>OZ005657.1:18265981-18859389 GCA_963930645.1 Salticus scenicus | reverse complement strand
GTTAGGATTACTCTGAGATTCGGAAAACGACAATTTAGTTTGTAAAATTGAAGAACCCCTAAAGATAAGTGAACCCCTTACAAAAAGAAAACTTTTATCAGTTACCCAAAGAATTTTTGATCCTGTAGGATTCACAGCACCTGTCAGTATAGCCCCAGACTAATCCTTAGAGAAACATGGATTCAGAAGGTGAAGTGGGACGAAGAGCTTTCTGAAGCTTTAAAACAACAGTCTACTAAATGGCTGAAAGGAATAAATTTGATATCCCAAATTAAAATACCTCGTTGGCTTAACATTTGCCCAGAGAAAGAAGAGAAAACATCATTACATGTTTTTTCTGATGCAAGCAAGCGAGCATATGCCACTTGCGTATTCATAAGAGAAGAGACCTCAGAAGGAATCAAGATCCAGTTAATCAATGCTAAAAGTCGAGTTGCACCTGTTAAGGTTGCTGTGTAGTGACAAAAAAAAGTCCTTCTTAATCATCACTTCACTTCAAAAAAGGAGAAACGGGTATACACTGACATTCCGACGGCTCCCCCATTGACAATCTGACAGCTTGCCCATCCCTCCTCAAGCCTGAAGGTATCACTGCGGACAGCGTGTGACGTCACAACCCGGGTGTCTTATCTGTAAGAAACTGATGTCCATCGGGTCCGTTTATTATGTTTTACTATCTTACCTTCTGCTTGGAATGCATGTAGCAAACAATGTTCGTCTTCACCTCACACTTCACATACATTTAAATTACATTGTTCATGAATGAATTTTTAGATTCCATCATTCAATATACTTCAATTGAGTTAATTTTTATTTACATTGTATTGCGGCAGAATATGAGGAAAATTTTTTGAAATCTGAAAATCAATGTTTTCTATTATGTGGATTGTCTAAAGAAAAACTAATGGATGACGGATTAGAATTTGAAGGAATTTGTAATTGTGGTAAATCACTAACTCAGTTAATTAATGAATGTATAAAAACAATGTGTAAAATTCTTTTGAATAATTATACGAAGACAAGAAATGATTAATTTCATAGTAGATCCTCCAGAAAATTAGCAACTGTAAATAATAGATTTTTAAAAAAGGGTCAAACAGAGATTTTAAAAAGCGTCAATTAATTTCTTTTAAATTTTTGTAATATTTCTAAAAAAATATTTAATTTTTTTAGAAATGATAGAAATTACGTAAAAATTCTTTAAAAATTACGAAAGTCTCTCACCAGTGGTCAAAAAGTTCTGCTCTCGAAGACATTAAGTGCCGGGTTCGATCCTAAGTGGTACATGCCAACCTATCCTTTCGGAGTTCTCCTTGTTTTCCCCCGAGACGTTTAAATATAGGGCTGGAACACCGTAAAATGACCCCCACGGAGGACAATTTCTCCAAATGACAAAAAAAAAAAATAAGAAACAACTTTGTTTTAATTATCACAGATCGTTGCTCAATCATTCGTTTTAAAAGTATTGACGAGTTCTTTTAAAAGATATCATTATTGAAAATTTACACACACACACACGCAAGGTTGACTGTAATCCTGATTGACTGTTACTGTTATGAATAATTCTTTTTTAATTTTACAATAATTCATTAAAAATTATTCTCATTTATACGAAACTTTGTCCTATACGGGCACATTAAAAATTATGAAAAGCAGAATGGCAACACCACACGTTAAAAAGTTTTAATTTTCAAATTTTTGTTTCATTTTTATTTATCTTTCTCTTTCTTCTGAATTCAATAGAAAAACGTCTTGGATTCGTAAAGATTTTCTATTTCTTGTTTTCGATGGATTTACACGTTTTGAAAGGGACAAACATGATCTGATCAGTTTTAGAAAATGTCAATATATGTGTGTGTGACAAAATATTGTGGTATCTGTATCTCAGGAACTAATGAACAGAATTTCATAGAAGTTTAAGTTGCTTCTTGATTTATAAATGTCCTTCAACTTTTGGTGAAAATCACCAACAGGTGGAGATACCAGGAACGTTTGATGATAATTATTAATATGGCAGTATAGGAGAAAATTTTGTATAAATGATTACGATTATTTTTGACGAATCATCGTGAAATAAAAAGAAATACTTATAGGTTGGGTTGGGTTGTGAGGAATGCATTAGGATCCTAGGCCTGAGAGGAATGTCCTCCGTGGGGGGGGGGGGGGGGTTCTAAGGGTTCCTATCCCGTATTTACACAATTTTGGAGAAAACCACGGAAAATTCCGAACGGCTAGGCCGACGAGTGCGATCTGGGGTTGAACCCGGCACTTCACGTCTACCAGCTTTGAGCGCGCAGAACCGCTCGGCCGCTGGTGGGCCGAAATACTTATAAGAAACATTCGTATATATAGGAGCATCTTTGCATCCTTGGAAGAAAATCCTCCCGAATGTTGTAAGCTTTCAATATAAATATTTTTTAAAAGAAATACTAAATACCTTTAGAACTAATAGTTGAGCCATGTATCTTCGATAATTTCAAATGAAGTTATCGATTTTTTTTTTTTTTTTTTTTTTTTTTTTTCAAAGAAAAAAAAAAAAAAAAAAAAAAGAAGAAAGAAAGAAACACTTCCTACAATCTCGAATGTAGAGCATAAAATTTTTTTTTCGAAATTTAGTATTGTATTTCTCTGATATGGAAGTTGTCTCTATTCATTGTGGAAATTAATTTTGATAAGTAGTTTGTACTGCGTGAATTTGTTTAGGAATTATAAATTTATCTGAAACAGATTTTTTAAATATTGTTTTAATTTTTTTTCGGCCCATGTAATTTTAAATTGAATGATCCAAAACATTCTTATATATTAATCTGAAATATTTCTTAAACATCTTATATTTATGACTTCAAATTGTTTACTTTAAATGTTTGCAAAACAATTATAGTAACTCAAATGATACATTTATACTTTAGGAAGTAATCTTCGAAAGCCATCAATAAAAATTTCGCAAAATATGTATGTAAAACATTTTCAATTATTGTGCTTTGCAAATAGGGGATAATTTTAAATATAAATTTTTAGTGTTCTTAAAATATAAATTTAACATTCAAATTTCGATCTTCATATGTTAAAAATTGGAAATTTAAAAGTACTGAATATATCTATGCATGTTAAAAATTCATTATTCTTTTGGCAGACATTATTTCAAATTTATTCGATATTACCTATAAACTGAATGATTTTAATTTTGCACAATAACAGACTAATTTGAAATAGTAATTCAAACATCTCGTATTTATTATAACTCGATTTTTTTTTTTTTTTATTTACAAATCAGCATTTACTAAAGAGTTGTATCTACATTTCAGAAAATAAACTTTCAAATTCATGTATAAAAATGATGAAAAATGTGCAGACTTAATATTTTCAAATATGTTACACAGCCAAAAATAGAGGATTTAAAAAATAATTTTTTGTACTTTTAAAGATAGAATTTAGATTCATATTTCAATTTGTATAAGTCACAGTTTGGAAATTTAGAAAGAGTGAATGCATGTACATCTAAAAAAAATTCAAAATTCAAAATCAAAATTCGAAAAAAATCTCGATGAGGTGTACACTTGCAGAATCCCGGCTATCCATTTGCCGAGTTTTGTAACTCCGCGATCAGTTGTGCGAGCACCACAACGCGCGCGCACACAGATGCTCACAGAAATACACACACGCAGACACCTCTCTTCATTTAAGTAGATTATATTTATTAAAATCAAATGACAGTACATTAGAAATCAGAATACCATTCTAATATATTATTTATAATTATACTGTTATTTATCCTTTTTAATGAAATTACAAGTTAGAAAAAATTATTAGTTTAGAAAAAATATTTTTCTTCTTTACTCATTGTGAAGCAGACTTCAACTAAAAATTTTATTTTTAGCAGAAATACTAAATAAATATTTGTAATACTATTGGTATGCTTTATTTAATTTTATTACTTCTATCTAAAAACCGTTTGATTTATTACTCAACATGAGTTGGAAATTGCTTGCAAATTTTCAAATATCAGTACTAAGTGCCCCGAAAAAGAAAACAAAAGGGAAAAAAAAATCACATTTTAATTATATTAAAATATTTGTCGAACAGATTTTCATTGCACATAGCTAAGAAATACACCAGTAACAAGCTTCCTAATAAAAATATCACACTGAGAGCGGCCAATTCGTTTTGGAGTTACAATGTCTGACACATCTCCTTTTTGGTCGGAAATTAATAATGGACATGGAGTTAAATAAGACAAAATAAATTTCATTCAAAAGACTGAGAAGACAGAAACAGAAGGGAAAATTTCGTCTCTTGTGAGAGCGATTAGTGTAGATTAGGTAGGCACTGGGGAGCTTAGTTTATGAGCACTTATGCTAAGAAAACGCAGGTTCGAAACGTGGGATCACTTTTTCTAGCATTGCTAAAATTATTTTGACCTTTATATCATAAAAGTGTGTAATATATATTGTCAAAGTTATCATTTAAAAACTATTATTTGATTTGATTTTATTTATTTATTTATTTATTTATTTTCATTTTAATGTGTTTGTAAGAATCTAGTGTTGCAGTGGAAACTTATTCAAACACTGTTCTGTTACAAAATGATAGTTCGGAAATGCTCAATAAATAATATTGCCATTTCATATCCAGTTTCAACAAAATCACTACAGACTTTTGAAAGTGATACTGTAAAACATGTTATGCCCCCTCTTTCCTTGATAGAGGGGGAAGGGTTTTAATCTTAAATATGATTCTTAGGTATATATAGTTACATATAAAAATCAAAGTTTTATGGGTATATTTTCTCCTTTGATTTATGAAAAGACATATTAAATATCTTGTTTTTCTACTCTAGTGATTTTTTATTCATTTATTTATTTATAGGGTGGGGAAGCAATTTAAAGTGTTTGAAATTCGTATTTAATACATTTTAATGAAATGATCCCATGTATATAGTATGTGTTTTTTTTTTTTTTTTTTTTTTTCTTCTTTTGACATATGATGGATTACATGAAAACAAGTTTTACCCCCCACCTTCCCATTTCTGCCACTACCCGCTTCACCAGTGGCCCAGCAGTTTTGCGCTCAAAACTTGTAAAAGAGAAGTACTGGGTTCGATACCAGGTCACGCTCTACGATATAGCCGTTCGGAGTTTTCCTTCGTTTTCTCCAAAAATCGCGTAAATACGGGCTGGTATCCGTACAAACATGGTAGGGTGGTACCAACTACGCATAGGAACCTAAATTAGCCGTGAAATTTATTGACCTTAATCCTATCACCAAAGCATCTCCTAACTCCTTTGGAAAATGAAAAAAAAAGAAAAATATATAAATAAAAATAGGATTTTTATTGTTAAATATTCATGAGTTACTTTTTAAAATAAGAATCATATGAACATTTATATAGAGCTGTATATGTATATATATATATATATATATATATATATATATATATATTTTTTTTTCCCTGGAGATGGAAATGAATATATGAAAAAGACGCTTTATTCCTTATCTTCTTTCGAGATTCGGGGTGAGGGGAAAGAAGGAATGATTTGTTTAAAACTCTGAAATCGGTAATTTAGGTATTCATGCCTGTAATATTAAAAAAAAAAAAAAAAAAAAAAACTATATATATTTCTTTCTTTCTTTTTCTTTTATTTATTTTTCTTGACATCTAAAAGTTTATATGAAAAGTTCTTGCTCCATATCCTATTATTTTAATTTAGAAAATTCTTGAAATTTATAAATTTTAATTCTGTAATAGCATTTGTTACATTTTAAACAAAGATTATTATGCATATTTTTTTTTTTTTTTTTTTTTTTTTTTAAACTTCTTAGAGGGAATAGACGTGTTAAAAATCACGCTTTTCTACACCCCTCCCCTTTAACTTTAAAGGACGAATTACGAAAGATCCTGAAATTTATTTTATAAATTCGCGTTTTGCATTTCAAAAATAGAATTTAATGGATGTATTTTTATTATTATTTTTTTAATATAAAGGATGTGTGAAAAACTATTTTTCTCTGTTTACGCCTTTGAATAAAACACACTATTCTGCTTATAGTACAAATACGTAATATGAATTATTACACTACATCTGGAGAAACATCTTTTTCTATAAGAAATACGAGTGAAAAGTGCTTACGTCCTCTTCCAATTGCCATTTATAGCCGAAGGGTACACGAGTAAAAGTTAGCGACACAGGAAGTAATTTATCACGATCCATCATTTTCCCCCTCCACAGAGATTGAAAATAAAAGAAGATCACAATATTTTTTTAATTTTTCGGCCGTTTTACAAAAAATTAAATGCATAAAAGTGAATAAAAGTGGTATGACACTAAACAAAAAATTTTTTTACATCTCTGAAGAGTTTTTCTTTTTAAATTTTCCTAATTGAACTAAAGTTATCGATGTTTAAAGTAAAACATATGGAAATTCGCCCAGAATAAATTTAATTTAAATGTGTTAAAAATCATTCCTGCAAAAAACTAAAACTGTAGAAAGGTGTGAAAAGTTGTCCTCTACAACACTGACAAATATTTTGCAAATCTATTGGTTTTTTAATTAATTATTAAGGGACAAAATTTCCCCATAGGTTAACATGGAACCTTGAATATTCAAGATGGCGGGTACACAGCAACCTTAAGGAATTGATCATAGACCGCCTTGAACTGTTATCTTGTCTTATTGGTGATAGGTTGGCCAAAAATGTACAAAACGATTTAAATTTACATGTAAATACCATATTTTGGTCAGATTCAACCACTGCATTAGGTTGGATAAGAAGAAAACATGAATGGGGTACATTTGTACATAACCGAGTATTAGAAATAGGAAATCTGACCGAAGTTTGCAATTGGAGACATGTACCCGGAAATTTGAATCCCGCGGACCTCCCGTCTAGAGGATGTGACTACAGAAATCGAAATGGTGGGAGGGTCTGAGTTGGCTTTATTTACATGAAAATGAATGGCCTCGAATAGAAGAAGATCCAAACGAAAAACTCATAAACAGCGAGAAAAGGAAGACAATCCTAAATCTTTTAGATAAAAAAGAAGATAATTTCAATCGATTTTATCAGTATTTTTCCTCTTACAAGAAAACAGTTAGAACCATTGCCTGGATATATAGATTTTATCATAATTCGAAGACTACTAATAAAATATCCGAATTGGATATTTCAGTTGAAGAATTTTCGAAAGCAGAAAATGTACTTATACGATTAGTACAACAAGAATCTTTTTCAGGGAGAACATATCCAAAATTAAGAAATTTAAGACCTGTCGAAGATAAAGCTGGTCTCTTAAGAGTAAGGATCAATATAATTCAAAGAAAGGACAGTGAAAACTTCAGATATCCTGTGATCTTACCTTACAAGCATCCCGTCGTCCAAAGATTGGTATTCGAGAAGCATTTAGAAAATCAGTAAGCTGGGGTCAGCACTCTAATGACACTACTAAGAGAAACTTTTTGGATAATGAAGTCTAGAAAATGCATTTGAAATTCAATAAGAAAATGCGTGATTTGCAGAAAACTTCAGACTTCCAAAATAGATGTTGAACCTGGAGTACCACCCGAGGACAGAGTATGAGAAGCAGCCATCTTTGAAGTGGTAGGCGTGGATCTAGCCGGTCTTCTTCATCTTTCTGATGGATCAAAAGCGTGGATAGCTTTATTTACTTGTGCTGTCTACCGAGCCATACATCTTGAGGCCATTACGTCTCTGTCTACAGAAAGTTTTATCCAGTCTCTGAGAAGGTTCATAGCAAGGTGAGGCAGACCCTACATGATCTATTCAGACAACAGGAAGAACTTTCTTGGAACAAGCAATGCTCTCTCGAGTGTAGAGAGGGAAAACCATCTGCAAGGTAGCTTCCACCCAGAAGATCAGATGGAAATTCAACCCTCCTGCAGCACCGTGGTGGGGAGGTTGGTGGGAGAGGCTTGCTGGAATGGTTAAAGGAATCCTGAAAAGAAACTTAGGTCGTGCATCTTTGAAATACGAAGAACTTTACACCATGCTATGTGACTGTGAACAAGTGATTAATTCACAGCCTATAACCTATGTTTCCGAAGATAACACAGATCCCTTACCTTTAACCCCCAATGATGTTCCTAAGAGAACTACCAACATCTGGAGTACCTGACCTAGATGCTTTGGATTCTAAAGATCTTAATCGCAGAGCCAGATATAGGCAAATAATAAGAGAAAACCTAAGAAACAGATTCAGAGCTGAATATTTAGGACAATTACGCCAACATGCATCTAAGACCAAAAGATTCAAACAATTGAAAGTCGGCGATGTTGTCCTATTAGAAAATTTCAATAAGAAAAGTGTTCACTGGCCCTTGGCAAGAGTGATCGAAATTTACCCAGGCAAGGATAATGCCCTGCGCCGTAAGCTGCAAAGCATCAAACTACACCACTATCGTCTCGCTAGACATTAAAGGAGCATTCGACAACGTGGAGTGGCCACATATCCTTCGCGCCTTACATGATCTTAACTGCCCGGCTAATCTGGCAGGAGTCATCCGCTGGGGTGAGGGCTCCACAGCACACCCTCAAACAAAAGGTTGCCCTCAGGGCTCATGCCTTGGCCCGATTCTTTGGAATTTAATTGCTGACGGCATCCTCAAGCGCATGAACTCTGCGGGCTTCAACACATTTGCCTATGCGGATGATTTCTCCCTAATTCTCTCGGGTCGTGTCAGAAAAAACCTGGAGGACCAGGCCCAGGAGGCTTTGTCCCTTCTAAGTAAACTTTTAAAGGAATTTGACCTTAAACTTTCCCCCTCTAAAACTAAAGCCTTAACCTTAGCATTTCCTAAAGCCCTCAAACGTAATCGGAATCCCAAGATGCGCATTGACGGCATCAGTGTCAACCATGTCGATCAAATGAGACTTCTTGGCATAACATTTGATCACCACCTCAACTGGCTGGCTCACGTTAAAGAACTCAAACTCAAAACACAGAGTATCTTCCATAGCTCAACAAGAATGGTGGGAAGAAGGTGGGGTATCTCCACCTCCATCCTAAAGACATGGTATAGGACCATTGTTGAAAAGATTTTAACATATGGAGTTTCCATCTGGGGTGGACACCTGCGATCCGACGCCATAACAGGTCTAAACTCGGCACAAAGACCTTTCCTCTTGCAAATTGCAAGAGGAAAGGCTCGAACACTTTAACACGGTTTTTCAAGCCGAGATCCACGCTATCGCTGAGGCCATAGAATGGGCCAGCACTTCATACAAAAATCAGCAAGTCAACATCTTTAGCGATAGTCTCTCGGGCCTTCAGGCCATAGCTCGGCATAGGAGCAGACACCCACAGATTCAACACATTAAAAAACTTTTATTAAATTCCGAACTAATTTGCTCCCTGGCACACGTTTCTGCCCACAGGGGTGTTGTTGGCAATGAGCTTGCAGATACATTAGGAAAACAGGCTTCTAATTTCCCCACAAAATGCTCATCGATTCCTGCACCCCCTTCTTATGTAAAAAGTAAAATTCACAAAATCATAAAGCTTAAATGGCAAGACCTGTGGAACAGCTCCGAGAAGGGGAGACACACCTTCTCCCTGATTCCACAGGCCAGTGCAAACTTCTGGTCCCTATCTCCCCCTATCACTGCTTTTCTTACCGGCCATGGGCCCTTCCCCTCCTATCTGTACAGATTTCACTGCCGACGATCATCCCTGTGTCCCTGTGGAGAGGAGGGTACTCCACTGCATTACTATCTTTTACTGCCCACTAACTGAATCAGACCATCTACAAAATCCAACCCCTCGGCCCCCTAACTGGCTAAATGAAATAGTAACTAGAAAACCGTTAATTAAAAAACTTAATAATATCTACTCATACCTTATGAACCTCACTAATTTAACTGACTAATATGAAAATATACTATTAACGTTCTTATCCAAATATACTACTAACGTTCTTATCCAAATTATTAAACCTCAAAAAAAAAAAAAAAAAAAGAAAAAAGAAAAAAAAATTAACGATGTTATCTTTCTCCGTGGTTGTCTGAGGTGCTGCTGATGATCTTCCATGTCCACCCAATCCCAAACCACAGAAGTTGTAGTCAGGGGCGCGCCAGCATTGTCAGGCGCCTGTGTGCAGAGTTTTATTTGGCGCCCTATATATATATATATATATATATATATATTAAGTTTTTACGAATAATTATCATTCAGAAATTCAACTGAATCTCGAACCTTAATAATAATAAGTTTACTGAATAGCTAAGAAAAAAAGAAATGTATAAAATAAAATGAAATTTTAAAAGAAACAAATAAAAAAAGGCATCTTTCAGAAACGGAAAAATCTTCTACAGAGAGTCTCAAAAACAAGCGGTACAATTATGAACGCAAATAGAGGTTGGTTGGTTGGTTGGGTTTTACGTCGCACTATTTCTGCACAATGGGCAATTGGTGACGTACTGAGACTCACCCCACAGATGGTCCGCAGACATCCCATCACAATTTTGATCCTCCACGGAAGGTATGGTTCTCCCGCTTCGGTGACCCCCCAGAGGTATAATTTTGATGGGAACATGGAGGATGGAGGACACTGCGGCCACGACAGATTTTACGTGCACCAGCCACCATTAGTGTACCGACGGTCTTTGGCCCGCTCGAGTACCGAACCCACCATTTTCCAATTACGAGTACGGCGATCTACCGACTGGGCTGCCGCAGCCCGGCAAATAGAGGAAGCCAAAATAGGCAGATTTAGTGTTAATTTAGGGATAGAAATGCCGCGTTGAGGCATTAGATGGCATAGATGTGAGCTGTAAGTGTAAACGTTTCTATTTGTTTGGGTTTAATTTTTAAGTAATGTTAAATAAATATTTAAAACATAAAAAATATTCTTAGTAAACTAAACTTTCTCTCGCTTCATTACAAATTTTGTGAGTATTACACATATCATATTGATTCAAAATATCCGTCTGTCTCTATTCATATTCTTACCAAAACGTCAATTTTCTTGCAAGAAAAAGTAATTCGTAAAGAAACAGACAGTTTCTTATCGACTATTGCACTTTATTCAAAGATTATTCTCGAAACAATCCAGTAAAACATCGTACAGATATTCACACCACAAAATCTCATTAAGCAGCGTTTAATACACCGTAGAGCAAGAATTGTACAAGAGCATGCTCCAGATATTATTCTACTGCAAGAAACCAAATTACGACCTGGTATGACCCTTAAAATTCCAAATTACATTGTTATTAGAAATGATTATATTAACCCTATTAGCCCACTGTCCATCCGAGGCACTGCTATTTGCATTAAAAATAATCTAAATTTTCACCAGGTAAATATCCCAACTCTGAACGTTGTCAATGCCACTGGCATTACTCTTATGGTTCCATGTTCCCCCTTGACTTTTCTCTCAGTTTATGTTCCTTGTAATGAGAGCGCAGTTGACATTAAATCTGATTTAATTACTTTACTCAGATATGACGCGAACACCATTCTCCTTGGTGATTTTAATGCCCACCATCCCTCTTGGAATTGCAATGCCTCGAACGCTTATGGTCGAGCTATTCATGACAACATCCTTCTTTTCGATTATGCGGACATCCTTTTTCCGGACTCCCCTACCCATCACACTGGCTTAAGTAGTAGCACTATTGACTTTGGACTTTTTAATGGGTTTAACTTTGATAAAAATATTACTTCATTGGCTGAATTGAGTTCTGATCATAATCCAATCAAAATTAATATTCAAATTCGTCTCCCCTGATCCCCCCCAAAATTATTTCTCGTACTAATTGGACTCAATTCACTAATTTTATTAACGATATTCCACCCTCCCTTCCTACCATCAATAGCACCAATGACATAGATCTCCTGGTTAACACCATCACTAATGATATTAAGAGTGCTATTGACTATGCTACTACTTCCAAACCTGCTAATGAATTTTTTAAATTAGACCCGCACGTCCGCATTCTAACTACTAATAAAAATAGAGCCAGGAAAACTTGGCAACGTACGCATAGAATTCAAGATAAAATTATTCTCAATAGAGCTCAGCAGGATCTTAAAGTTTATCTTAACAAAAAACGCAATGACAGTTGGAAAGAATTCCTTGAATCCCTGTCTCCAGAGGATAACTCCATCTGGAAAGCGGCCAGGAGATTTAAGAGCTCCTTTGAACCTATGCCCCCTATCCTTATTCCAAATTCCCAGAACTATGCGTACACTAACGAGGAGAAAGCTAATGCTATTGCTATAAACCTCGAGACACAATTCCAAGGCAACCCTATGTGATGAAACTGAGAGAGAAGTCAATTCTACTGTTAGCAGATTCTTGAATAACCCCATTCCTCCATCTGAATTTTTGGTAACCCACGCTGATGTCATCCGCGAAATCAAAAAACTTAAAAACAAAAAAGCCCCAGGCATCAGCGGAATCACTAACGACGCCCGCAAGAATCTACCATTCAGTTATATTCCAAAAATCACCCACCTGTTCAATAATATTTTTAAATTTAATTATTTCCCCTTTTATTAGAAAACCGCAGTCATTGCTCCGATATTAAAACCTGCCAAACCCCCCGATAGGGGTTCGAGTTATCGCCCAATTTCCCTTCTGAATGTTCTTAGTAAATTATTCGAAGCCTTTATTGCTCAAAAAATTGACTCTCATATAGCAGAAAATAATATTATGATCCCAGAACAATTTGGGTTCTGTAATGGCCTTTCAGCCCCACACCAGGTCTACAGATTAGTTGAGCACATTACCACCGGCAAAATTAGGAAGCAATATACTGCGGCAGTTTTTCTTGACATCGAAAAGGCATTTGACAAAGTTTGGACCTCTGGCTTAATTTTTAAACTTATTAATTATAACTTTCCACCCGCCCTTATTAAGTTAATTCATAGTTACCTACTTGACAGGAACTTCCACGTGAAGGTGAAAGACACTCTTTCACGGAACTTTTTTGCCCATTTCGGCGTTCCTCAAGGCTCCAAAATTAGTCCTAAATTATTTAACCTTTATATCAATGATATACCTAGATACCCTTATACCTCATTGGCTATTTTTGCAGACGATACCTGTATTTTCGCTTCAAGCGTCAACAGGCGTTATGCTATTTCGGCAATCTCCCGTCACCTTAAAATTTTAGTTCACTGGTTTTATAAATGGAGAATAGCATTTAACACTACCAAAACTGAAGCTATTCTTTTTTCACGTGGAAGAAATGCAATGACAACTAATATACGTGATAAGTTCCAAATTAGCCTCGGCGCCACCCCCCTACCATGGTCAAATCACTGTAAATACCTTGGTGTTATTCTAGACCAATCTCTCACTTTTCAACAACACATTCTCACCACGCGTAATAAATTCCGTGCAGCTAAAAGTAAATTACTTCCCCTCTTAGCTCGGAATAGTAAATTAAACTTTAAAAACAAATTGCTCTTGTACACTTCCTACTTACGACCCATTCTCACTTATGCATGTATGGTATGGTCATATGCTGCCAAATCGCATATCAAGTTACTCATTAGGGCTCAAAATTCAACTATTCGGCAAATTCTTGATATGCCTTGGTACGTTAGAAATTTTCACATTTATAAAGAAATTGAAACTCCAAAACTTAATGACTTCATCCAATACTTAAATATACAATTCCATTTGGCTCTTGAATCACTAGATGACTCTGCTTTGAACACACTCGCAACATATGACCATAATGATCCTCTGAATAGACGCAGACCCAGAGCGGGCCTCAGTCTAAACTCCCACCTTTAATCGTTAACTTCTTTATCCTTTCACTTTTCTATCGCCTTCGGGCATTGACTTCTCTTCGGAGATTATACCCTGTCCTCGTCCTTGTGCTGTCTTGTATTGTGTTTTATTTTTGTCCTTATGTTAAAAAAAAAAAAAAATTCAAAAATTGTGTTTTTAAAATACCAAAAAATTAGAAAATTTGCTCTCTAAAAATTTAAAAAATATTCTTACTATCCCTAAACTTTCTCCTAGTTGTGTAATGCTGTACTTAACCTTCCTACTCATTTTTATTATTGCGTTTCCTCTTTCCATAAGCTCTAAAATTATTTGTTATTGTTTTTTGTGCTTTTTATGTCCCCCCCCCCCTTTCTCCATTGCAGTGAATTGTTGTTTGGGACTCTCACTCCGTTAGTTTCCACATCTAGGTAATGGAGGATGCGTGACGCTGTCACAGGTGCCTCCCAACCATTCCATCCTAACATCCTAGCATTCACTGATTTAGGAATAAGAATAAACCGTTTAAACTGAAATATCTCAGAGATCTGTCCAGAACAGATGTCTGAACACAAATGAACCCTTTGGGAGTGTCTCTTCTCTTTTTATAATCTGTGTCGGGATTTGGCGAACTTTCGAGGTTATTCTGCTCCAGAAACCAATTGACGTATCCAGAAAATTCTAAAACGGCATCTATTGATGATAGAGCGTCTAAACTTTGGTAACACTGAATTGTTACTTCTAGTCAAGTTTAGTTACCATGTCATCAAAGCTGTCTCCAAGGCTGACTATCACCTCCCACCCAGGATTGCTGCGTTCCTCTATTTTTAAGATCGTTTTATTATACTTTCACCACAATTTTTAGAAAGAAAATTTCCTTGAAAATCTTAGTGCTATAAAAGCATAAAAACCATTAAGAAAATTTCTTTTGAAAATTATGGTGACAATATAATAAAACGTTTGTAAAAATTTATAGGAACGCTGTGACCCCTGCTCCCACCCCACTCCCGTTAAAATTGAATGAACTGTCTCTTATTTTAACTATAAATCTGCTTTTACTACAACAACACCTATGATTTAGGAAAGTGGTTTAACTCTTTGCAATACTGATAGATTTTTAAAGTTAGTCGTACTACTAGGGTTGCTATTTATATTTCTGGCCTTGGCAACAGTAAGTGTTGCTAGGCGACCGCAGACGATTTTAATCGAAAGTTTGATATTTTTAAACGTAAATTCAGCAGACGATTTACCATTATAGCTTTATTTGTGTTGTTGACAGTAAATTGAAAAGTTCTTCTCTTTCAAAAAATGGAATTGAATCGTGAAAATGTTCGTGCGATTATTTTTCATAACTTTCGACGTGGATTGTCAAGACAAGAGTGCTTCGGTGAACTTAATTCTTTATACAGCGATAAAGCGCCATCCTACAGCACTGTAAAAAATTGGTATAACGAATTTAATCGTGGTCGATGTTCGATCCAGGACGAATCCCGTGCAGGTCGTCCAAAATCCGTTGTTGTGCCAGAAAAGATCGATGCTGTGCGTGAACTGATAAAGCAAGATCGTCATGTGACATACCGTGAGATTGAGGCGTCTTTGGACATTAGTATGACTAGCATCAATAAAATATTGCATGAACATTTGAGCGTAAAAAAAATTTGTTCGCGTTGGATCCCGCATAATCTGACTAACGCTCAAAAAAAGGCTCGTGTCGATTGGTGCAAGGAAATGTTGGAAAAATACGTTCAAGGTACATCAAAGGCTGTGTATAACATCTACACAGGTGACGAATCATGGATCTATGCATATGAGCCGGAAACAAAACAGCAATCAACTGTATGGGTCTTCCAAGGCGAGGCAAAACCAACAAATTTGTTCGAGGAAGAAGCACATCGAAACAAATGATTGCCTGTTTCTTCGGCATTAACGGTCATGTGGCAACAGTGGCGTTAGAGCAACGCAGGACGGTCAATTCTGAATGGTACACGACCATTTGTTTGCCAGAAGTCATCGGAGAAATTCGAAAAAAGCAGAAGAACAGGCGAATCATTCTTCATCATGACAATGCGAGCTCTCACACATCGATTCAAACAAATGCATTTCTGACTGAGCGAAAGATCGAACTGATGGGTCATCCGCCGTACAGCCCTGATTTGGCACCCAGTGACTTCTTCTTATTCCCACACATAAAAAAAAATTACGTGGACAACGATTTTCGACCCCCGAAGAAGCGGTTGATGCATTCAAAACGCATGTTTTGGAGTTACCTCAATCGGACTGGAAAAAGTGCTTTGAAAATTGGTTCAAACGCATGCAAAAGTGTATTGATCATCATAGAGAATATTTTGAAAAACAATAAAACCAATTTCGATCCTACATATTTGTTTTTTCATTATTAGGCCAGAAATATAAATAGCAACCCTCGTATTGCATCATATTTGCACATATAAATGAATTTAACATTTTGTACTTGTATAGATAAATTAAATTTATAAGTATAGAAAGTTAGAATGCATAATAATAATAAAAAAAAATCCCGTAGTGAGCTCTATTTTTCTCACTTTTATTGTTGTATACTCTCGAATAATCTTAAAAATCAAGTTTATAGCATATGACTATCGATATAATGACAAGATTTGTCTTAGTTCATTATGGAAAGTTTTTTTTTTTTTTTTTCCCTTTATAGTACATTTATATAAGGAATAAACAAACTTGTAAGTACAAAAACAAGTAGGAACATATAGTAAATATTAGTTGGTAAATATGGATAAAAAGAAATACTTAACAGGGGAAAAAAAAAAAAAAAAAAAAAAAAAGAAAGAAAAGAAAAAAAAAATAGTGTAAGGAATTTTGTCTATTTTTATTAGCTAAAGATTTTATGTAATTTGTATGTAAAATTGACTAAAGTTATACGTGTTTTTCCATATAGTGAATAATATATATGGTATTATTTAGTGAAATGTATTTTATTTGCTTGAGTTTTTGATCCAAAATTGTATCTTATACAATACTATCGATATAATTGCAAGATTTAAAAATAGTCTGGTGTCATTGTGGAACATAAGTATTTTTTGATTATTTTAAGTTTAGAAAAAGATTTTTTCACTGATGCTACTGTTGGTAATGACAAAATAATCTCTAAAACAATTAAAAAGTTTGGACATATACTGCAAGTTGATAAAATAAAAATTCTGAACTGCCTGATTAGATGTAAATTTATCTTTAAAGATTAATGGTTGAGAATATGAATTTTCCTTATACATAAATGGTCTTTGTCAATGTCTATTTGATTCTTGTGAGGTAATTTTTGTTGTAAATTTTATAATAAAAGAATAAACATTTTTTTTTTAAATATTATTTATTTAGTTATTTTATTTTATTTTTCAATGTGTTAACTAGTATGTTGTGGCTATTACAAAATTCTTTTCTGTATTTTTCTACAGAAATTCACGCAGTACAAGTAGCTTATTAAAATAATTTTCCATGATGAATGTAGACAATTTTCATTTCGGTGAAGTTAAAAAAAAAAAAAAAAAAGTAAATTTTCTGCCCTAAAGATATCTTAGAAAATTCTATTTTTCAGGAATTTTTGTTTGTTTGTTTCATAAAAATGAAAGGAAAGCTAACTTTGTTTTAAATTATCACAGATTTATTGTTCAAACATTCATTTTAAAGGTACTGATAGCCTTTTTATTTATTTATTTTTTATTTTATTATTATTTTTTTAAATACTCAAACTGAAACTTTACACTTCCTGGTAAGGTGTCTGTATACTTCCATTCCAGGGAGAGTAATGTTCTACATTAAAACAAAAAAAAAAAAAAAAAAAAAACTATTACAATTATCAATAAATCTTTTAAATTTTAAAACGATTTGTCAAAAATAATTCTTATTGTCCACATTTATAAGAAATTTTGTCCTAACTGCCATGTTAAAAATTATGACAAAAGAGGAGGACAATGCTTTTGGACGATTGTCACCATGAGTTGACAGACACTCACTTATGTCAAGGTGCAACTATATATAAATTTGTATGAAGTTCTGTGCATTAGTTCTTGAGCTAGAGCTACCACAGAATTTTTTTCACGTGCACACACTTAGACATTTTCTAAAACTGAGGAAATCATGTTCTAGATCTCTGAAAACGTGTAAATTCATCAATAACCGGAAGTCGTAAATTTTTAGGAATCCAATACTTCATTCTATTAAATGTGTAGAAGAAAGTAGAAACTATAATAACATACTATTTTTCTAAAGAAAACCTTTCCTGAATAGAACCTAATGTTACATCGATGTTGCAAAGAGGAAGACACTACTCTGAATAAAATCCTCCGGGATTTCGGTCGCCCGAACGGTAGAGTACCAAGCTCGTAATTGGAAGATTGCGGGTTCGAACTCGAGCCGGCCAAACACCATCGTGTACACTAATGGTGGCTGGTGCATGTAAAATCCGTCGTGACCGCAATGTCCTCCATGTCCCCATCTGAATTATACCTCTGGGGTCACCGAAGTGGGAGGAGCCATCCTCTCCATAGAGGATCAAAGTTGTGATGGCATGTCTCACGACCATCTTTAGGGGTGCGTCCCAGACTGTTGCCAATTACCCATTGCGCAGCACTAGTGCGACGTTAAACTCATCCCACAAACTAACTAAATAAAATTCTTGGATCTATTATTATTATTTTTTTTTAAATTGAATTACGTTGCCTTTTTACTCGCCCCAATGGCCTTTTTTCGGCAGAAGAGGAAGAGGGAAGAGATTCAAGTACACTTTTAAGTTTGAAAGGGATATTTTGATATGTTAAAAAAGACAAAGAAAATTTTGCTGAGAGTAGGCGTATCCTCACCAAGTAAATCCACTTTTAACACGCCCTTTCGCAATAAATCTCCAACAGTGTTTCTGAGCTCAAGTTTTGTCAATGCAGTTTCCAAGGCGCCTTATTTGGCCACACTACTCACATGGCTTCAAATTAGGATTACGAAATCCGATTTTTAATATATATATATATATATATATATATATATTTCAAAATAATCTATTCTCGTTTGGCGCCTCTTTTTAACTGGCGCCTGTGTGCACCGCACACTTCGCACACCGGGTCGGCGCGCCCCTGGTTGTAGTCTGTACAATTTCTTCATAAGCCTTTATCACCTGTTCAATTGACCCAAAGTTTCAAGTAGCACACCAAGGACGCCCTCAAGTTTTTGTCTCAACAGATTCTTACCATCATGATCCATGGATATTGCTTCATAGTAATTCCTATGAATTGTTTCACCTAGAACAGCCATCTTCTACCAAAGAATCTGCTTCATTAAATGGAGCTCTGGACTTTCATCCACTGCATCAACTTCAGACAGCTTGCCAATTGTCGCGTGGGACTGGCTGGGTCCGGCAAGCTGGTCAACATGGTTGTGTAAATTTATCTATCTGTCATTAATCATCGCCCCCTGTCGCGTGCAGGCAATAAGAAAAGAGCCTGGCGATGAATCACCATTGTATTTTTTTTTTTTAAATAAAAGTCGGAGCAGCTCACGTGGATTCCTAGAAGCGCTCAACATCGCTCTTCGAGCGGTGAGCGGGGGCTGCTCCCTGTTCAATGCCATACGCCTAGCTAAGGTGAAGACCGAAAATGGACTTTTCTACGTCCATTACAAAGATTGTTCCCTTTAGAAATTGACAATACCGAACTTAAGAATCACCCCACTTTGCATAAATCTCTCCACGAGAATTTAAGTTCTTCGACTTCTGAAAACAAGAACCTCTCACAGAAACCGATACTCAACCCCATAGAAAAGGAACCTGTGAAAGACCCTCCAGAACCTACCAGTTCCAAAACCAGTAACAAGAAGTCTACAGCAGATGATCCCACTTCCAGTCCCCCAGTGGTCTCCTGAACTGGCCATGTGGTGAAACCCCCTCAACGACTTCAACTTGGATTGTTGAGTTCCTCCGACTAGTCGCAACTCAAGGTGGGAGGATGTCGGGAATCCCCCGTTCATTCTTCTGTTTTCAGAACAAAGGACTTTCCAGACAAACTGCCACGTGCCTCTTTTTCTGATTGCACCACTCTTTCGATTTGAAATGAGAAGTATTCGAAAAAGATGCTTTTTAGAATCAGAACAGAAAAGGACTTTGAACAGAGATGGGGACTAAAACAGAACTATTAAAACTTTCAGAACTTAAACTAAGAATGAACGTTTATAAACTAATCAGAATTTAAGACTTTAATGTTAAGAACCAATTTAATATTTAATTGTGAATACTGTAGATAATTTTTGTTTATGTTTCGTTTTACATGTATGCTAACAAAGCATTAAATTTCGTTTTCCCATCTAATTAGTGCTGTAGTTTCATCGATTTTGTGATAATGGATCATAGCTGCCCCCTTCCACATCCGGACCTTTCGCGTTAGAAGCTTTCAGGTGAGACCCATCCATATTTTATTATTTAAGAAATTAATATATTTAGAAGAATTAATTTATTATAAGAAAAATTAAGACTAAAAATATGCTGCATCGGGTCTGTAAGAAAGTTAATTAAGTTTTAGATCAGAAGATCTGCTGCAGCAATACAAATCTTCCTTTACACATTATATGTGTCCTGTATGTAAAAAAATTTCAATTGATAAGAGAGTGTATTTACTAAAAAAAAAAAAAATCCTCTGTTGGAGGAAGTAAAATGGGGGTAAATGCTAATCATTCAAGACTTAATTTGTGGGGGCCAGAATTTCAGATGAGTATTCAAAATAATGATTGTAACTTATTTTTAATTACATGTAATCTAGTTAATGATTTGAAGACAGTATTATTAAGCACATTCGTTGTTTGATAAGTGATGAATTCAGAAACTTATACCCAGTACATGGGATTCTGAACGCTGGGTTGATTCTAATTTTGTACGTAAAACAATTGGCAGATAAATTAAATTTGAAAAATAAATAAATAAATAAATAAATAAATAAATAAATAAACATGTCAACCTCAGTATTAAATGAGATATCGTAAAATGTTCGATCTAAAGTAAATACAGTAGTTTTTAATAAGGATAAAAATTTTGAGATGAAGTTAGAATATTTGGTAGTTTTGCAAATTAGGGATTTTAACCCCTTTGTGGCCACTTAAAGTGAGCAATATATTGTTAGAAATATAAAATTGGCCAATGAAATCTTTAATGTTCCTAGATCCATAAATTTTTTTATAGGAGCTGAAAAATTCTATGAACTTTTAAGACCGGGCCAGATTTATTCTCAGAATACTAAATTAGTATTACAAAATAACATGTTTGGGTACATTCCTAGTGGTAGCCTTCCAACAAGGGGGGGAGTCGTGTGCATAGTGGGGTTTTAGTCATAACAGATAGTAATGAGTTAGAAAGTGCACCAAAAATGTTCTGGGAAATAGAAAATATAGAGAGAGAGTCTGAGATTTCTAAAGGTAAAGAAGCAGAAATTTTTGAAGAACATTTTCTTAAAAATTATTCCAGAAATAGTGAAGGTCGTTACATTGTTAAAATGCCATTAAAAGAAGATCCTTCGTGTCTTGGGGAATCTAAGCGAAAAGCTATCAACTGTCTGAACTCATTGTGGAATTGACGGAATAAAGAACATGAGATTTATTCCCTTTAGAAATTATTCATGGAGGAATACTTAACTATGGGGCACATGGAGGAAGTGAAGGAAAATTTCAAACCAAACATTAATAATTGTATTCCCCACCATGGCATTTTTCGTGCAAGTTCATAACAACTAATGGAAAATCGCTAAATTCAATTTAGTATGTGGGTGGTGTAATAGCAGATGATTTATTTTCTATTACATTAAGATTTAGAAAAAAAAAAGATTTGCCTTTATGGTTCACATTCAGAAGATGTATCATGTGACAGAAATTGACAAAAATCAAAGATATTTATTAAGAATACTTTGGAGAAATTACAAGAACATTACAACAACTAGCTAAGGAGGAAGGAAGAGAATTTCCTTTAGCAGCATCTGTACCTTTAGCAGACATGCATATGGATGATATCAACTAGCGTCTGTGGATGCAATGTGGTACTATGGAGCCGAACCAATCAGAATTCAACTTACACTGAAAGTTTATAACACCATTGTTGATTGGTTATCAGTTCTTATAGCAACCTGTTAGCGAATTGGCGATAAAATGAGTAGCTTGCTTTTGCAAAATCTTTTTGGAAATTCATTCTGTGCATCTCGCCACTCGCCAGCGATTTGTTTACAATTTACATCGTGGAATATTTACGTTACACATTCCTCCTGACATATCTTTTGCGCACTTTGCAAAATAATAATAATAATAATAAAGAAATAAATAAAGAAAAAAAAATGTTGAATTCATTTATACTCATTAGAAGTATAATTTTTTACTTTTCTTGCAATATTTTGGTATCATTTTAGAACAACTTAGAAAATATAATTAGTTTTGCATATGTTAAATAATAATCATAGTTTTATCATTAAAATGTGTTGAATACTAATCAATCACATTCGCAACTAAAATAAAATACTAATGTGATTTTAAATTGTTGTTCTTTCATGATTGAATTGAGTGCTTTTAAACATTTGTGTTTAAATATGTAACTTTATTTAGTCCTTTAACAAGTCTGTCTCTAAAGATGTTAAAGTTATAATTATTATCTTAACGCTATTTTACTTCTTTTTGATGATGAAAATGAAAGTACTTAATATTTAAAATTGTTGAGCGAACAAAAAAAAAATATAATCTGCACATTACAGTAGGCTACTCAATAAATTGTAAAATGTTACTTTGACTCATTGTTTTTAACATTTTTAGTTAGAATTCTCAGTTCGATTTTAAAAGACAAAAGCACACTTGTGGTGATAAATATTTCCCTTTGTAAAAAATCCTTAAAACCTGCGGAAAAATGTTTACAAAGTTTTTTATGTAGCCATTGTGAAAATAACATAGATTTTATCTAGTCTAAAAGTAGAATGTATGCACTTAGAATTATTTTGTAAATGACCATATAAAAACATTTAATATTGCATATAAATTGTAAAATTCAGAAAAATATTTTAAAAGCAATCTTTAAATATTTACTAATTCTTTCTAAGATTTTATATTTTCTTTTTTGCTTTCTGTTAATGAACACAAGATCATCGTAAATACCTACATATATCATTTTGTCATGTGTTTTTAAACTTAAACAGTACATGGTAAGATATTAACTACCTAAAGTATTATTATACTATGGCATATCTGTTATTTTTAGGGATGAAACGGATAGAAATTTTGCCGGATATCAGATATCCGGAGCTCTTTTGCCTGTCTGAAACGGATATCCGGCATTAGTTTTGTTTTTTGTATGTTTCTTTTCTTTTTCATTATTTTAAAACAGTAAAATATAACCCACCTTTTAAAAACATTTTAAATATAATTTATTTAAATATATTTATTTATTTGTGCAATATTGCCAAGGAGAATAAAACTTTAAGCGTAATATACTTATTCCTACACTTGCAATTTGTGGTGAAAAGCATTGTCACAAAGAAATAGGTTTTGTTCAGAATTATAAAACTAAAATTTATTATTTACATATTTTTTGCAATATTAATATTTAAAAAAATGAAACAAAATACAGTAACCGCCGCTTAATAAAAATCACTGGTTAATAAAATCAGACGCTTAATCTGATCAAATTGACAGGATCGGAGTCAAATCAATGCAAACCATCTTTGAAACTGCCTCTCAATAAAATCAGTATTGCCGGTTAATAAGCTAAAAAATTCCCATCAGAAGCAACATACCATTTATGCATGCTGAGTAAATTCTTATTTACACTCCGAATTTTTATTTTTTAAATAAAAAATAAATTAAATACAGAAATCCCTCTGTTATCTCTCTTTGTCGAAAATTTACAACATTAAATTTTACATTTACAGCAATTAAATACGCCCCATCACTTGACTTAGGAACAATTTCAAGGAATATATTCTTCAAGGTGTAATAAGTTAATTTGTAATAAGTTACACATTTGATTTAATTCACCAGTGATTATTTTATTTTTAATTATTTAAAGACAATTTCTAATTCTTATTCTGAAATAACTAAGAAGTAAGATGTTTAAACGAAAATATTTTAAATTTTAAAGAAAGGCGTGAACTTTTCGCAAAGTAATGATGATTTTCCTCAAAGGAAAGCGCATCGGAGCTTGGGATGTGTTTAATTCTTTTATTTTGAAGAAACACTTAAATAATTATCGGTTAAAAATTAATTAGCATTGTTTATTAATTTCATTATTTGGTATCTTTTAAAATTTCTTTTCAAATTCAGGGAAGTAATACCTTTTTATTGTGTACAGGGACGTTAGCCGGATATAAAAATCAGCCGCTTAATAAAATCACTTTTGCACAGAACGAAAATGATTTTAATAAGTGGCGGGTACTGTATTTTACTAATGAAATCATAGTTAAAGGGTTATTTTCATAGGAAAACTAATATATTGTGGCCATCATAAATCTTTTTTCTATATTATTCTGTACTAGCAGGCTTTGCCCGCTTCGCTGATCATTATATTGAAATGAAGTCTCAAAATACCATATCATTGATGATGATAATAATAATGTTAAAATCATTGAAATCAGTCAAAATCTAAGTTAAAATTCTCGATACCTTCGATAACGGCTTTCCCACTCGCCACGCTTAACAAAATCCCTTTTCAATGCATGTTGCATACACATACCTAACCCACATATTAAAAAATCGGGATTCTAAGATTATTTGAAGCAAAGTTATGTTTTAAAACGTGTTTTTTAGCCCCCCCCCAGCCCGCTCTTAAAAGAAAGGAGGTTGAGATTTTGCAAAATATCCTTATATTATGAGTTAGATACATATAACTGACCCATACATGGAAAATCTCTTCTTCATAAGATAATTTACTGCAGTTACATATGAATACATGTCCCCCCCCGCCCCTTAAGGGGAGGTGGGGTGGAGTTTCACAAAATCACTTTGTTGTGTGTGTTGAATACGCATAAACAGTCCACGCATCAAAAATTGCCATTCTTAGATAGTTTGGAACAGAGTTATGCATGGAAACATGTTTTTAATCCCCCTCTAACCCTCAAGGAGGTGATAGCACGGAATTCCAAACAGTCCATTTGTAGTTTGTTTGTGTTGAGTACACGTAACCAATCAACCTATAAAAAAATCGCTTTCCTGAGATAATTTGGAGCGGAGTTATTCTTTAAAGCGTGTTTTCCCCCCCCCCAACCTTTAAAGCGGGGAAAAGGAAAATTTCACAAAATCGACTTATAGTGCGTGTTGGGAGTGCATAACCAGCCCGCAAATAAAAAATCGTCTAAGATATTTTGGAGCAGAGTTACGCATGAAAACATGATCTTGTCCCACCCCCAAGGGGGATAAGGTGGAATTTTACAAAATCCCTTAGTAGTGTGTGTCTTGAGTACGCATAACCAATCGACATATCAAGAAATCGCTATTCTGAGATAATTTGGAGCAGATTTACTCTTAAGAGCGTTTTTTGCCCCCCTCCCTGTCTTTGAAGGAGGGGAGGGGAAATTTTTGTAAGATCTCTTTATAATGTGTGTTGGGAATGCATAAACAACTCATATGTAAAATATAAGTTTACTGGGATAATTTGAAGAAAAGTTATGCTTGGAAACATGCTTTTTGCAACCCCACCCCTAAGAGGGGGATAGGACGGAATTTTACAATATATCTTTTTAGTATGTGTCTTGAGTACGCATAACCAATTGACAAATCAAAAAATCGCTATCCTGAGATAATTTGGACCGCAGTTACTCCTATAAGTGTGTTTTTACCTTCCTCCGCCCTTAAAGGACGGGGGGTAAAATTTTGTGAAATCCCTTTACTGTGCATGTTGGGAATGCATTAACAACCCACATATACAAATTAATCTTGCTGAGATAATTTGAAGCAAAGTTATATTTGGAAACGGGTTTATATTGCCCCCCACCCCACCCCCAAGGGGAAAAGGAGGAACTTTCGCAAAACCCCATTGCAATGGGTGTAACCCCCCCCCCCCAAAAAAAAAAAAAAACTAAAATCGCAAAATACCAAACATGAGGTTTTGGAAATATTCTGAAGAAGACTCTTGGCGATTTTCTATATCTTTGTGCCGTTATTGGTACAGTTTTCCTCAAAAACCCGTATTTTGCTATTTCTTTTTTTTTTTGCACTTAAGTCTAGGCTCTCTCTCTGCAATTTCTTCACTATGAAGTAATTTGGAGCCGAGTTATGCTTATAAAGGTGGTTTTTGCCTTCTGCCCCCCGGGGGGTATTTCGCAAAATCCCGTCTTAGTGAGCGCCAGGGCCATAAAAACAAACTGCTCACCAAAAATTGTGACTATCTCCCATAGGATCGCCACAGCCGTGTTGAGTCAGTGAGTGAATCAGTGAGTTTACTCTTTTATATATATAGATAACAGCATCACTTACAGTTTAAATTGTACAAAATTTGCCCATAGCTTCTCACAATAAATATTTTACGCATGGAGTTTGGTGCAATTTTAATCAACAGATGCTAAGATATAGGCTTATGAAAAATCATCGGGTAAACTGCAGTGCAGTAATGCTACCTGTTAGCTGATATACACTCAAAATAAAATCACGATAGTGCTTCATAATGGCCGACTCTCACACATACCAAGTTTTGTGCAATTATACATGATACAATATGAGATACAGCTTTCATGTATTGGGGGAAATTCAAGTATAGCAGCGCTACCTATCGGCCAACATGCACCAAAATTGAATCAGCATAACTTCTCATAATACCCTTCCAACATAAAGTTTCGTGTAATTATGCGCATTAGAGCACGAGTTATAGCCTTCCCTAAAATTGCAGAAAGTACTGTATAACAACACCACCTGTTGAGTGATTGGCACCAAAACTTGATAGACACTAATATATGCCAAGGTGCATGTGCATATAAATTTACATGAAATTCTGTGCAATAGTTCCTGAGATTTAGCCTTCTTATAGGTTGCAGAAATCGCAGTGCGCCAGAACCTGTTGGTGAAATTACATATAAATTTATATGTAATTTAATTTTTTATTTTAATTCCAGAACTACTGCGTAGTTATGGAGATATAGTTGAACAGAATTTTTATCTCTCACACACACACAGAGACATTTTTTAAAAGTGATCAAGACAGGCTCTTGACTTCTTAAAATGTGTAAATGCATCGAAAACCAGAAGTTGAAAATTTTTATGAATCCAATACTTTCTTTTGAGACATTCATAAGAAAACATAAAAGAAAGAAGAAAAAAAAAAAAAAAACGAAGCTTCAAACTAGTGTGTTATGGCCATCACAAAACTTTCTTCTATATCACTCTATATAGCAATGCTACATGCTGTTTAACATGCACAGAAGAAATGTAATCATAGCTTCTCTCAATACAGAGTTTAGATATGGAGTTTAGTGCAATTTTAATCAAAAGGTTGAGATGTAGCCATGTGGAGAATCACAAAAGGTGAGGAAAAGCGCCACCTGTAGGTCAATATACACCCAAATTAAGCCAGCTTTCGTTCTCATATTATTTATCTTGAATATGTGCAGTGAAATTAAGAGTGAAGTGCAGTGAAATATTATAGATATTGAGATTTAGTCTTCCTACAGACAGAGTAAATTGCAGCATATATTGTCATCTATCGCCCAATATGCACCATAATTGAATCAACATATTGTTTTATAAAAATGGCCCTCTCACATACAAAATTTTGTGTAATTATACACAAATAAATCTCAATGAACTTCCCTATTCACAGGCAAAATTGAAGTATAGCAGCATCACCTATTGGCCGATGTGCACAGAAATTAAACATGTTTCATGATAGCCCTATGGCATACTTAGTTTTTTATTATTATTATTATACACAATAGAAGCTGAGATAGTCTTCAATTAGATGAGAGAAATCACAGTATAGCAGTGCCACCTGTTGAGTGACTTGCATCAAAAACTGATGTGCACTTTTTTTTCCCCTGTGTATAAATTTATGTGAAATTCTGTGCATTAGTTCTTGAACTAGAGCTGCTACACAAAATTTTTACCAGACAGACATTTTCTAAAAATGGTCAAATTGTGTTCTAATCCCCTCAAAATGTGTAAATACACTGAAAATTGGAAGTAAGAATTTTTTACACATCCATTATGTCCTATTTAATATAGAAGAAAGTAATAATTCAAAACAAATTTATATATTTTTTTCTTTGTATACATTTTATATTCTGTACAGATAAGAAAGAAAATCTTAGATTATTTATTAAAATTTTGTAAATTTCAAACTATAACTTTTCAACATAAGGCACCGAGGGGGGGGGGGGGGGTTAGACCACCCCTTCCAAAAATGCAGTCTCTGTCATACTAACACCAAACCAATGCCAAATTTAAAATTTTGTAAATATAGGACTGTAACTTTTCGTGATAGACACCATGGGGGGGTAGGACCCTCTCCCTTCCAACAGTGCTTTCTTTGTCATACTAATACCTAACCACAGTGGCGGATCTAGAACTTAACTTTTTTTTTTTTTTTTTTTTTTGAGGGGGGGGGGGCTAAGATTTGTCAAAGTATAATTCCAGATCAAAGAAAAGTTTACAATTGTAATAGTCAGTTGTGAATGTTAGTACTTTTGCCCCCCCCCTTAAATCCGCCACTGTAAACAACCCCAAATTAAAATTTTGTTAAGTTTGGACCATAAGTTTTCGAGATAAGACACTGTGAGCGTGTGTGTTTGTGTGTGTGTGTGGGGGGGGGGGAGACTCTCCCTCCTTTTAACAGTGCAGTGTTTATCATCCCAACCAACTCCAAATTTAAAATTTTTTTTAATTCTGACCATATTTTTTTTCGAGATCAGGCACCATGGGGAGGTACGACCCTTCCTCCTTTTAACAGTATGTATTCTTTGTCATACTAACACCCAACCCACCCGAAATTTAAAATTTCGAACCATAACCTTTCGACATAAGGCATCAAGGGGAGTGGGGTCAGACCACCTCTTCCAACAGTGCAGTCTTTGTCATACTAACACCGAACCAATGCCAAATTTAAGATTTCGTAAAGATTGGGTTACATTAGGTATTATTAACTTTCAGTCAGAGCTAATTAAAACATAAGCTTAACAGTTATTGTTTGTTTTACACTCAACAGATAATTTTCTTTAAAGTTTAAGAACAATATAAACAAAAGATTATAAAGAACATAATTAGGCCTTTGACGGTTGATTTTCAACCTGACACCAGGAGTCTCATTCATAGCTTTATTGTGTAGGGGTTTAGTTGTTTTCCCAGGTGCCGGCCACTTCCCTACACTAGGCTATGAATTCTTCGACCATAATAAAATGTATAGGTTATTCATCTTTTATAGATTATTGACTTTAAAAATGAGGTCTTTTGTCATGTAAACAAAATATATGATAATGATATTCTTACATGTACAGTAACATGTCATAAATCTTTATTAAAAGGTTTAAGTTATAATAGCTGATAGTATTACAAAAAACTTAAAAAAAAAAAAAAGTTTACAAAAACTATCTTTATAAATAAATAAAAATATGTTTTTACCTAATAAAATCAAATTAAATCTCGTGAAATTCTCTTTAAAATGAGGGTGAGAAACTTTTTTATCTCATAAAACATAAGAATGTGTTTATTTAAGCTTTAAAAAATGCTGATTTTTCAAAAAATCAAATGAAATAAAACATTTTTAAGAGTATTTTATCATTTATTTCAAAAGAAAGAATGATTATCAAATGTTTAATTGAAATCTGAAGCTGATAGGTTAAAAATTTTTTAAAAATTTGGTTGATTTTACAAATATATAACTTTTTAAAGCATGTGTGGCACAAAATAGTCTACCATTAGCCTTTAACTAATTCAATACATATTATAAATTATATTATTAACAGGACTTAGCACAGTACTTTAACTTTTTAATGCATAATTTGCTGCAAATTAACATTTATAGATATTGCATTAAAAATTAAATAAATAAAATACAAGAGGTAGATGATAAATTTGTCATTAAGCTTACTTTTATTTGTTCGTATACTGTATTTTAATAAAACAATGAGAATTCATAATCTAAACCTAGGTTTTATTATTATTATTATTATTATTATTTATTAATTTAACAGCATCCAGCTTCAACTATGCTACCCAGATATGTAAAATTATTATTTTACAAGAAGATTGTTAAAGACATTTGACAAAATTGTCACATTATTATTGTTTTTTCCTTTTTCAAAATAAAAAAAAGCCTTAATAAAATCAATTATAAAACTAATCTTTTTTTTTTTTTTTTTAATTAACAAAGGATATATACAAAATTAAACAGTTAAATATTTAGAATTAAACATGTACAAGTAACAATCAACATATTATTATTATTATTAAACGTTTTACAATATCTAGTATGTTTTAAATTTACCTTTTTCTTACTCAAAGGTAAAAATTAAACATAAAATTTAATTTATCAGGAGACAGCATATTTACTAATGTTATAACGTTCAAATAAAAAATTCCTTTCTGTTTACCAAACATTAATATATAAATATACAACAGATACACTTAATATTGGATCGAACTATCTTACGAAAAAAAAAAAAAAAGGCACAGATTACAATAGAGAAAATGATAATGATACTAAGAAAAAACAAAAGGCATAAGGACAAAATCGCTTAATGTGGTCATAAACATAAACAAAGAAGAAATATATCGCCAATGCCAAGGTGCGCCAAGAAGCCCATTTTCGCTAACATGATGGTAATCATTTGTCTCAACCAATCAAAGATGCTGTCATAAAAGAATATAGAGGAGAAATGCAAGAAAGATTTTGATTGGTTCGGCTCCATAGTACCACATTGCATCCACAGACGCTAGTATGATATCATGACTGAGGCTGATAATCTTATTACTACCAAAGAGCTATAGCAACAACTCATATCTTTGTAAAGAGATGAGGTATGATGCTTCATAAATGGTCAGCCAATCATCCATCACTTCTATGTAGTGATTCTGAATCTCCTGATTATGTTTTTAGCAGTGAAATTAAAACACTAGAAATTGCATATAAGCCTAATTGTTTTGGTTTTAACTTAGTGATTGAGCAAAACTTATTTACAAAAGTAACAGTACTTTCTCAAATTGTAAAAATATTCAATCCCTTGGATCTCGTAACTACAGTTACTCGAGCTAAAGTGTTTTTGCAAAAATTATAGTTAATTGACATTGATTGGAATAATGCACTACCTACTAAAGAGAACTTAGAATGGAACACTTTCTTGGAGTCTTTAAAAATAGTGAACACTATCACCATCTCCAAATTTGTTCTTATTGAACAATGTAATAGAATAGAGCTACATGGTTTCTTTGATGTAGACAACACTGCTTGCGGGGCAGTCATTTGAATTAAATCCGTAAATTCTTCTGGAGTATCTTCAGTTAGACTTACCACTAGTAAATCAAGAGTTTCACCTCAGAAACATGTGACGATTCCTTGTCTAGAGCTTTCCAGTGCAGTTTTGTTAACTTCATTAATGAAGAAGTTACAGTCGGTAACAAAAGTCTCCGAACACAAGCAAAAATTCCTATGTAAAAAAAGTACACTTAATACAGTTTTGTTAAATAAATACTTGTCGAATCCTGTTTTTAGACTGACTAAGAACAGGATTCGACAAGGATTTATTTAACAAAACTGTATTAAGTGTACTTTTTTTATATAGGAATTTTTGCTAGTATTCGGAGACTTGTTACAGACTGTAGCAGCTCTAAAAAAAGAAGTTTCAGAAATACACTTCTGGACTGATAGTACCAGACTTAGCATGGTTGAAAAAGGAGCCCAATACATTTGCAGCAAATCAGGTGTTGTACGGTGGCATGTTACTTCAAAACACAATTTGGCAGATATCATTTCCAGTGGCAAATCCTACAAAGATTCAACAATACAATCTTTGGTGGAATGGACTTCCACTTCTATGTCTAAACGAGAAAACTGGATGTGATAACACTGTTATTTCTCCAGTAGACAATGACAAGTTATTTCTTCGAGAAGTAAAGTCTTTTTCAGTAAAAGAAATATGTGTGTTAGTCAACAAAGTCAAACCCTTGGATATAATCAACAATTTTTTATTATTCACTAAAATGCAAAGAGTTGCATAGCGTAATCGATTAGTTCACAATACAAGGAATTTGTTGAAATGTTTAACAGGAAGTTTAACAAGTACTGAACTTTCTCACTCATTGAAGTGCATCGTAAATAACATTCATTGAGCTTCATTTCTGCAGGAGATAAGGTGTTTCGTTCGAGAAACAGATTCCATTATCTAATGACAGTAAACTGCTGAACTTGTGCTTATTCTTATACAGTGATGGGATACTTATCGTTGGTGGACATTTGAGCAACTCTAGTTTGACTTTAAATCAGATGCATCCCATGATTATTCTGGCAAGAATGAACTTTATCTCTGTACTTATTAATCATTACCATATTCTGTATTTTCATGCAGATGCAGAGCTCACAATGTCAATTATTCGGAGAAAGTTTTGGATTGTAGCAGTCTGAAATACCATAAGAAAAATAATTTTGCAGTGTCTGCCTTGTAAGAAGGTACGTTCAAATCCTTCAAATCGATGGCAGATTTGCTAGCCGCTCGACTTCAATGATCGAGAGATTTTGTTGCAATGGGAGTGAACTATTGTGATTCCTTTCAGCTGAAAGTCTTTTCTGGTCGAAATAAGCATATAAAGTGGTATATGTTTGTATATTTGTTTGTTTTGTAACTAATATCATACATTTCGAAGTTCTCCATGATTTAACAAGATCAGCCTTTTTAGGAGCTTTAAAGAGATTTATAGCGAGAAGAGGAAAATCATGTGAAATGTTTAGTGATAATAGGAGAATATTTTGCGGGTGTTAATTATGAATTAAAGAAAATTATTAATCTTTATTTAAAGTTAAAAATAAGGAAGAAATTGAAACTTATCTGGCTAATGAGGACATTGACATTTCAAACCTCCCTCTGAGCCCCACTTTGGATTTTTATGGGAAGCAAGCGTGAAATCCTTAAAATACCACTTTGAATACGTAGTGGGTGATACCATTTTGAGTTACAAAGAATTTTTCATGCTCGTGACACAAGCAGAGGCTGTATTTAATTCTCGCCCACTCTGCCCTCTTTCCAATGATCCTAATGACTTGAAGGCTTTGATACCTGCACACTTTCTAGTTGGTTCATTGTTGGTAGCATTACCTGAACCAAATTATACTAATATTCAATCTAATAGATTGAGCAGATGGCAAATCATACAGATATTAACCAGAATTCATGGAAGAAGTGGTCACTGGAATACATAATTAAATTAATTCATAGAACTTAAACAGTATAGGTAATGTTCATGTTATGCATTTTTCAGAAGGTGCCGCGCCCTGCCCTATTTTGTTTTAGCGCTGATGCAGCCTGCCCTTTTTTAAAGTGAAAAAGGCACCCTGCCTTTTTTTTTTCTCCAAGTGAAAATGCACCCTTCACTTTTTTCAAATGAAAATAAGCCCTGTACATTCCCATCTGCTATATTGTAAATTTTTAAAGATTTGAACACACCTTTATAATAAGTTTCAGGGCCGAAACTAGGACTTTTTCCACCCGGGGCAAAGAGAGATTTTGGCGCTTCCCCCCCCCCTCTACCTCCAACCCGAAATTAAAATTTCAAAGAGAATTTTACATTTATAATCACAAAACTAAATAAAAATCTGGTGTATATACTCAATGTTTAAATTTTATAACTTCTTCACACACCATAAAATTAACCCTCATACACCATTTCTAATCCTCCCCATGCTCTCTTTAATCATTCGGTTAAGCAAAAAATTGGCACTTTTTGCACTTATGTGTATCGTGCCCTTAAAATTTGTTCTGATACTTGTTCTCTGAAAGAACCCAATTGTTTAAAGTCTATTGCTATCAAAAGAGGTTATAGACCTGTTATTGATAAAGCTTTTAAAATGTTCAGTAGGCCAGCTTATAATTCTACTCTTTCCAGTGATGATAAAATTAAACCTGATAATCTTGTTGTCTTGCCTTTTTATTCCCCCTTATGTTATAAATTAGCCAAAGTTGTAAACCGTTTCAATTTTTACATTATTTTTAAACCAATCAATAAATTCCAATTCCCTTCTACTAAAATCCCCTGTTCCTGAGCTTCATAAGTGGGGTATCTATAATGTCCCTTGTAATAATTTCAATTTATCTTATATTGGTCAAACAAAAATAAATCTTGAATGCCGTTTACGTGAACATTCTCGGTATGTTGTTAATCAAGAAACTTCTAAATCTTCTATTCCGAGACACAGTTGGGAATTTGATCATAGTTTTAATTTTAAACGTGCCAAAATCATTTTTCATGTCAAAAGTGTTTTCGAACTCGATTTTGGTAAATTTTAGCTATTTTTACCTTAATCGGGATGAAATTGTCAATGAAAAATCTGATTCCACTTTGCTGTCTGCAGCCTGGAAAAATTTGTTTAATTGAATTAAGTAATTTCCTTCATTATGTTAATAAAATTAGTTTTGATAAATTAATATAGGTGTGTGTGTGTCTGTATGGGACACAAATACTGTAGCTAACTTATGAACTGCATGTATAGAATTTCATGAAATCTAGTGTACAGTTGAATACTGACATAAAGTGACGCTGATTAAGTTTTTTATGTGTATCGCTCTACTTGTGGCAATTTTATGGCACGTTTACTATATCCCGGTATCTCCAAAATGGAATTTAACAAACTTTATACATTACATGTTTGTTATGAAAAACAAAGTTTACAAAACAAAACAGAATCACAACATGTGTTTCATATCGAAAAATGTAGCATGACCCTTACACCAGGCATAAAAATGTACAAACACTGGTAGAGCTACAATTAGACGATTTTTATTATAGTAATTAGTGCATCTGTTTTTTATATCTGTATAATTTTTCTTCAAAAAGTTGATTTATGTAAGAAAGTTTTGATTTGAATTGACAAAGCCTGAATGAAGTGACCACGATTCTAAGTTTAATATTCAGGATAGGCATATATATATAATGTTAAGATAGTTTATTTCTAATTATGGATGTTGTGCTTTTAAGTCATCTCTTATGAAGAAACTAACTACACAGAATAAGTAATTTATATTAGTTACATATAGATGATAAAATTATCTGGCACAGAAGTAAATTTATTCTGAAAGTTTCATGAGATTAAATGATTGAAGTTGGGGATTAAATCATTAGTTTAGGGGAGAAAAAATGAAAAGCATATTATAGAAAAAGATTTAAATTAAACTGCAGTTATTATTACTTTTTCTTACCCATAAGGTAGAGAAAGTATTGTTTTTGGGTCAAATTTTCGAAGGCGAGATTTTGTTATATTTACATGTTTTGAGGTCCCCTGAATATGAAAATCATGTTTTTAGCAAATGGTCTGTGTGTGTGTGTGTGTGTCTGTCTGTTATCAGCATATCTCAAAAACAAATTATGGCAGAAAGTTCAAACTTGGTATTCTAAATGTGTATCATATAGGGATGCTACAGTAAGCTTTTCGTTAAGATCAAGCAAATGGTTCGTGTACAGGGACAATCAAGAGAATTCTAATACATTACGTCTATGGGGGAAATTGCAGGAAAGTAGAGTTTAACGTCTATAGACTGCACTAAACCAAATGAAACGAATATATATTTTTTGTAATAGCGATAATTAACTGGGAAAAAAATTTTGTGCATGTAGGAGCCTCGCCTCCCCCCCTGGGGGGGGGGGGAAGTCTCCCCTTGCGGGGAGTAAATTTTCATGATGGGTATCTTTCAAAAGAGCTCGCCAATACCTTTAAAACGAATGGTTGAACCATCGATCTGCGATAATTTAAAACAAAGTTATCGATTTTTTTTTTTACTTTTAAGGGAAAAAAAACTTAGAAAAAAAATCGTTTTTTTTTTTCCCTTCTTTTTAATGATGAGAATAAAATGGACTTTTTTTGGATATTTGGTGTTATACCACTTCTCTAATATGGAAATCGTCTGCATTATCATAAGAGATAATTTTTTTAAATAATAATTTTAATAAATTATTTTTTAAAAACAGAATTATTTTTTAATAACCGAATTAAATTCTATGTAAATGTAGGTGCATTAATGAAACGGGGGGTTGAGGGGGGCGGTAGCCCCCCTCACACAGAACTAATTATCATATAAAACTCTTCAGAAGCCTAATATGAATTGTTTAACACAGGTTTACATAACAGTACTCGTTATCTTACCTTTTAATCTGCAACCTGTATTATAGTGTTAAATTTCAGGGTAAGAGAAAGTCGTGTGAGTGACACACCAGATTATTTTTTATTTATTTATGTACTTTTAATGGTTTAATGGGAGTTTCTTTTGAACTCTATCTATTATTTATAAATGACAATTCTAAAACAAGTGAATGTAAATTTCATATTCAATTACTTTGAAAACTGGAATACCGTAATTTTGAGTTAATTTAAATTGATAATTTGAATATACTCTAAGCGCCCCCCCCCTCCAAAAAAAAAAAAAAAAAAGACGCACCAAGGAGTTATCTGAATAGGACGAAAATTGATAGATGTGATTTACATGTAGAGAAAAACAAATGCTAAGAGTTAAAAAAATTGGATGATTTATTCAAGAGAAATGACCTCACAAAGTAAACAAGACAATAACGCATTTGGTCCACGTCTGACCCTCATGTAAGCAGTTATTCCATTTGGTATTAATTGATAGCGTTCTCAAATGTGCTCCTGCAAGATATTATGCCAAATTCTGTCCAACTGGGGCTTTAGATTGGCAAAATCCCGAGCTGGTTGTAGGTTCCTTTTCAGGATGGTTCAAACGCCCTTAGTGAGAGAGACATCCGGTGACTTTACTGGCCAAAAAAATGTTAGACAAGCAAGAAAACAAGCAGTAAAAACTATCTCTGTGCGTGGGCGAGCATTATCATGCTCAAATATACGATCCGGATTGCGTATATGAAAGGAAACACAACAGAACGTAAAATGTCGTCAACGTACCGCTGTTTTTTGTATATTTACACCTGTTGAGGCTTCCAAATTACCGTAGTCACGTTTTTTAACGTTTGATATTTGTCTGAGTGACTCTCAGTCACTCTTAGAGTGACTTAAACACGGATACTTTTAGGAGATCCAAATGTTGTATTTTTAAGTTAATATAAGTTTGTTGCTGGAAAGGTTTGATCAAGATTGATAATTTTAAAGGAATGTTGCGTGTGAAAATTGTCTGTATAATTTTAAGTAAACTTTTAATTTTAATAACAAAATTAAATTCTATATAAATGTAGGTGCATTAATGAAACAGGGGGTTGAGGGAGGCGGTAGCCCCATTCACACAGAACTAATTATCATGTAAAACACTTCCGAAGCCTAATTTGAATTGCTTAACATAGGGTTTACATGACAGTACTCGTTATCTTACCTCTTAATCTCCAACCTGTATTTATAGTATTAAATTTCAGGGTAAGAGAAAGTCATGTGAGTAACACACGAGATTTTTTTTTTTTTAAATATATTTATTAGTATATCATAATCATTCTAAACAACTCTTTTACGAAAATGTTATTTAACTATATTTAGGTAACAAAATTTTTATGTACAACTCAAATTCCATTTAATTAAATTTTCAATGCGTAAAACTTTACAATGTACAGTTTTAACTCTCTTTAAATTAGCAGTTTTAAACGAATAAAGAAGTTAATATGACGAGTTTGAAAACAATCCGTACAGCTGTTTTTAAAGGAACGCGCTTGCTTGCGAAACTTGAAATTGAGCTATTTATATAGGACGCCTATCAATTTTCCTGGACTAATTAACTATATCATTCTAAAGGACATCTCACAGAGTGTTTATATAGCAACGTTGAAGAAAATTGTTACAGTCGTTTTCGAGATACGGGCCTACAGCCCACTTCCGTTTTTTCAATTATCACCAAAATTTGGAAAACTCATCTGTACACCAGACCTGACTCAACTATGAAGTTTTGGAGATATGACAGCTACAATATTCCACACATACAAAAACGCACACACACACACTGAGCAATTGCCCCAAAACTGCTTTTTTGGACTCAGGAGGCCTTAAAATGTGTAAATCAGGTGAATATTCGATATCGAATTTCTAGACTGAATACAATACTACCATTACCGACGGTAGTAGTATAATGTAAGCAAAAATTCAAAATCCCCAAATTTGAATTTGCAGTAAAAAACATTAAATAAATAAATAAATATAATTGGGTGTGGTGTTCAGTTAAACGTCGAAGATTAAGAACTTTTCATAAAAATATCACAGAAATAAAAAAAAAATAGTAAAATTGTTTTGTGTCACGACCTTTCATAAAAAAAAAAAAGAAAGAAAGAAAAGGCCCGATGAATACAGTGTAAAAATGATAGGTCTGTGACAATATCTTTTTTTTTTCTTTTTATGTTATTTATATGCAAAGATCTCTGTGTTGACCAAATTTTAATGCCTTAGCTAAGTTTCTAAGTTTATTATAATTGTCATCATTTAGTTGTTTAGTATGAAGAAATTCGGTTGAGAGGAATATTCTGTGTCATTCGCGAATAGACAATATTCCTTAAATTCTTATTCAGCCATTGTTAGCTCCCTTTGTATACACTGAGAACATAGTATGAATTTTTATAATAACTATTTATGGTACAGTTGAATGCTCTTATAATGCTCATTAGAATATTGAAGACAAAATTATTATTTCACTTTCCATTTTGCAAGGAGGATTCAAATTTGTGTAAAAAATGTGATAACGACCATACTTTAAACTTATTTTAAGAATCTATTTAAAAGCTATTAAAAAAATAAAAGTATTGTATTTCTTATACTGAAAAGAATAATTATTTAATAATTTGTTGTGTATGTGTAATGTTTAGAAAGACCAAACTTAAAATTCTTTTTCTCACATATCTGTTGAACCTATCATTACGACAAATTTCGGTCCATTTTCTACTGACACGTGAAAGCATTCTTTACACTCTAGGGCATATTTACACAAAACCTGAAAACTAATGACCTCTCATCCTTTATGCGTTTTCTACCTCCCACCACAGTGACAAATTACAGCAGATTGGAAGGGAGGAAAATCCAGTTTTTGCAGCTAAAAATTGCATTAAACTCCAAAATTATTAATATGTTTTTTAAATTTAACTATTATGAAATTTAATAATAATAAGTCGCATCATTAAAAAAGGTATAGTACTTTTTAGATTTTTGATATAACAACTTGTTAATTATTTGAGGGTGATAAAGAAAATCAAGTAAAATTTCACCTTTTACAGCTTAAAAACAAATTTAAAAAATCAATTATTGAAAAATAGGGCATCTCTTAACAGTCATGAATTTTCCGAATGTGAAAACAGAATTTAAAATATGTAATACAAAATGAGTAATAATGGGGATTATATTCCCACAGATTAACATGGGATTTGGATGGCCTTGAAACTCACTGACAGAGAGCCTTAAAATACACTGTAAAAAATGTGTCCTATTTGCTGCCAGAAATTCTCTGTAATTTGACAATATATGCATAATTTATGAAAAAATTACGTTGTCAGAACGTACTTCTTGTAATTACAGAAAATTTCTGGCAGCAAATAGGACACATTTTTTTACAGTGTAGCTCTGAAGTTGTCGTAAGACAGTGAGATATAGCAATACGACTTGCGCTTTATTTATGTTACTATTAAAGCTCAAACTCCATTAATGTGCAGATTATCTAGCTAATCTGCAGATCTAAAATAACCCATTAAAGTGCAGAATCAAGAGTTTTCCACATTTGAACTAGGTAATCTGCACATTAGCGGCTTCTGTGTCATTAAAGTTCAAACATTTGTTTCGAGCCTTAGTTTTTTTACATTCACTATGACATCAAACAGTCATGTGACACAGATATGCGAATGATCTTCAAACATAAACTAAAACTTTTATCCCTTCTGCTTTGCTATGAATGATAAACAGTAAATGCAAAACGTGGAGCATCAAAGCCATGATTAGGTTTCTTATTATGACCAACACAAAATTTAAAGTAACAAGTTAGTTATAATTGTTTTAATTTTGATTTTATTTCTTCTCTTTTTTAATTTTGTTAATATAAGTTTGATAAGGGTCTGCATTTTACACTACTCGACATTGAAAATGCAACACTAAGAAGGAGTGGTCAGAAAGAGATGAAATTTGGAAAAAAGACAGAGACAGCAAGGAACAATAAATGATCTTTATTTCAAAATGATAGTCAGAATACAGAGCGAGAACGGCGTCGGCTCAGTAGGATGTAGGACCACCATGGACAGCGATGCACGAAGAAACATGTCTAGACATAGTCAATAAGAGTGCGTATGGTGTCTTGAGGGACGGCTCTCCATTCCCTTTCAACCATTTGCCACAGTTCGTCTTCTGAACGAGGCAGGGGCATAGTCTGCAAACGGCATCCAATCACATCCCACACATGTTCGATTGGTACAGGAGAGTTATTCGTCAGGAGAGTACGGTGGCCAGGGAAGCATCTGTATACATTGCAGAGCATGTTGGCAGATGCGAGCACTGTGTGGTCAGGTATTATCCTGCTGAAAAATTGCAGTAGGCAGCCCTTGAAGGTAGGGGATTGCCACCGACTGCAGTACATTATCCAAGTATCGTTGGGCTGTCATAGTGCCCTGAATACGAACTAGAGGTGACATGGAATTATATGCAATAGTGCCCCAAACCATTATGCCACGTTGTCGTGTGGTGGGGTGTTCCACAGTTACTGCCGGATTAGATCTGTCTTCATGTCGATGCCACACACGTATGCAGCAACTGTCATTGGATAAACAGAAGCGTGACTCATCTGAGAACACGATGTTTTGCCATTCTGTCATCCATGTTGCTCTAGTCCGGCACCATTCCAAACATTGGCGTCTATGCTGTGGGGTCAATGGCAGTCTTCTTAGCGGACGCCGTGAGTGCAGGCCCCGTGGAACCAATCGACGGGAAATGGTTCTGGTTGACACAGGAACATCCAGGGTATCTTGCACATGCTGCAGAATCGAGGTACAAGTGACTTGCAGATCCACCACAACTTGTTGGTGGATGCGTCGATCCACGCGTGCTGACGTCACTCTGGCTGCATCTGCACCCCCTAATCTTGCCACATTTCCTTGTTCCAACCATGTTCATCACAGCCGATGCACCGTGCTCGCATCCATGTGGGTATCAGCTGCGATTTGATATAAAGACCAACTCCTCCTTCTCAGTCCGATCACCATACCCCTTGTAAAATTGTCTATCTGCTGGAAGTGCCTTCATTGACGGCGGCCTGGCATTCTCTCCTATTACACGTATCCTCCAAGACAAAAACAAAATTTCTTCGATAATTCGTCTGGCAGAAATAACAGCACAAATATTGCCCGTTCTGCAAGTTCCTTTCCTTATATCTTACTTCACGTGCATCGGAGAGCTGCACATTTCACATCATTTGCATAACTCAGTGACGTGCGTCTCCTCTAAAATTTGCATAAATTACTGACTCCTTCTTGGTGTTGCATTTTCAATGTCGAGCAGTGTATTAATGAAATCTAATCTTAATTAAAAGCTCTCTCTCGTGAAACTTCATTTTGAATTATGAATATTAAATTTACAACACAGTAATTATTTCCTCCCAAAATAAAACTATTAAACCACAACTTTTTAAAACTAATTTATTTTAAAATTGATTTAAATTACTATAACTTACTGAAAAAATAAATAAAAAAGTGAATTTGAAATTAAATGAGGAGCAGTGCTAGAGGGGGTTCAAGAGGTTGCTGAGGGGGCTCAGCCCCCGTTGCCACCCTCTGGTTATGGCCCTGGGTGTTCTATTTTTATTTATTAATTTATTTTCTGGACTGTAAATTTAATAAACCATTTAATAAGTGGTGAAGAAAGTGCTCTCTTGCTATTAATATGTGATGTGTTAATTCCCAAAAAAATTTCCTTTTCGATAAATCCACACTGCCCTTAAAAAAAAAAAAAAATGTGAACACAAGGTATATGGGACATGTGAATATTAAGGAAGGAGATTTAGTATTAGTCAAAAAACCCCTAATTATTCTGGTTTTTTGAAACAGCATTTAGCCTGAGTTATTCAAACTTACCCTGGCAAGGATGATGTCATAGGAGCTATAAGTTACCGTATATTTCAGTGTATAAGCCGAGAATTTTTGGAAATTTTTCGGAAGCTGAAAAATTGAAAAATAAGTCTTACTTTACTGCTCCTCAATCAAATTTTCACTCACAATCTATCGTTTTAAATGTAAACAAACTTCGTTTCTGTCTGAGCTTATTACTAAATCACCTACATGCCCTTTCCTTTGATTTGCTAATGTTTAATGATGCCATAACAGGCGAGAACGCCAGTGAACCATGGAGCATAGACCTGACCATGGAGTTTGTTTCATTTTTTTTTGAGCAGGTGGCGTCAGATAAGTATTGTGCATAGACCTATTATAAGAGTGGACGGAGCATTCCATTATTAAGGAAATATAAGAAAAGGTGCAAAGATGAAGTCATGTGAATGTTGAAAAATATTACCTTTTTTGGCATTTATCACATTATTGGCAATTTTTTGTTTTGAATATAAATATATATCATTATTAAAAGAAATAACTAGTGTAAAATATTACAGCTACTGAAATTTATTTTCACATTGTTATTAATATCTAACAAAGTTCAAAAGTTTTTATAACTTTATTTTGTCTACACTCATTTTAACTCTTATAAATAATTATGGACATTTTTGAAATAATATAAGATATAATACAGTTAAACTAATTCAATTTAGAGAAATAAGTATAACAATTATAAGCATTTTATAAAAATAATTACTTAAAAAGAATGAAATAATAAAATATTAAAAAGAATCTTACCTGCGAAATAAAATCCTTATTTTGCATAACTTCTACGATTTTTAAAGTACATCTAATTACTATTTCTTGCTATCAAATTCTTTTTAAATTCAAAACTTTTAAAAAGAACTTTCAAAGAAAAAGGGAAAAATATCGTCTGCTTAATAAAAAGCAGAGTTTAGAGCATGGCGAGTAAATTTCAATATTGGCCAGTTTGGCTTCCTGCAGATCAACATTCACATGACCTTTTTATGAGTTATCTTTGCCACTAAAAAAAATTGCCTTTGTCCCGCCCACTTTTATAATAGGTCTATGGTATTGTGCTGTCGCTCTCTGATTCGCTGAAAAGGAGGGTGTGTAGTTTTGAATATGAAATTAACTTCCGCTATTTAAGATGTGAAGCTAGCATTACTTGTGGCTTGCATTTATATTTTTTTCCAAAGTTGATGCTCAGTGTTTGCTTCGACAATGCTTTTACTTTTAGTAATGAAGTTTTTTTTGCCATGAAAGTGATGTAGTTTTTCTAATTTAATATCAGTAATGCATCATGCTGGCAGTTTAATTCTCTGAACCAATTTATCTTTACTATAGTTTGCTTTAGATAAGTAATTGAATGAAGGTTTTTTTTTTTTTTAATCTCTATAAAGCAGCTTCCCTCAAAGTTTGAATATTAATGTTTGCTTATTAACTCTTTAAATTTCTACTGTTAAGTTTAATGATGTTTTTTATATACACTTATGTTAAGTTTTATTGTTAATAAACTTGGTTATGTTTTTAAAACTTTCTGTCATCACTTTAAACATAATATAGACATCAGATATATGATAGCTTCCAGTGCTTTCTATCTGCTTAATATTATACGTATTAAATTTAGGTTTATAAAGTTTTTTAAACCTATTAGTACGGGGGTCAGCTTATATACGAGTTCACAAATTCTAGCAAACAACATACATCAGAAACAATGATTGCATGCATATATTTTAAGCTTAAAAACTAAATATAAAGTAAAATAGTGATATTAAACCTTATTTTTAAATAATTATCACATATAAAACTCTTAAATTAGCAATTTTAAATTTATTTCTAGAGCTGCTCGATGTAGTCACGTGTGTTTACATTTCTTTTTTTTTGACCTGCCAACAGCTGACATCATCAGCAGATTGCATAGAGTAACAAGTAACTTCTCTGATTAAAAAATAGTATAAGAGAAACTTGAAAAAACAGGACTCCCGATCATATTTTTAATTTATACAATAAAATCATCTCTGTTTAAAATGTTTCTAGGCTTACACTATCAAAAAAAGTGGCAAATCTTCGTTTTTTTTACAGAAGTATTTTTTTTTTTTTTTAAGATTGCCTTGAGGCACTGATAAAAATACTCAAAAGCAGAAATATACGTCATTAAAAAAATCAACGCAATCGGTCTTTAAATGGCTTATTTATGCAAACATCCAGCTTCTGAAGCATCAACGTTAGGCCTCCAGGTATTACCGTGACTACTGTATTCAGCTGCCGGGACTTGTTTTTCACTTTCACTGCAAGTGCGAGCCTCCCTTCTGATAGGGTTGCCAGAGTTAACACTATTGCCGTTGGCAAACACACTGCGATCGCTTTACGTCATAGCTAAGCAAGGTAAGGAATTCTATTGGATAAGCATGCATTTTGCACAATTTCATTGAACAGATTATCCTGAAAGTTTTATAGATTGGCAATATACTCGAACTTTAAAAGAGTATTTCTTCAATTCGGCTTATACACGGGTTTGCAATTTTGGGCAAATTTCTGAAGGGAAAAACGTACTCTTGGCTTACATAAGGATCGGCTTATATTCGAAAATATACGGTATATAAAAAACTAGTTGTCAAAATTGTTACATTGCCTCATTAAGTATTATAAAATTAGGACTATCAGAATTAATTTGAATAATGTTCTATAATATGTTATTTTGCTGTATTGTGTATGTGATAATTGATATTGTAATTCTTATTTTATATTTACAATTTACATTGAATATTTGACACATTCTAGGCCCGGCAGTCAGTGGCGTAGCTAAGAGGAGGGGGGGGGGTCCGCCCCACCCGGTCTGTATGATGAAATGAAAATTCCTATAAAAGTGTTTCTCTTATGTTTTATGCATTAGTTGGTGTTAGGGGTTAAGGCTAATTGACTGCAGTAGAGTTCTGGATCTAGGAGAAGTGCCCTCTAAGGTGTTCTTTCTGAGGGGTCCTAGTCTGTATTTACGTGAGTTTTAGAAAACCCCCTGAAAAACTCCAAACGGTATTATGCATTAGGAGTTATGACACTATTTTTAAAATAGTTTTTTTTCTTAAGTCTTGTTTATTTAATTTAAAATGTTTGAAACAATTGAATAAGAGGTTCTAATTGAAAAGACAGTAAAATAAAAACACATAAAACAAACATTTTGTGGTATTGTCCTAGCACTCCATCAGCATGTACAGCATCTACAGTTTTATGCCAGATATATTGCCATAAGTAAAGTAGTCAACAAAAACCTATTTGATTTTGATCACATCAAATTTAACATTAGAAGAAGTAATACCCAGTTTGAATTATAAAAATGAAAATTCCAATGTAACAGTGAATATTTTCTCATCTTTTATTCTGAAGTCTGATTTTTAGATACGAAAATGAATGAACAATAAATCTAACTGCCTGAATTAGCCCATTAATGCAGTAGTTATTAAAGAATGCATCAGGATGTACTTGTGCACCCTGTGACATTTCAGAGAAATATGTTTAGACATAAAATATAGTTATTGTATTATACAGTTTTACTACAGATGTCAGACTCTTTTTGTCAACACATCATTAGGTTTACCAATTTTTTTTTTTTTTTGAATGAATGGTGAATGATTTTCCTATCATATTCTACACTAAATATGCTTTCATGCATATAAAAAATATTGTTCATTTCATTTTGCTTAGTGCAGCCAATAGATGCTAAGCTATACTTACGTAATGTATTTGAGTTCTCTTGCATATCTCTACACACGAACCTTTACTTGATCTCAATGAAATACTTAGAATAGCATTCCAATCTCATATATATTTAGAATACAGTGTTTCGACTACTATTTGTTCTTGTGATGCGCTAATAATAGAGTCACAGACACATACACAGACAAACAGCTGAATACCTGATTTTTAGAACTGCAAAATGCGTAAATATAACAAAAAGTCAATTTCAAAAATCTGACCCCAAAACAATACTTTCTTTAACATATATATGAGTAAGAGAAAGTAAATAGGGCTGATAAACAATTCAGCAGTCAACTATTCACAGTCTACCTTAGTTGAATTATATAGCTCTGTATAAAAACCATAAAATGCGTAAATTTTGAAGAACTTTTTAATTTTCCAGAGCTTAATTCTGATTAAACCAGCCAAAGCTGATCTTGAATTTTCATCTGAAAATACCGAAAATTTGGTGCACCCCTAGTTAAAATCATAACAAGGTGATATAAAAACAATCATTTCCTTTCCATGGGCCACCCCCTAGCTCCCTGAAGTCTATGTGATCCTTATTATATGTTTTTCTTAAATACTAAGTGAGTGTTGCATCAATTTAATTGAAATTAGTAAAAAAATAATTTGAAAGGACTAGGAAATCATAATTATTATTTACAGCCAATTTTATTTATTTATTTATTTTTTAAATCAGTTTTTGAAAATTTGCCATAAAAAATTTATTTTATGCTTTAATTATGAAATATCATGATTAAACCAGCATTCTAACAAAAATAAACCACATTAAAATTGGTTCATTTGTTTGCAGCTAACTATTAAATAATTGCCATTAATTGTTTATAAAAATTTATATGTATTTGGGGAAGGAAAGAAGGGCAGATGGAAAGAAAGTTATTGTTTTTATATAACTTTTCTAATGATTTTAGTAAAAATTTAAATATCACTTACTTTTTATGAAAACTTACAGCTAGCGTTATTTAGTAACAGATAATTATAGAGGTAACATGAAGGTGTTAATACAATCATTTTCTTTTCTTCTCCTCCTTAACCCCCAGGTATATGTAATGTAACTAGTGATGTGGGGTGGAAAATTTTCCACAATGTTTTTCCGGAAAATTTTCCAACCAAAAAAACAATTTTTTTAGTAAATCTTTTGCATGATATATTTAAGTTTTCTTTTATTAGTCACAGTAATGCTATATACAGTGGGAAAAACAAAAGTTTCTGATTAAAGTTCATCATTTAGAAAGTTACCATATATATGTTTTGAGCAACTTGCTCGAGAAAGAGGTTATTTATTATAATACAAGAGATCTGTGATTGCAAATCAGAATTTTAAATGTCCATTCAATAAATTTGTAAGAACATAATTTAATTATAAAGCATTTAGCAACATTACAAAAAAGAATATATTGATAATTTAATGCACTACTGCTGAGCCGTTTTACAAAATATTCATTTGACAAATGATGATACGCCGATGTTTTTCAAACTCAAGCAGCAATTCTGACTTAGGACATCGTCATAATCTTCATTAAATATTCAATAAAAAAATATAAAAAAGAGCAAAACTTTAAAGCAAAAAAAATTGCTTTAATTACAAAATTGGCATAGTTGAAAATTTTAGAGAAAAATCTTATATAAAAACATAATTATATTTTTTTAAATCACTTTTTAAAATTAATTTCTAATGTTGAAAAAAAAAATGTTTATTATTATTTTTTTTAAATTTTTTTATGCAAGCAACAGGAAATACAATTAATTGCCTAAATAAATAAACAGCAAGAAACTTTCTATTTTACCCCTACTTCAAAGCCAAATATACCAAAATAATTGTCTGTCATTCATTTAGTCATAAAAACGCGCTGTCCACCCTCAGAAAGCACTTTTTTTTTAAAGATGTGCAGAGGGATGGGGGAGCATATTACATTTCAATTCTAGAAAACTGAAATTTATTGAAAGTTTTATTTCAATAATTTTTAGGCATTTAAAAATTTTAATTACACAATACTCTTGCAAATTGTTGAAACATGAGATCTTTTTTGCCTCTGGCAAAATTTGAGTTTTATTATTGTTATTTTAAGCTGAATCCCTAAATATGTGATTGTTAACTACATATACAAAGAAAAAACATTTTTTGCCTGAAATCGCCGGAAAGGGGAAAAAAATCTTTTTTTTTTTTTTTTTTTCACTAATTGATAAATTATGTGCTAATTCTTTATCAAATTGCTAAAACTTTTATTTTTTGAGGTCAATAGAAGAAATATATGCTGTAATTTTAATTTCTACTAATTAGCAATTATTTCATTGCTTATCTTCAAATTTCATGTTTTTTTTTAAGTTGTTTTTCGATACATGTGATCACTTCACTACAAATCATCAAAATTTCTTTGTGTATGTGCCTAACTGATTGAATGTGCCATATTCTAGCAGCTGATTGCTGAAATGCGGGATCATTATGCCACTGATAAACAAAAGCAAGGTTTCAATTGCTAAAATTCTGGAGCGATTTTCGTGTACGAAAAAAAAAAAAAAAAAAAAACTCATTTTGGAGCATCAAATTGCCATTTCAGAGCAGATTTCTCAGTTTGGAACAGCAAAATTGTATTTTGTGGTGAAACCTATCCAGTTTTTTAATAACATACTTTCGCTTAATTCTAACAAAAATTAATGTCCCCATGGATATGGATTTGCCCATGTACACATCATTATCAAATCTATTTAAAAATTTTCTTATCACTTGCTCACAGCACATGATTCTTGAAAATTTTATATGATGTTGAATAACACACTGGATACAGAATCTAGCCTTTTTTTTTATTCAAAGTTTTTTATCTCATAGGAAAAAATGTGTATATAGAATGAAACTGTTTAATTACTTCATGGTAAGATCTTAAATATGATAGAATGCTATTTTTCAGCAGTTTTTCACCGTTAATTTATACTGTTTTATCTTATCAGCTGATGATTATTTTAGAAGCTATTTATTTGGCAAATTATAATAATAAGAGAAATATGTAACATTTTTGCAACTGATTGCCAAAATAAGTGACTATTTTGCCACTAACTGACAAAATTTATATTTAATTGCAACTAGTCGTCGAAAATAGGCTATTATTTTGCCCCTAATGCTTAAAATTTGCATTTTCTTTTAAGCTAATTCTCAAAATATGCAATATTTTGCGACCAATCGTTGAAATATGCGATCATTTCAGTACTAACTTATAAAAATTGCTCTATTTTTCAGATTCCCGGAATAGCAAATAATTTTGAGACTATCGTCAAAATAGGCGATCATTTCAGCACTAATTGAAATAATTCGCACTTTTCTTTTCAAAGCAGATTCTCAAAATACATGATAGTACTGTGACTGATTGCCGAAATACGCAGTTATTTTTTAATGCTATTTTTTGTCCTTTCTCATTTTTTAAATTGGCTTTAAAAAAAAATCACCTTTTAAAAAGCAGTTTCCCTAAATCGTAAATTTTGTGATCGATTGCCGAAATACGCAATCATTTCACCATTAATGGATGAAATTAGACTTTTTCAATGCAGATTCCTAAAATATATTATTTTTGCTACTAACTGTCGAAATACGTGATTATTTTGTGGTGATCGTCGAAATACTGGATCATTTTACCGCTAAATTAATAAAATTCGCGCTTTGATCAAAGCAGATTCCCAAAATACATGGTATTTTTTCGACTGATTGCTGTAATGCACGATCACTTAAAAGTGACTTATAATCGACGCTATTTTTCAAAGCAAATTCCCAAAATAGTTAATTTTGCGACCTACTGTTGTATATGCGATTATTTGATTGCTAATTGCCATTTCATTGCTATTTGTGCATTTTTTCAAAGTACATTCCTGAAATGTGTGACAATTTTGAGAAGATCACCGAAATAAATGATTCACCGATAACTGATAAAATTAGCACATTTTTTTTCAAAGCAGACTCCCAAACTAAGCGATAATTGTGGAGCCAAGACTGCTAAAATATGCGATCATTTCGCAAATGGTAAAATTCATGTTTTTTCAAAGCAGATTCCCGAAATATGTAAAAAATTTGCCACCGACCCTATACATGATCATTTCACCGTTTACAGATAAAACCTGCGCTTTTTATTTATTTTAAGCAAATTTCCGAAATAAAGGACCATTTCATTGCTAAATAAGCAATTATTTCGGAGATTTTTCTTTTTAAGTGTATTCCAAAAATAAGCAATTAATTAGCCACTAACTGCAAAAATTACAATATCTTAATTTTTTTTTCCTTTCTAGCTAATACTATGTAATTTTCTTATATTCAAATTTTTTCAATAAACAATTTTAAAATGTATATGTTTATAAGAAATTTATTTTAATTTTGCTGATTTTTGTGAAAGCCCATTTTAAGATCGTCGATCGTAGTTAAGTGTACATTTCCAAAACTAATTGTAATTTTTCCTAATTTGATCCTTGCAATTATTTCATTTGTTCCATCAGTGCAAACAGGAGGTTCAGTTGAAATAACTCAATATTTCTTTATTTGCTTAAAATATCCGAAATTGAATTGTACTTGAAAAATCTCATAGTGGGTGTTACATTTAAAGTTAAATAACAACAACAACAATAATTAAAATCTCAAACTTCCAGATTCATTTTTTTGAATAGAGGATTATATCCATTATCCAATACCAACAACTATTAAAAAATATAATTTTGTGTTTGTAAACTATGTTTAAAAATAGAACAAATCGAAAAAAAGTAAAAATCAAAAGAATTTGGATGAAATGAACCCTTGCATGGTCTGAGCCATACCTTACTAATTACCTCTTGTACAGTCGGCAGCAGCATTATTGATGCACTAGCAATAATTTCTATTTAAAAGATGTGCACCTAATACTATTTTGTTAAGTAAATATTTATCAATTCATGATTTCAGTCTTATACAGTTTATTTTATATATATATAATTCTGTTTACTTTCAGAAAATTCGCAATTGTTAAATTTGTTCTTGTTTTTTAAAAACAGCTTTTTTTTTTTTAATGTTTTATTTTGAAATTATAAAGTGAAAAAAAAAAAAAAAACTTTGATCATTTTTTTCCACTTTAACTTCAGTATGAAGTATTAAAAATTAAATAAATAAATTTTAGGAAAAACAAAGGCTAATTTAATTTTTCTAGACTATTTTTTTTATAATGAAAAGAGAATTAAAAAAAAAAAAAAAAATCATTAATTCTCATAAAAATTTACCCTATATAATAAAATGAAGTTCAGTTGTTGGCAGTGATACGTGAGGGTCTCTGACAGCTACAGAATGTTCAGAGACACCTTTTTTATATAGAATATTCAACCATTATCAGGAGTGAAACTACTTGACATGCAAAAACCCTGAAAACTGTTATTTGCATGCAGATGGTGAAGATTTATAATAGGTTGCAATATGATAAATCATTGATAAGTGATATTAAGAGAGTTCATGGTACATTATAAAGAAAATTATAACATTCAAAATGAGAAATTTCTATAAAAACAAAATGATTTATCATGAAATTAAGTGACAGAAAAAATTTGAAAAACTCTGAATTCAGATGTAGCCCTTGAAAAGTTTCACCCCTGCATTGATTATACATGCAAAACAGTCATTAAAAATTACAACTTTCTAGCTTTAAACATGTTTAATAAACCATTAAATCCTAATTTCTGTGTTTTGTTTATTAATTTCTTTTTGAATTGAATTATTATTATTCATACTTTTCTTTGAATAGTTTTGTTTACTTGTAGCTTTTAATGTATTTAATTTTATTTTACAAAACCTTCGTAATTTAGAGATTGAAAAATTTCAGTAAATTTTCTGGAAAACCCACATCCCTAAATCTAACACATAATTACAAAGTAAGTTTTTCCTCATAAGTATTCAGTCATCTAACCAGTATATTTTTACATTCAGCTTTTTATTCTATCATGATCATTTTTAATTATCAGTCGTCTATCTTAAAAATTTCTGCACATCATTAAATTAAATCTAAAAAAAAAAAAAAAAAGTAATTTAATGTTATAGAAATTTAAAAAATACCTTATTTAATCATACTATAATTAATACATATCTATAAATATAAAATATATAGTTAAATGAAACAGCATTAATAGTAACAAGCATAAAAAATACAGTTTTTGCCTCTAATTTCCATTTTCCTAATATTGAGAGCTGTGTATGTCTTTGCTCAAGAAGTTATTGTGCTCCTTAAGAATAAGATTAGTAAAATGACTAAATAGCTGATAACAATTTGATATTTATAAACTTAAATGAACTTTGAGTGGTGGTCAGAAAAGTTGAAAATACCCTGACCTTGAACCCTTTGCATAAACTATGAAGTTGTGTTGGGTGAAATGTTGGATAAAAATCCCTTGCATGATATAGCCATAAGCTATACATAGACAAATTATATGGTTGACTATTCATTTGTGCTATAAGACATAAAACATTAGATGATATAGATTGAAGAATTCAATAGAAAATATTTGAAACTATGTTTTCTTAGCTAACAAGTGCCTTTTATAAAGATTTAGTAAATAACTGCTCCACATATAAGGGCAGAATGTTGTACTTTGGGACACTTACAATTTCTAAAAGCCTACTGGCAACATCATTTCTTTTTTATTCCTAACTGTGATTTTAACAAAAAGATTGTAGCACAGTAAAAGGCAGCATCAGAAAAACTGAGTGATAGAAAATTATTTTTCATTCTAATTTTTGTAAAACTATTCTGCTAAATTTTAAATGGACACTGAACAGAAAATTTTTAAATGATTTAGTTATGGGAAATCAATGATACAGAATTTTGATTGACCACCATTTTCCTTTTATTTAAACTATGTGATGATTGTACCTTGGGACAGTAAACCATGTTGTACTTCAAGACATGTCCTAAGAAATAATGTATGTCATAGACATAGTTCTCAATAATTTGGATATTGTTTTAGTATAAATATATCTCAGTATGTTTTAATATAACATTCTAATAATATTAGTAACCTTTTAATGTATGTTCATATATAACAGATAGCCAATTGATTTAAAAGCCTTTTCACTTACTGTCACCAGAAGCTTAAACCAATGTTTTTAAAATTCTGTTTTCACATTCTGAAAATTCCCAACTGTTAAATGGACAGACATTTTTCTCAAAATGGATTTTTTCAATTTTTATTTTATTTTATTTTCATTTTTATTTTATTTTAATTTCCCATATTGAAAATTTGTATTTTAAAGCTTTGAAATAAAACATTTAAAATTTAAAAAATCAGTTTTTTAAAAAATGTCCATTAGTTAAACATTTGTGAATTTTTTGAAGGTAGAAACTGAATTAAAAAATATGTATTATTAATGAGTTAAAGTAAACAAAATTTCCTACAGAATGATATTGGCTTAGGCTTCGGATGAAGATAAGTGAAGCTACTGAATCTACAACAGTAAATGTAACAAATGAGGTAACAATTGCATAGGTAACAAGTTCATCTTCAGATTATCAAGATATAATAGCAATTGGGGCTTTTTCCAGAGCTTCAGCTCAAAAACAATGACATGTCCCAAGGTACAACATGGTATAGTATCTTGGGACCATTTATATTTCCTATTGAAAATGACTGGCCATTTTCTTTATTTTCAAACTGTTTGAATAAAAAAATGTATTATAAAGGAGAACGATGGAGTACTTAAATAATGTCTTTCACAAATTCAACTTTAAGTGTTGAAGTTATAAATTGAAATGTGAAAAGTGTCCCAAGGTACACCCTATCCCCAAATCCTATTTTCAAATTTTTATTTACTCTTTGAAAACATGATTATCAATGTATTTCCTTAGACCTAAAGTATATTATGATTTCATTTTTTAATTAAAGATGCTATATTCTGTTAAATATATTCTACAAACAAAAAAATTTAAATTAAAGTTCTAATCATGTCGAGCCACTTGAAAATAAATTAAAACTTTAGTAATGATTTTGTAAAAATAACATTTAAATATTTATAGCAGAGTTATTGCAATTTCTATTTAAAGAATATATATATATTGTAAATACTTACATAAAGTCTGGTACACATTAAATCACCTAATGAATAAAAAAAAAAAAAAATATTAGTTATAATAACTCTATGTATATAAAATTTATAACATTGCTTACAATAGCATTGGAATAAAACAAATTGAAATATTTAAAGTTATATATTAATTTTAAGAGATTTAAAATACACTTCTATTTTAAAATGAACTTAAAAACTAAAATGCAGCAGATGTGGATAACTTAAGTGTGCTAGATAGATATTTTTTCTGCAACCTAAATATTAACAATATTTTTATAGTAGGACTATATTAGCTAGTCTTTAATGTTAACTATCACTCAGTGCTTATCAAGTGCTATCTGTTAGTACAATAATTATCAAGCACAATTATGTATGCATTGTATACATAGATATGATACCTTAACATCATAGTATCCAACTAAGTGAAAATTTATGCAAAGAGATAGTGTGATGCAAAGAAAACATTTGCACAAATTTTACTCACAGTTTTGGATAGTGTGACGCAAAAGACAAATCAATTTATTGAAATAAATAATTTCAATTTATAAAGCAAACTCAGTGAAAGTGTGATTATTTGACAGTTTATTTGAAAATTAAAAGCACTGTTTCAATGTGTAAATATACTTTATTAGACAAAACAAAGCTAATTTTAATAGAATCTAAAAACAAATCTTTTAAAATGACACCGAGGCGTCACTGGAATTTTTATATCATTCCTTTTAAAACTGCTATTTTGAAATTGAAATGCAAATGAAAAAGCATCAGTGAGTATATTTTATATATTTGTCTTATCTTGAAGTTAAAAATATTATGTTTGCATTGTGAATATAAATAAAAGAAAAAAGCAAATGATCAAATAAGAAAATATATGTATATTTTAACTAATAGCAAAGTATCACTTAAAATTTGATATCATTATTTTTAAGACCCATATTTCAAATTCTTATAGCAATAAAGTAGCTGCATCACAAACTTTTAACCCGTTAAGGGTTTTTGTACTGATGTCATTACTTTTTAGAGGTTATTGATCAGTTTAGTTCAAAAATACGAATTTGCACACAAATTGCTTTTTTTAACCACAAAATGAAATACTTAAAAATTTAAAAAATCAATTTTTGGAAAATGAGTACTAATAACTATTTTGAATTTTCTGAATATGAAAATGTTTTTTTAAAAAATTAGTTTGATAACGATAACTAACGATAATCTGTTTCAAAATTTATTTTTAATTTGATTTTGAGTACTGAAAGAGTGCTTGACAGAAGTGCTGTAACTGGAATAAACTAAATTTAATAAATAATAGGGTTGGCAGGTTTTTGATGGTTTAAACCACAGTTTAAACTGCCATGTTAAAAACCTTAAATTTTACACTTCTTGGTATATTTTAACAATGAAGTAGTCATATTTAGTGAAATAAAAAACTAATAAAAAAAGTGCTTAATTTAGGGGTGCACAACCTTTTTGGCTGGAGGGCCAATCTCGCTGTTCAGTGGGATATGAAGTGCCAGAGACAAGATAATATAAACAAATTAAACTATGCAGATACATTCGCTGTGTAATATATATATGTATGTATACATACAAACACACACATACATGTATATATAAAGGGGCACACTATCATTGTCATGTGCCTGTGTGCTGAACTTCAGTTTCCATCATATGTTACTTAAAAAAAAAAAAAAAAACCTTATATATATATATATATATATATTTAATCAGAGAGTAAAGTGAAACTTGAAGCATGATAATCATAAAGTTATTGAATAGTAAGCAAAAGAATTAAATGTATCAAAATACAAAAACAATAAATAAGATAAACAAATAAAAAGTATATTTTGCAGAGAGAGAAAAATTATATTGGGAGTCACAAAAATGATAAGCACAAATATAAAGGCTGATAGAGGATACCGAAATAGCCAAGGAATGGAAAGGGATATCAGAGCTCAGATATTTCTGAATCAAATAACTTTTTTGTAGAAGTTTTAAGAAATAAATTAGATTTAAGAAATACAACAAATAAATAACAAACGAATGTTTAAGAAATTTTCAGAAGTTTTAAATTTTTAAGAAGTTTTTGTAAATGCCTGTTTTGCGAATGTAGCAAACAAATACTTTTTCTTTCTCTCTTTCATTTTTTCCTCCTGTTGATGATTAATGCAATCTAAAATGTCAGTCTGGCAGGCTGCAAATTGACGGCTACTGGGCCGCAGGTTGTGCACCTCAAGCTTAGTTTATATGTCTCCCATGGTTAAAAATAATTCTTAGAAGCATATTATCTGTTTCTTATGAGTGCTAATGATTTCTATTTAAGTATAAAAAACAGATATTTATTATCTTTACAGAAAACAAAAATTCAAATATAGAAATTTGTATATTCTAAGGTGAACCACTTATTGCATTTTCAGTTGATAATTAAAAGATACCGTAAGTATTTGACCTCAATGAATGAAATTACTGAGCTATTAAATAATGAATTATGTTCTTTCATTTTGGGTTATAGTCAATAGCATGTTTTAATGTTTTACGATTATAAATTAGAGGTATTGCATGACTAGAACTAAATTTTAATATGAATTACATAATGCATTTCTATTTATAATTAAGGAGATGATGGACAGTATTTTGTTATCAGACAAAGACCTCTTTTGTAAATTACTGCCATAAAGATGTGAAAATTTGCATTTATATATATTGAAATTTAATATTACATTAAAATTTCAAGTGGAGTCACTCCAGTTTTTTTTTTTTTTTTTTAATATGTTTGATTGCTAAAAATTTTCATTGAAATTTCAGCATTTAATATAATTTTAAAAATTAACCTATCATTTAATTCACAAAGTAATAACCTAATACATTTAATATATTTTTAAACCATAATAATGCTAAAGTGAAGCAAAAAAAAAGAGAAAAAAAAATAATAATAATAATAATTAGCAGGAAAATTTTTAAATTTTCAAAAAATAAAAAATTTTGATTTTTTTTTTTTTTTAATAATTATTTAATTAGTTTCAAAGAATTTTTAAATACATTTAATTGTATTACTATAATTTACCACCTATATATACAAATTTTTATAGCTCTAAGACAATTTACAAAAAAGATTTATAATGTTTACTCTCACCATAAGATGATACATTGATATGTTTCCTAACATAAAATCTTTTTTCTGGGGGAAAAGAAAAAAAAAATATATATATATATAGTATATATATAATGAAACAGGGTTGGCAGGTTTTTGACACGTGACAGTTTTTGACGGTTTAAACCATGGTTAAAACCGTCATGTCAAAAACCACCTTGTCAAAAATGTCAAAAACTGTCAAAAACCTATATTTATAATTTAATTGTCGTATGAAAAATTAGCTTAATAAAATATAGTTCATAAGGATTTTTTGAAAAGTAAATAGAATGATGTTCTTTGAAAAACACATTGTTACAACATTTTGATTAATATAAAAAACAAAACTTTAGGCTTTTAAAATTTTACTATGAATTATTTCTATGTTCATTCAAAATATGCTGTGATACTTTTATATATTATTATGATATTTATTTATAACTATGCTTGATATAGCACATGTTAAACTTAGTTATGCGATACTTTAAAAATATAGTTGTTTTCAATAAGATATTATTTATCAGTATGTTTTAAAAGGTAAACATAATACATATTAATGTTTTTGGAGAAACATTATCATAACATTTTGATTAATATAAAAACAAAACTTTAGGCTTCTAAAAATTTATGATTCATATATCATTGATAGATCATTTTGATTGACAAATCATTTTATTTGCAATACAACATTGTATAGTTCAATTTTTTTAGTATTGTGTTATTAGTATTATGTATTTAACCAGTAAAGTAAAAATGCATAGCCTAATATTTTGTATTTAAATATTTTATAGAAAAATATAACTTTTTTTTTTTTTCTTAATGACTGCTGATATTGCAAGTTTTTAAGAAAAAGTAATAATTCTGAATGTTAGAAAAGTTTGAATTGTGTCTGAAATTCATATAATTACCGTGAAACACGAGAAATATGAATGTTTTCTGGACATGTATAAATTGTAATAAATGTAATATTTACTCATACAGATTTTTTAAAAAGTTTAGTCTAAGCTGTAGGGCCCACCAGCAGCCAAGTGGTACTATGCTCAAAGCTGGTAAACGTGAGGTGTAGGGTTTGATCTCAGGGCGCACTCGTTGGCCTAGCCATTCAGAGTTTTTCATGTTTTTCTCCGAAACTTGTACAAATACGGACTAGGACCCTGTAGACAGACCCATACGGAGGGCAATACCCCTTAGGCCTAAGATACTACAGTAGTCAATCAGCCTTACTCCCAAAACACTGAACACCAATAATCCAAGCTATAAACAGGTACAAATATTTATACAATCAATAATAATAATAAACAGATAAAAATTCATTAATAAATGATAAGTATAATAAATGTAGATTATAAATATAAATATTTTCAAATTCATATTAATTTACTGCCCACATATATTATGTTTTACTTAAAGAAAAAAAAAAAAAAATCCAGTATTCCTGTGTTTTCATGTCTTATGTGAAAGTTCATAAGTAACTTTGGGATTTTAGAATTTCATAAATATTAATATAAATAAACAAAACATACAAAATATAACTGTATGCATACTTTGTATATATTTTTTAGATTATAAACCAGTATATTTACCTAATTTTTTATAAATTATCTACAAATTGTTTTCAAGATTTCTTAATTTATAAACAGCATAATATATTTAGGTATTCACTTGTATATGGCAAATATTACTAAATCCTATTTCTAACCAGATTTTAGCTCATTTATAGATGTTGAATTTTGACAATACAGGTTTTTGACGGTATAGAGGTTTATGACAGGTTTTTGACGGTTTAAACCATGTTTAAACCTTTGTCATGTCAAAAACCACTTTTTGACGTCAAAAACCCAACCCTGTAATGAAAGTTAGTTCATATAGTACACTGCAACTTAAAAATATGCATAAAATCATTTAACATTATAGTTTCCATTTCTCACATATGGCTTTTTGACAGTTTAACAGTTTTTGATGTAAAAAACCAACCCTGTAGTAATATTACTGCAATTTTTAGCCTTTACACTTTGTATTACTTACAAGCTTTGAATAAACACCATAAAATGCAACAAACTCGCAACAATTGTTTCGGGTACTGCAGCACTCATGCTCAGTGCTGCCAGATTGAGGGAAATTTTTATTCAATATCCACCAATAAATTTTAATTATAACAGTTGGTTAATTATTTCGAAGACATCTAACACAAAAATCGGTGAAATCATTAGTCAACCATTTCATTTAAAATTTAGTGGTGGATATTGAATAAAAAATTCCCTCAATCTGGCAGCACTGCTCATGCTTACTTTATTTGCCTGATGAAGGGTCGTGTGTTTTTCGACCCGAAACAATTGTTGCATTTTATGGTGTTTATTCAAAGTTTATAAGTAATATTTTTTACAATGCCAGTTTTGTGGTGCTTTTTTATTATTTACACTTTGTAGTTGTTTCTTGTTAAAATAAACAATTAATAAACCCTCTTAACAAACATTTACAATTAAGAAGGTTTTTGAAATAATTACATAATATCCCCCCACCTTTTTTTTTTTTTTTTTTTTTTTTTTTTTTACTTTATCAAGAAATTCTAAAGAAGTTAAAAAAAGATAACTACAGGCAAATCCCATGTTATTGGAAAAATATGTTATGAGAATTGTTCATTATCTAATGATTTTTCTTTTTTTTTCCCCATTTCTGTATTTACATTAAAAAAAATCACAAACTTCAAATTTGTTCTTGTTTTTCAAAATCAGTTTGATGCAAAAAGGCACTTAGCTCATTTTTCTCCCCTGCTTCATAGCTTTATGAAGTATTAAAAATTAAAGAAATAAATTTTGAGAAAAACAAAAACAAATTTAATTATTCTGCATCTTTTAGCTCAAAAAGGGCAAGCCTTCGTTTTATTGAAAGATCGAAATTGTCAGATCACCCTTAGGGGCGAGTCCCAGACTGTTGCCAATTGCTAATAGCATAGCACTAGTACAACATAAAACCCTCAGGATTTTTTAATTATGTAAATAAAAATTAAAAAAAAAAAAATCATTGAGTCATTCTCATAACAATTTTCCCAATATAATTAAAGGGGATTCACCTGCTATTAATGCTATGTGGAGAGTCTCCGAGAGCTATAGAATGCACACAAACACTTTATTTATATTGATTACTCAACTATTATATATATGCATAACAGCAGAGAAACTCCTCTACAGGCATATTTTATGCATTAAAATATAAAAATACCTTAAAATTTAACCATGCTTTGTATTTTTAGGTTAAAATTCATGTATTTTATTGTTTGTGTCTGAAAAAGTTCATCTTTCTTCAACTCAAAGCTCTGAATACTTTTTTTTTTTTTTTTTTTAATCAATAAATATTTTCTTTTACAATGGATAAAAAGTTTGCAGAATTAAAATTATAACAAGGTTCACAAAATACTAGGAAAAAAATATTGAGTGGAATTCTCAAACTCTAATTAAAAAAAAAATAATAATAAAATAAAATAAATCAAAATTAAGCAGAACTTTCAAATTTAAGTGAGAATTATGTAATTTACATTTTGCAAATTTCTTTTTAGAGAATTACAAATGCAAATTAAACAAAACAAAACAAAAGAAAAAAAAATGTTAAAATTGTAAATTAATTAATTTATTTTCTTTCCCCTTTTTGTGGCTAAGGACAGATACTTCTTCAATATTCATAATCTAAATTTTCATAAAAATATGCAGAAAGAATTGCTCAAGTTATTACTTAATCTGCTTCAAAATTTATTTTCAATTGGATTTTGAGTACTGAAAGCAGGGTTGTAGTGATTTACATCACTTTTTTAAAATACGAAAGTTATTGGCTTTAATAGAATGAAATTGTTTATCTAACTTTAAAAAATGAGATTTTTAGTTATTTCTTATGTAAATTTTAAAAAAAGTTTGTAAAATATAACAAAATATTTCATTAGACGAACTAATATTTCTCATTTCTTAACTTTAGATTCATCTCTACTAAGCAACATTAATAAACACAAAAATAAATTATACCTTAACTTTTTTTAATTATTTTTATACATATTATATATTTTAATAATTCATTATATTTTAATTATTTATACAAGCACTGGTGTATGAATTGCAAATATTTATGTATTATACAATTCATTAATTAATGTTATACATATATTCCAGTTCGCCTTTGCCCACCTTGTGGGTGATATTTCAAATAGAAAATATTTCCTTGTTTATTTAGCTCTCATACCAGTGTATGTCATTTAACAATGTCTCATTTGACATTTTAAAAATAATAGCATATTTCACATTGTAGTGTTTAAAAAGCCCTGAAGGCTCCAAAAGTTTTAAAAATATCATAACCTTTTAATTTAACAACATACAACCAGTTAACTATAATTAGAGGCTGCTCTCACTGCTTGTTTAATGAATTGTACCCTCTAAATACAGGGGGTCTATCCAGACTTTTCACACAGGGACCTGTTTTAGTGAAATTGTGAAAATTTCTGCACGTAATTTCGTAAATCTAAATTTAGTGTGAAAATAATGTTCTTCACAAACTTTTGGCTAGGGTTTCTTTTTGTGAAATTGTAAAAAATGTAATTTTGCAAAATAAAATTACAATTAAGATTTAATTTTTGACAATGACAGTTCAGTTTTATAGAACTAAACTCACACATATGCACAGACAGGGCCGAAACTAGAGGGGGGCGAGCGGGGCATTTGCCCCGGGCGCCAGATGGAGAAGGGCGCCGAAACAAGCTGGTTTGTTGCCATAAAAAAAAAAAAAAGTCAAATTCTTTTACTCAGGGCAATTTGAACAAAGAAAAAAAAATGTAACAAGAAGATTAATAGATAACAGAATTCATTTACAAGGAAAAGCATGGTGGATAAAGTATTCTCCAAGACTAACAATATTCTTTTAAGGTTAGTAAGTGTGGTAAAATATTCTCGCAATCGAAGAAGAGTAATTTACAAGTGTTTCCTGACTTTCAGCCAAAGTTTTTAAAAAGTAAATGGTTGGAAAATACTTAGTATATTTGATTAAACTTCAGAGGGCTCTTTAGAAATTATGATTCATAAGGAAGCAAAAAAAAAAAAAAAAAAAATCTCAGGGCGCCGTCGTGACTATTAAAATAAGTATGTCAAAATAAGTATGCCAAAATGTTATAAAACAATCCAGTGCACTAAAAATAAAAGAGCAAAAAGAATGCAAAATAACTTGTTAATAATTGAGTTAGGAGCTATCCTTCACAAGGCTCAGCAAGTCCCTATCAAAGTACTATGACAACTAAAGCCACCACTACCTCCTAACATGTATAATTATAAATATTACAATGAAATAAAATGTCTGTACTTTTACTATACTTTTTACTTCTTTATTCAAAGCATAAGGAAGTATTATGAAACCGATTTGCGAAATGGATTTTGTGTATCGCATAGCTCATAAACGAATAGTCATAAAGAGTTGCAAATTTATATTTGAAATTGTTATTTACCAACTTTGGTCTTGACATGAACTCCCGCTTTTATGATATCTACGAATTTATGCTATTTTTTATGACGTCTGTGTGTGTGTATCTCATATAACTCAAAAACAAGTAGACGTAGAACGATGCAATTTCACATTTAAGTTTGTTACAACAGTTGTTGTCCATCTCTCTTATTTTGGTGTTTCTGTGCGCCTTTCCCTTTTGGTATATCCACGAATATTATATCCATGGTGACCGAAAATACAATTTTTTTTTTTTTTGCAATATATAACTTTCCGTCATACAGATTTTAACAGAAATTAATATTAGCGTGAATATTGATAGTTACAAAATTTGTTGACATTCTTGCACGTAGAAAGTAATTCGTAAAGACTTGTAGGTTCTAGATGAATGCATTTTATTTAATGAATATTCTGGAAACAGCCGACTAAAAGTCAATAATCAATGATTATTCTTGAAGCAATCGAATAAACCATTTTTTCGTACTCATGAACGTACCACAGAACAGGAGTTTTACTAATTCAGAACAATGACCAAATGCTTAAAGATCTTAGAGATGTACGCTCAGCTTGCAGTCCAAACAGAAACTGAACTCATCCAGTCTTGCTAGTGATTTATAGAATTTTCGAGATAGTTCTACTCTAGAAACTAATAAATTAACCTGGAAAATTTTACAAGTCGGTTTCTACTGAAGTTAGATCCTCTGAACTTTGGCTATCCTAAATTACAACTTTTCGCCAAAATTGGGTACCAAATTGCCAAATCTTTCGACAAGTCGCAAAATGTGCCGCTAATGCCCATTTCCGTGGAAGTGGAGAAATCTGCCATCTATTTCCCTTTTAACTGTAATACCGTGTATAAAGTAATACATAAAGAAATAGACAAGCTCTTGTCAACAATAATTATAGTAATGACTCTTTCTTTTTTATATTCTCATTAGTGATTTGTAGAACTTTTGATGAAGTTAGTTCTGTGCAAGAAAACAGTAGATCATGCCAGCTTCCAAATTTCGGCAATATTAAGCCACTATTTTTCACCAAAATTAATGTCAGGTTGCTAACTTTGTCGCCAAAGCATTCACTCTGCGACAAGTTGTCATCTACATTGGTGATGAATTTAGTGACATCACGAGATTAGCGATCAAATTTGGCAGAAAATAGTTCAGGATTGCCAAAATCAGCAAGCCCTTTCTCAGTTTTATCGGAGTTAATTTTTTCTATATATTATGCATTGTTTCTCGCAGCTAATTGTTTGTCAAAGAGTGCAAAAGTAGGCTATCTGCACAGAAGCGAATTCTGTTGAACTCTAAGCTATGCATTTGCCTGTGAGAGATTCTGTAAAAAACTGTAGAATATTATTTCTGAACAAACGATATTCTTATTTTGTGGTGTATATAATCCTATTACCATGAAATTAGTGGTTCTAATAATAGTCTTCTTGGATTGGTTCCGAGAATATTCATAGACTAGAACCTGCCTTTCTATTTTATTTCCTGAAATTGATTTAAAAAATGATTATTTACAAATGGCACTGCTCTGCATGAAAATTGGCCCTAACACCATTTTTGCAAATTCTTATGCAAAATAACCTCCTGAATACGATTATGACGCTCATTTTGCCCTATCACCACCATTATTTGGGAACGCTCCCCTATTTTTATCATTTTCCGGTATTTTTATGGCTATAAATTTTATTTGAAAGGGTTGAAGGGATTGTTTTAACTGTTAAATGTCTTGAGGGGCTACAGAAATGAAAAATTCTAAAACATGAACATTTGCAGCAAGGGGAAAATTTAGAGGGAGGAGGGGGATTTGCCACTGAAATTACAAATTTGGCGTCCCGAGAAAACGGTGGATGATTGGGCAAAATGGGGGTCATATTCGGATTCAGGAGATCATTTTACATGAGAATCAGCGGGAGTGGTATCAGGGCTCGAAAAAAAAAAAAAAAAATTTTTTTTTGAAGCGCAATGTATTTAGAGAGCTAACGGTTAGTTCGCACTTGATGGATATGAGTAGTTTTTAGATACTTGTTCATATCTATTAATTTATGCATCTTAATTATATTAAAAACTTAAATATGTGTCTGTTTATTTCTCTGCAGTATAGCTGATGTAACGACTATAATATTCAAAATATCATTTTAAATTCTCTCAAAATGATGATATTTTCAATTTTAAAAGTAATTTAATATGAAATTTACATTCACTTGTTTTAGAATTGTCATTTATAGATACCATTAATTTAAGAGAGAGGAAAAAAGAAACTATCATTAAACCAGTAAAAATAAATAAATAAATAAAAATAATAACTGTAGCTTAATTTAAATCTTTCTCTATAATACGCTTTTCTTCTTTTTCCCCCCTAAAATAATGCTTTGATTCACAACTTCTTTTTTTTTTTTTTTTTAAGAAATGTTATAAAGATATAAACATATACGTTAAAATAAAAATCGTAATAAAAATCGGCTGGTTGTAGCTCTACTTGTGCTTGTACATTTTTACGCCTGGCGAAGTGTCATGCTAAGTTTTTCGACACGAAACACATGTTGCGATTCTGTTTTGTTTTGTAAACTCTGTTTTTCATAACAAGCATATAATGTATAAAGTTTGTTAAATTCCGTCCTGGAGATGCTGAGATATAGCTATAAGAAAACGTCGCATAAAAGTGCTGCAAGTCGAGCGATATGTATAAAAAACTAGACATCACCAGTTTATGTCAGAATTCAACTGCACATTAGGTTTCGTGGAATTCCGAACATGCAGTTCATAAATTAGCTACAGTATTTGTGTCCCATACAGACACACACATCCGTTAAATATAATCATAATACATTTCAAAATCTGTAAATTTATCAAAAATTTGAATTAAATTCAATATTTACTTCTTATGAATGCAGTTGAAAATAAAATGGCCATAAAAACTTTGTAAAATTTCCTTTGAAATTTTAATTTCTGGTCTGAGGTGTAAGGGCGGGGGGGGGGGGGGGGGGGGGGGGGGGGGGGGGCGCCAAAATCTCTCCTTGCCCCGGGTGAAAAAAATCCTAGTTTCGGCCCTGTGCACAGAAGTCCTTTATAAATTAGAAATTGAGTATCAGCTTTTCGGGAGAAATACAACAAAAACGTCCGATTATTCAGGCAGTCTATGTTCGTTCCACTGAAGATTAATTTTAAAATGAGAGATTTATCAAAGGTCTAAGGAGAAAAATTTTGTGAAGGGATCTTTTTTAGGCTAAAAAGTTTTGTGAGTGGGTCCTGTTTTATGATAAAAATTTTGTGAAGGGCCCTGTTTTGGGATAAATAATTTTGTGAAGGGTCCTTTTTTAAGATATAAAATTTTGTGAAAGGTCCTTTAATCGACCCAGGTTTGCCTCTGAACAGACCCTTGAAATATAAAAAAAGATAAAAGAATAAGTGAAAGTATTAAGACGGTAATGAAAATGTGAATTCTATTAATGGGTAAAGTGTGAAAATTTTTCTTGATTCAAATGATATTTGTTAAACTTAAGTAAGAATTTTTTGGGATATAATATTTTTTTCTCCCTTTAATTCCCTATTCTTTTTATTTTGATTAGAAACTATGAGTAAAAATTTCTTTTTCTTAATCCATTGCTTCAGTTTTATGTCATTTTTCCTATTGAATTATCCTTTTCCAAAGTTATTTTACGTGCTTAATACTGTGGGTAAGATTTTACTTTATTTCAATACATTATTGTAGCTACAAGTCAAAGTTACAAGTTGAGTGACTCACACTACCGCATTTATGATTGCCATAAAATTACACTTATTACGAAGATACCATGTTGAATAAAAATATTGGTAATAATGCCTACATGAATTTTTTCTATGGGAATAGAATACTATATTTATATTTTTATAATTAAAGTAAAATAATTGATAGTGTGTTTTTTGTGCATATATATATATATACACACATAATAAAATACAAATGTTGTACAATAATGTATGATTACATAATAAAAATCATTAAAATCAAATAAATCTTGATTTAAATAAAAAAAATCGATTTTTTTGAAAAAAATCAACAGCCCTGACTGAAAGAGTGCTTGACAGGAGTGCAGTAACTGGAATAAACTAATTTTAATATATAATTATTGCAATTTTTAGCCTTCACTTGTTTCTTGATAAAATAAACAATTCATAAATCCTCTTAACAAACATTTACAATTAAGAAGCATTTTGAAATAATTGCATAATATTTCCTCTTTTTTACTTTCATCAAGAAATTCAAAAGAAGTTAAGATCACTACAGGCTTCAAAGCAATTAATAAAATACCCAACTAAACTAAAAAATTCATGAAATACTCAATGAGCGATGTGAAAAAAATTGGGGGAAAATCCCCCTTATGATATATTTTTGAGTGGGATTTTTCTAAATAATGTTAGATTTTCGAAATCCCACCCTCTAATGTGAACCCTGCACAACTCTACAGCAATTGGTTCTGAGTAAATGTTTTAGTTTTTTTAAAAAATTAGTTATTCATATTTAAATAAAGATTATAAAATTAGATTACATCTATAATAATAAATGGAAAGGTTTGTCTATCTGTCTGTCTGTTTTTTTATACATTCAGCCCCTATTGAACACAGAAGTACAAGAATTGACATACGGATGCTCTGAAGCCTTTCCGAGGTCCTCCTCAAAACAGAATTTAAAAATTTTAATTAGTTGTGGAGATATTAATTAAAATGTAGAATCATGCCGAATCAGAAAGCGATCTCAATGACTGAGAATTCACCGCGATTGCATAAAAATAGATATTTTAACGGAGTTAAAAGCAGAAAAAGTGGAAAATAAATTAGAAATATTAGTCCGATTGTTATGAATTTGGTACCAAATGAAATCGTCAAATTTTCTGAATCTAAGAGTGCAAGCGGCTTATCGGTACAATAATTAGATTCTTTAAAATTAACTAAAGTATGAATTTTTTGTGGCAACATCATTTCAAATGCCAGACTACTGTCTGAGATGAAAAGGGAAATGATTGTAACCGATTAATATGTCACATGTTTTATAGTGGGGAGAAAATTGCAATTTTCAATTTTTTTCAAATTTTCATTCACGTTACATTTTAATTAATATTCAGCCTAGACAGCATATTATAAAGCTACTGTTCAATTTTCATGAAAATATTTGGATAAACAAAAAAATTACATTTTTATTGGGAATTATATTTATCACGACTCATGTGACCAAAACACAATGTAAGATTAAGTTTTGTATTATATTTTGCACTATTTTAAATTGAGATATGCCGTTGAAATTTCGTAATATTTGGTTTTAACGCCTGATAATTCGATTGTGAATATTTTTGAAAGTGTAGAATTATTAGGAAGGGCTTGAGGAAAGGGGGGGCGGGGGCAGAAAAAAAAGAGTTACAGAGTTTGGAATTGGTATTATTAGATTTTAAGGCAAGATAAATCGATGGAGGATATTTTCAAGTGTAAAATTATTAGAAGGGACGGAACGGAGGGGGGGGGGAGGCAAAAATGTATAAAAGGAACGGTTGTTTCGGAGAAAACAAGGGAAAGCCCAGAACACCTTTATTCTTTTATATTTTGCAGAGTTTCGAATTCTGATACTCCTTTCACATTTCATACTATGGATTTTTAACAGCATTTAGCCCGGAATTATGCAAGTTTTGGAGAAAACCACTAAAAAGTCACACATAAATCGTTTTATAATAGTGTTTATATAATTTTTGTATCTCAGCTTCTAATTAGCATAATTCCAAAAGTAATATGTCATTTAAAAACTTATTTGAATTGAATTTCAAGAGCAAACACCACAAATTTCTGTCACATTCCATTAGCCTACTACCGTAAGTAATGGAATTCGAGATTTCACGTGATTTACACGTTTTAAGGTGTCCTAATTATGTTTTATTTTGTATCTCAGCTACTAATTAAAATAATTTTACAAGTAATATATTATTTGAAAGCTTTGTTGATTTGGAATTGAACAGTAGATAACAGAATTTTCTACCGCCAGATGGCGCTGTAATATTTTTAAATTTCAATATTTCAAATTCTAATTATGATTAAATTATTTTTAATGCATCATTCGGAAGATATATTAATGTGCTTTTATATTATCGAAAGTGGAATTTGAGTTTTTACCTGATTTACACATTTTGAGGTTTCCTGTTTAGGTTTTCTTTTGTATCTCAGCTACTAATTAAAATAATTTCATAAGTAATACATCATTTGAAAGCTTTGTTGATTTTGAATCGAACAGTAGATTACAGAAATTTCTATCGCCAGATGGCGCTGTAATATTTTAAAATTTCAATATTTCAAATTCTAATTATGATTAAATTGTTTTTAATACATCATTCAAAAGATATTTTAAAGTTCATTTCAGAAAATTTTGGAGTGGAAGGCTGATATTTTTATACCAACTATGTGAAAAATACCAGAGCCGGGAATCGAACCCGGGCCTTCCGCTTTACATGCGGATGCTCAAACCATTGAGCTACCCTGGCTGATTACCAGCTAGGCATTTCTCACACAATATCCGTTGGCAAAGTCACCGAGTCTGTAAACACAGCTGTATCAAGTGACATTAATATTCATGGCACAACTCCAATTGACCACGAAATTTTAATTTAATTTAGAAATTTATTCCTCAACCATGAAATATCATTTCAGAAAATTTTGGAGTGGAAGGCTGATATTTTTATACCAACTATGTGAAAAATACCAGAGCCGGGAATCGAACCCGGGCCTTCCGCTTTACGTGCGGATGCTCAAACCATTGAGCTACCCTGGCTGATTACCAGCTAGGCATTTCTCACACAATATCCGTTGGCAAAGTCACCGAGTCTGTAAACACAGCTGTATAAAGTGACATTAATATTCATGGCACAACTCCAATAGACCACGAAATTTTAATTTAATTTAGAAATTTATTCATCAACCATGAAATATCATTTCAGAAAATTTTGTGCCATGAAAATTTTGTGCCATTTGTGAAAAAGTTGTGCCATGAATATTAATGTCACTTGATACAGCTGTGTTTACAGACTCGGTGACTTTGCCAACGGATATTGTGTGAGAAATGCCTAGCTGGTAATCAGCCAGGGTAGCTCAATGGTTTGAGCATCCGCACGTAAAGCGGAAGGCCCGGGTTCGATTCCCGGCTCTGGTATTTTTCACATAGTTGGTATAAAAATATCAGCCTTCCACTCCAAAATTTTCTGAAATGATATTTCATGGTTGATGAATAAATTTCTAAATTAAATTAAAATTTCGTGGTCTATTGGAGTTGTGCCATGAATATTAATGTCACTTGATACAGCTGTGTTTACAGACTCGGTAACTTTGCCAACGGATATTGTGTGAGAAATGCCTAGCTGGTAATCAGCCAGGGTAGCTCAATGGTTTGAGCATCCGCACGTAAAGCGGAAGGCCCGGGTTCGATTCCCGGCTCTGGTATTTTTCACATAGTTGGTATAAAAATATCAGCCTTCCACTCCAAAATTTTCTGAAATGATATTTCATGGTTGATGAATAAATTTCTAAATTAAATTAAAATTTCGTGGTCTATTGGAGTTGTGCCATGAATATTAATGTCACTTGATACAGCTGTGTTTACAGACTCGGTGACTTTGCCAACGGATATTGTGTGAGAAATGCCTAGCTGGTAATCAGCCAGGGTAGCTCAATGGTTTGAGCATCCGCACGTAAAGCGGAAGGCCCGGGTTCGATTCCCGGCTCTGGTATTTTTCACATAGTTGGTATAAAAATATCAGCCTTCCACTCCAAAATTTTCTGAAATGATATTTCATGGTTGATGAATAAATTTCTAAATTAAATTAAAATTTCGTGGTCTATTGGAGTTGTGCCATGAATATTAATGTCACTTGATACAGCTGTGTTTACAGACTCGGTGACTTTGCCAATGGATATTGTGTGAGAAATGCCTAGCTGGTAATCAGCCAGGGTAGCTCAATGGTTTGAGCATCCGCACGTAAAGCGGAAGGCCCGGGTTCGATTCCCGGCTCTGGTATTTTTCACATAGTTGGTATAAAAATATCAGCCTTCCACTCCAAAATTTTCTGAAATGATATTTCATGGTTGATGAATAAATTTCTAAATTAAATTTTAAAGTTCTTTTATATTAATGAAAGTGAAATTCGAGATTTCCCCTGATTTACACGTTTTAGGGTGTCCTGATTAGGTTTTCTTTTGCATCTCAGCTAATAGAGTTAGAAACTGGTATATGTAGGTTAATTAGGAGGGGCTGGAAAGGCGGGGAAGCAATAGGCGTGCACAGCACACACGGGACTGCGCTGCCGAAGATAGTGGGGACCCGGTCCGACTTTTTATCCAATAAGAAATTATTTTTTAAATTATCTTTTCGTAAGTGTTAGTAATTAGTCCCTTTATAAAATCTCATCATCCAAAAGTAAAAGAAATCTTTATTAATAGTAAAATACAAAATAAGCCGTATATCTTACCTTTTAGAATTAATTCCATTTATGTGAAATAATCCAACGTTTATTTTTAAACTACGTTGTTTATTTATCCTTGGCTGTATTGCTCATTCCGGTCTTCCACTTATAACAGCCAGCAGTAAAAGGATTGGTTCTGTAATTCACTGTAGAACTTGCGATCGCTAATTTGCTGATTCAGCCGTTCTCGTAACTTAACAGCCAGCAGTAAAAGAGTTGGTTTTGAAATTCACTGTAGGATTTGCAATCGCTGATTTACCGATTAAGCCGTTCTCGTAACTTACCGAATTTTCGTGAATTCAATCTGTTAACTGTTGAACGCCATATGCAAATCTGATGCAGAATCATCCAGAACTTTTTCTTTCAGTATGAATGTTAATTAGGTGAAAATGGATATAAATAGACGGCTATGAAATTTGAGAAGTTGGAGGTTTTTCTTATTTTGATTTTTTTCCTTAATGTTTCGTTATTCACGTTAGGTTTAATGGGGGATTGAGTACCTGTTGGCCTAGCGTGATAGTTTAGTATAGGTTAAGTTTATTTTCTTTCATCATTTAAGTAAAAGACTTCAACAGGTAATAGAAGTTTATGAAGAACTTTTGATTTTTAGTTAAAAAGAACTTTATTTCTTTTACTGCTCAGATTATAATATGAACTTTTACTATCGGGTCATGAAGCCATTTAGCTATTTAAATATTATTTAAACATTTAAAATATCATTTTTGAAGTTTTTGACATTCTTGTCATATTTTTGAATGTCTTTATCGTTTGCAATTAAGATGCAAAAGTTAAGTAATTAATGAAACTTATTTTTGTTGCAAGTTAACTTATTATATTGTTATATTTTTGTTTTACATATGTTTTTTATTAAACTTTAATAAACTTATTTGGTTAATTAAAAACTTTGTGATTATTTTGTCTTCATGCACTTATTTTAAGTTGAATTGAAACTCTGCTTGCTTATACACTACAAAAACATTCAGCCACGCTTCACTGCAAACATTTTTGCACTCTGCTATATAAAAATAAATCTGTTTTAGTGTGTTTGTGGATATGAAATCCTTCATATCCAACACACATTTTTGGTTATGGGCTGAAGTGTTGCTAGTGTAATTTTTCGCAGAGTTTTTATAAATCGCGGAGTTTAAATTTATTATTCTAGTGTAAAAGCATGAAGTATTTCAACACCCCCTCATTGACTTTAAGATAGTTTTAGTAGGGGGGGGGACATCGTTTTCTTATAAAAACGTTATTTTTCTTAAAAAATTTTCTACATTAAGCAGTAAAAGCTAACTAAACTGTAAAAATTGAAATTTTTTTTATAAAAGATAATTATTTAGTTAGTTAATAATATTAAAAAAAAAAAAAAAAAAAAAAAAAAAAAATGGCTTCATATACAATCCCAAAATTGGAGGCAGATAATTATGACCAGTGGAGTCAGGATATAAGATATATTTTAATGGAAAGAAATGTATGGAAATTAATAGAAACTTCTGAAAGAAAACCTGAACCACCTGCTCCAGATAAATTAGATGATAAGGAGTATAAGAAAGAACTGAGCTTGTACGAATTTAGAGCTAATACAGCTTTATCGCTTATTTATCTCAATATATCTGAGCAGTATTGCAAAATAATAGAAAATATCAAGGATCCAGTGGAAGTATGGACTATTTTAGAAAAGTATTACAAGCCTGACTCGAAAGCATATCACATGCAAGTTTTTAGTGAATTGTGTGAGACTGGTATAAGGACTGATGAAAGCATAAAACTTTTTGCAGCTCGGTTATCACAGATATACGAAAAGATTCGAAAGCTTGATTCAAATTTCAGAGAAGCTTATTTGAACTTTCAACTGTTAAGATTTTTACCGTCAATATTTGATAGTATAGTTCAAGTGATTCTACGATGGGATGTTGAACAGTTCACCTTTAAAAATATTGTAGAAACTCTTGTAGCAGAAGAAACCAGAGTCAAATTACGTGATAGACAGCGTAAAGGTCAGCCATACTGAGATTAAATCTCAAGTAAAGAAAGCTTTAATATGCTTTAATTGTGCCAAACCTGGACATTATGCAAGATTCTGCCCTTTAAAGAGAAAAAGGAAATGTGACCATCCATCAAGGAGTATAAATAGACGGACTAGAGGTTCTTCCTGCAGCTGTAGACGTTGTGAATCGCCTAATTCAGGGAATAGTGTTCCACGTTCAAGTCGTCAGTACTCAGCAAGCCCAGCGTCTGACTCAAGACATCGTGTTGAAAGGACTGAGCACAGACAGACTAGACAGAAGCCAATTGTATGTAACTTTAAAATTTCATCTCATCTTATTACTTGTCCTTGTTTAAGTGAATCAAATGAGTCAACACAATTTGTTTTTGATACGGCGGCAACCCATCATTTTGTAAATAACAAAAACTTTTTTATTGAATTTGCACCTGTAAATAATGAATCATTAAGTGTAGCTATTGATGGAATTGATTTCCCCATAGAAGGGAAAGGGGTTTTAAAAGTAAAATTTGGTCAACGTATAATGTTTTTAAAAAATGTTATGTACACACCTAAACTTCAACGTAATTTAATTTCTGGACCTTGTTTAGATGTAGATGGTGCAAAATTTTATGGTGGGAGCGGCTTTGTAAAAGTTGTAGATAATGATGATAAATTACTTTTTAAGGCAACCCTCAGAGATGGTATTTATTATGTGTCGCCTAAAATTTTAAGTAATAAAAAGAAAAAGGTTTCATTTGTGGCACCAACTAAAGTTAGTAATCAAACTGAGTTATGGCATAGAAGGTTTAGCCATATAAATATACCCACTTTGGTATATACAAGTAAAAATGAACATGTGAGGGGTATGCCAATTTTTAAAAATAATGGTTATAAATGCGAGTCCTGCAAAATAAATAAGTTTAAAAGAGTTTCATTTAAACCAATTAATCGAATTAGGTCAAAGGGTGTTTTAGATCTTTTATATGCCGATGTATGGGGACCACAGCAAGAAAGAGGTAGAATGGGAGAACGATACTTCTTGTCCATTATAGATGACTACTCACGTAAATGTGCAATTTATCCGATGATAGAGAAAACGGAAGTTTTCGAAATTGTTAAAAAACACATTACTAGAGTAGAAACTTTTCTTGACCGTAGGGTAAAAGCATTTCGGTCAGATAATGGAAAAGAATTTGTAAATAATAGAATGCAGGAATATTTTACTGAAAAAGGTATCCAACACGAACTTACCAATGTGTATACTCCCGAACAAAATGGTCCATGTGAATGGTTTAATCAGACTGTGGTTAGTAGTGCTCGAACAGTTTTAAATGAGTCAGGACTACCAGCTAGTTTGTGGCCCGAGGCCGTATTGTATAGTACTTATACATGGAATCGAGTTTGCCATAGTAAGTTAGGAAAGACCCCATTTGAGCTGTTCGGAGGTACAAAACCTTCTGTAAAACATCTTAAACCGTGCGGTGTAGTAGCATATATTGGGATACCAAGGCAACATCAGGGAAAACTTGATGAAAGGGCTCGGAAAGGATATATGGTTGGTTATGCCTTTAAGACCAAAGGTTACTGTATTTGGTTACCTGAAAATAATAGTATAGTTGAAACTATTAATGTTGCTTTTGATGAAGAGGTATATTATAAAGACGCAGTTAATGGAGCAGTGCTGGAGCCCGGTAGTAGTCTTAGATCTGATGATGTATCAGATTCCACAAGTTTGAGCAAATTTAGAGGCAGGGAAATCGTTGAGAATGTCTTTGAACCCTCCGAAACCTCTTCTGAATCCTCAGACAGTTGTGATGAAATGTCTCAGTCGTCACCTGATGAGAGTGACGGTGATAGCAGTTCAGGTCTTAGACATGTAACATGGGTTAGAAAACCAGTTTTAAGAAGAGATGGCTCACGAACTGATATATACTGTTATGAGGAAGGTAAAACCGAAAGGTTAAGGTCTTTAAAAGATGTAAGAAATTATTGTAATAAACAACAAATATACTTTGACCCTAAGTTATTTAGTTTTAAATGTTCCAATACATACAGAGGTTTGGTAACAGGGGGGAAAAAGGTTACTAAAGATAGTGATAGTGATGATGATATAAGGACTGTATCTTCTAGCCTAGGTGAATCTAGTTGACTAGATAAAGTAACCATCCCTAAGACATATAAACAAGCAGTAAAATCAGATCAAAGAGATGAATGGCGTAAAGCTATGCAAAAAGAAATAGATATAATGTATGATAGGGGAGTATGGCGTTTAGTAGATTTGCCACCAAATGTAACACCTATTGGATGTCGCTGGGTGTACACCATTAAACGTAATGAAATGGGAAAAATCGTACGTTTCAAAGCACGTTTAGTAGCTCAAGGCTTTAAACAGGTCAAGGGTGAGTCATATGACATTTAGCCCAGTTGTAAACTTTAGTGTCTTACGGTTTTTCTTTTCTATCTTAGTATCATTTAATGGTTGGTCACATACACAGTGCGACATTACTGGTGCTTATCTATATGCCCCTCTAGATGAAAATGTTTATATGTCGCAACCATTAGGTTTCATAACTGCAGGACAAGAAAATAAATTTTGTAAATTAGAAAAGGCTCTGTATGGTCTAAATCAATCGGGAAGGCAATGGTTTTTCGAAATGCATCAGGTTTTACTTAATATAGGTTTTAAGAAATTTGAATGGTGCAATTGTGCCTATACATATAGAAATGATATAGTTTTAGCTTTATATGTAGATGATTTTGTAATCTTTGGCAGAAATCAAAGAGTAATAGATAATGTATTAGACCTGCTTAAAGATAAGTTTGATATTAAAATTATGGGTAGAACTAAAAAGTTATTAGGTGTAGAATTTGAGGAGGTAGAGATTGAAGAATCTCAAGGAGAGATTTTCATACATCAACAAACGTACATTGAAGAAGTGTATGAAAGGTTTAGTAAATTGAAATTGCCAATTACCTCCCTACCCATAAGTAAAGGTTCTGTATATTCTAAAAGTACATGTCCTAAAACTGATGCTGAAATTTCTGAAATGTCTCGTTTGCCATACAGAAGCATATTAGGTTGTTTATCGTTCATATCTAATCGTACCAGACCTGACATAGCTTATGCAGTGAATGTGTTAAGCCAATTTCAATCTAATCCTGGTATGACCCATTGGGATGGTCTGTTAAAGTTACTAGGATATGTGGTCCATACTAAACACTTAAAATTAAATTTAACATGTAAAAAGATACAATTAATTACCTATTCAGATGCAGATTTTGCTGCCAATCGTGATGATCGAACCTCACTCGGTGGTCAATTAGTTTTGATAGGAAATTCTCCCATCAGTTGGCGAACGTTTAAAGAACGTAGTGTAAGCCTATCAACGATGGAAGCGGAATTTATCACTATGACTGAAGCAGCCCGAGAATTAACTTGGTTCGATAATATTTTAAATGAATGTTATAATCGTAAAATTATCTCTGGCAGTAAAACTCAACCTATTTTATATATAGATAATATGGCCACTATTGACTTTGTAAAATCCCCAATAGAAAATCACCGTTCCAAGCATATTGATGTGAAATTATTTTTTGTCAGAAATCTGGTTTATGAAAATAAATTTAACTTGCAGTTTGTACTTAGTAAATCTAATTTGGCTGATGCCTTTACCAAGCCACTCACCAAGAATGACCTAAATAAATTTATAAGTAATATTTTTGTGAACTAAGAAGTTTTGCATATAATTTATTTGTATATTGTATAATTGAAGTATATTGTTTTATAAAAGAATTGAAATTTGATATAATTAATGTATTGTTTAATATGGACTCTCTTTTGTTTTAAAAAAATGCACACTTGTATATAGCTACTTTGATATGCAATTTATTGTTGAAAAAAAAAGGGGTTTACTTGTCATTAAGTTAAGCATTTAATTTTCCTGTCAGAGTATGATTAGCAGCCACTACTGAGTCATTCTCAGTTAATCAGAGCAGCCCTATGAAGCGTCTCGCAAGGGTGTTCATTGTAAATGCCAGATGATTATCATGAGATAGTGCCCACTGGAGGTTTGTTGTCATGCTAAGGCATATCGCGGGCATGTTAATATCTTTTAAGTCAGTGAGTCCTCGTTATATTTAGTTTTTATTGGAACTGCCACTAGGTCCCGCTTAACTTATGACACTGTATTTATAGTTGTTTAAATGTAAAAGAAATGTTGAAATATATTGATATAGTTTAAATTTTATAGAAACAATGATGTATGAATATGTATATATAATTTGATATTTTCTGTTATAAATCCTTTTTTTGAGAGTGAATGGTTAGTATGAAAGTGGGGCCCCACATATAAAAGATGATGGATGAATGATCTGTGAACATGTTATCCTGCATTGTTGCTTCTACAGTATATAAATATTCTCATATTTTTCAAAGTAGAATTAAATGAACTGTTATATGATGAATAAGGTATATCAATTTAGTGGTTATTTATGTTAATTGTATAGTGTGCAAATATAAGTGATTATTTAAATGTTTGTAGAAAAAAAAATTGATGTTATTTATAATGAATTTTTGTGGTTATATACAGGTTATATATTGTATAAAGAGAAAGAAAAATAGGTAGTTCGAAAACTGAACTTTAATATATTTTGATTGTTTTGTGATCATGATCTGATGGTAAAGAAAAATGAGCAGTATTTTTGTAAAAGTTGTAAAATATTTTCTAATTTAAAAGTAACAAATTAACCTAACTGTAAGTCATAGAGACATAATTTTTAATATATTTAGTGGTTTAACTCAAGGGAATTGAGTTAGTGTTATCTTTCCTTTGTGCAATACGCACTTTGTCTGTAGTGACGTTGGATGATGTGAGGGGGGGGAATGTTAGTAATTAGTCCCTTTATTAAATCTCATCATCCAAAAGTAAAAGAAATCTTTATTAATAGTAAAATACAAAATAAGCCGTATATCTTACCTTTTAGAATTAATTCCATTTATGTGAAATAATCCAACGTTTATTTTTAAACTACGTTGTTTATTTATCCTTGGCTGTATTGCTCATTCCGGTCTTCCACTCATAACAGCCAGCAGTAAAAGGATTGGTTCTGTAATTCACTGTAGAACTTGCGATCGCTAATTTGCTGATTCAGCCGTTCTCGTAACTTAACAGCCAGCAGTAAAAGAGTTGGTTTTGAAATTCACTGTAGGATTTGCAATCGCTGATTTACCGATTCAGCCGTTCTCGTAACTCACCGAATTTTCGTGAATTCAATCTGTTAACTGTTGAACGCCATATGCAAATCTGATGCAGAATCATCCAGAACTTTCTCTTTCAGTATGAATGTTAATTAGGTGAAAATGGATATAAATAGACGGCTATGAAATTTGAGAAGTTGGAGGTTTTTCTTATTTTGATTTTTTTCCTTAATGTTTCGTTATTCACGTTAGGTTTAATGGGGGATTGAGTACCTGTTGGCCTAGCGTGATAGTTTAGTATAGGTTAAGTTTATTTTCTTTCATCATTTTAGTGAAGTAAAAGACTTCAACAGGTAATAGAAGTTTATGAAGAACTTTTGATTTTTAGTTAAAAAGAACTTTATTTCTTTTACTGCTCAGATTATAATATGAAATTTTACTATCGGGTCATGAAGCCATTTAGCTATTTAAATATCATTTAAACATTTAAAATATCATTTTTGAAGTTTTTGACATTCTTGTCATATTTTTGAATGTCTTTATCGTTTGCAATTAAGATGCAAAAGTTAAGTAATTAATGAAACTTATTTTTGTTGCAAGTTAACTTATTATATTGTTATATTTTTGTTTTACATATGTTTTTTATTAAACTTTAATAAACTTATTTGGTTAATTAAAAACTTTGTGATTATTTTGTCTTCATGCACTTATTTTAAGTTGAATTGAAACTCTGCTTGCTTATACACTACAAAAACATTCAGCCACACTTCACTGCAAACATTTTTGCACTCTGCTATATAAAAATAAATCTGTTTTAGTGTGTTTGTGGATATGAAATCCTTCATATCCAACATTAAGAATAAGTGCTTGATTTTAGAAGGAATATGTGCGAGCAGCGCATGTATATCTTTACACGTGTGCGCGCATGGGTCTGCACTACCGAAGGCAGTGGGGACCCAATGCGAGTTTTTACCCGATGATTAATGACTTTTTCTAAAATTCCTTTTCTTAAGAATGAAAGTTTATGAGTAATAACATGGAATTTTGAGAAATCATAAGGATGGTGAAGGAATATGTGCACGCAGCGCTGCCGAAGGCAGTGGGGTTCGGGTGTGAGTTTTTACCCGATCACAAATGATATTTTTCCTTTTTTTAAGAGTAATGTTAATGAGTGATAATATGCAATTTTCAGAATTGATTCATTATAGTGATTCATTTAAAAATACTGACCCGCTAGCGGGCGAATGCAGAGGGGACCCAGTGTGAGTTTTTGCCGGATCAGAAATGATTTTTTTTTTTTAAATTTCTTTTCTTAAGAATAAAAGTTTATCAGTAATAATATGGAATTTTGAATATTATAAGGATGGTGAAGGAATACACGCACACATTGCGCACGGGTTTACGCTGCGGAAGGCAGTGGGAACCCGGTGCGACATTTTTCCTGATCAGTATTTTTTTTTTTCTCTTTTTTTTATCATATGATAAAAATTAATGCAATTTTGAGAATTCATTAATTACAGTGATTCATTAAAAAATAGTGACCAGCGAAGCAGGCATAGCCTGCTAGTTATAAATATTGAAATTTGCCGACTCTTGATTCCCTTTCTGGCTTTCCGTATTGGTTAGAACTAAAAATCATCAAGAGAAAGCAATATACCTATATACAGACCCGCATAATATACACGAACGCATGAACGGCGTTTGTGGAAAATTTTCTGAACTTGCGTAAAATTTTCTGCAGACGGCAATCATGAAAAATTTGCTGAGCTTACGGAAAATTTTCTGCAAACAGCGATCACGGAAAAATCGTACGGCTACTATTCATTTTTGGTTTCTATTTGTGCAATACATAATTAACAAACGTCGATCGTCTGCGCTACTAAAAGCAGGAAGCCCTGATAAGAGCAGTGGTTCTGTCTGTTTTCTTCCCGCTCATTCCAAAGTCTAGGCTTTCGAGGCTGCGGTAGGCGGCAGCTGCTTTTGAACATGAGAGAGAGGAAAAAGAGTGACCAGCTTTCTCGTCTTTAATCACAGGAGGTTTTTAATTGGCACTTGGTATTTGTTGCACAACACGCCATGCTTCGAGGCGAGGGGAGTCTTTTGAATTGAAAACCGGCTTGGGACCCAGGAGAGAAGGAGATGCTATGCTGTTTGTTTAGTTTAGTTAAGCTGTGAGTTACACTTGCACATCAAAATTTTCGTTGATTTTTTTTTTTAATGCGGCGTTTTTTGAAACGTTTTATTTATTATCTCATTTATTTTAAACTTATTTTGTTAGAAAGGCAAACATAATTTCCGATTATGCTAGATTCCACGATATTGATAAAAGAAAAATAAATAAATAAATAAATAAAAATAAATAAAAATAAAATAAATTTCTATGCTATTGGCTTTCAAGAAATATCAGATTAATTATTAGTAATCTGATAAGTTTTAATTCATATTTTTATAAAACATTTATTTTCTTTTTCTCTGAGTAAAAATTCTTTTTATTATTATTAATCAATATTGTTCTGATTTTTTTTAAATGTTCTGATTTTTAAAAAATATGTTCTGATTTTTCCAATGTTTTTCCTAAAATGTTCTAATTTTTACCAGTTTTAAGTTAGCAAGTATGAAATAGCAGCATTTTTTTTTTTTTTTTCAGAAAATTTTTGCTTTAGATTTTGTGTCCACAGAAAGTTTTTCATTTTATCTGAGTTTGCCTATATATAACAGAAATGTATTATTATAACCTCCATTTCCAAAATCGAAACTTTTACTCAACAAATTTGTTCGAATAATAGAAGAATTCCAACTAAATAAATGGAATTTCAGAATAGAAGTATAACTTTAAAAATAATTTAACAATCATTAAAATTTTAAAAATAAAATATACAGGATATGCAACTAAAATTAAATTTCTTTCTATTTTAACCAGAGATGAATCTAGGATTTTGAAAATGGCACTCTATTTGTAAATTTTACAAACAATTTGTGCAAAAATGTAGGTAAATTTTTGAAAATTAAAAATACTTTCTGAATAATTAACTAAAATGTACAAAGCATTTTGAAATGCATTTTAAAGTTAAGAACAGAACAATTGTAAAATAACATAACTAAAGATACTGGTTGGGTAAATATAAAGAATTTCAAATCACTCTATAATATAATAAAATTTAACTGTTAGACCGCTAGCAGAAATAGTTGCTTTAAATTTTGAGGAAAACTTATTCTGAAGCAGTAAAGTTACCAGTTTAATAGTTCAATCAAAATTAATTGCTCAATATGCTATTATTTTGCAGCTAATTAGTAAAATTTATATATTTTTCTTTTCAAAGCTATTCCTGAAATTTAATTTTTTGTTTCTGATTGTAAACATACAGAATTATTTTGTTTACTAATCTATAAAATTTGCCCTTTTTAAATTTTTTTTTTTTTTTTTTTTTTGAAATGAGTGATAATTTTGTAGCATATTAAAATATGGCATCATATTGCCACTTATTGAGAAACTTCATGCTTCATGACAATTAATTACATAAATAAGAGTTTATTTTATCACTCTAATCGATAATATTTATTCATTTATTTTCCTAATCTATTTCTTAAACCCATGATAATTTTGTGGCCTACTATTGAAATGCAGAATCATTCGCCACAAACTGACAAATTTTATGTTTAATAACATCCGAATCTACTTCAAACTTCTGTTTATGACCTTCAATGGACACCAAAACAACATATTTTTCATTATCTTTAGAATGGTGTTCCTTCTGTTGATAAATATTTACAGTTTGAAAAACACCACAGTGGCTGGATGATTCATCATCTGAAACATAATTTGCAGATTCGACTTTTGAATTTTTTTTCTTCTTTTCTTCCAGTAGAGTTCAGATATATACCTTCTTTACGTGCCCCATTTTCTTACATGCATTACATTTGAGAGAATTGGGGTCTGAATGGATATTTTTTACAGTATGGTTATTTCGATCACATCGGATGCAGAGATTTTGTATACCAAGTTTTCCATAATCGATACGAGAATGTGATATTTTTGTTTGTTTCAGTTCTAAATCGAGAAGTTGAACACGGGGAATTTCTTGTATTATTTGAATGATGTTTGAGATTCTGATCTCTTGAAATTCTATTTCATTTGCACTACAATTAGTACCAATTTGTTTTAAGAATTTTTTATTATCAACTTTTAATGCTTCTAAAGTCATAGCTTTCTTTGCAATGTTATCGAATTCAGCGATATCTGATTTTAAAATGTGTTCTCGAATTGAATTATCTTCAATGCCACATACAAACTGCGAGCGTAAAAATATATCAGCAAGAGATACTTTACAGTCACATGGCATACCTGCCAACTTTGGAGAAAAAAAATAACAGAGATTTTACTAGCGACATTTTTGGGCTACACATAGTTTTGATATATCACATATAACATGGGAAGTCACAAAAAGAAATGCAAAATAAAAACAAATATAAGCACTCACCTGTAACACAGTAAAAAATACGTATATTTAGGCCTAAATTTGAAAAAATAAAATATAAATAAATAAATAAAAAATAAATTATTAATCACAATCGCTTAAACTCTCAGCAATCAGACACTTTCCATAATTATTACTAATTAATTTTATTCTTTTATATATTCACATATTACGAATAGTAGTAGCAGATTTAGCTTTTGATAAGAATTCTTTATCAAAATTCTGATCATAAGAGCGCTTTCACACTGACTGACACGACAGCGACTAAATCGGCTGATAAGTAATGCAACAATTGGAACAATATCGTGTCGGATAGTACACAGCTTTCACACTACACCGATATCGTTCCTTCAAAACGGGGATTTTCCTTTTCATTCCATTCCGAGATTGCGTTGTGCTAGCACGTATTCAAATATAGCTCCTCCTTATATCAAATTGCGGTTGTCATATTTATCATATCGCATCGCCGTAGAAAAAAATAATAAATAAATAAATAAATAAAAGGGGTGGTGGACGAAATTCACTGGCTGTATGCATGATATAAAATCAAGATACGTGGAAGATGATTTTTATATGCCTTTTGGAAAACTACAAAACATCCTGCGAAATATTTTAATTATCTTTACATTAGTGAAGGAACTTTTATTGATAATTTAAGTTTTTAATCAAAAATAACAAGACAAACATATTAAAGACAACAGAAAATTAATATTTTACTTTTTTATTTTATTTTTTTAATTTAATTTTATGGTAATGTTTAATAAATGAGACATCTAACCCCAAAAATGAGTTAAATTCACGCAATTTTATCAACTTAATCAATTTATAATTCAAAAAAATTGACACTTGGTGCATTTGAATTACAGAAATACAACTTTTCTATTTTAAATGCAAAATATATTTGTTAAATAAATTAATTAGAAAAAGATTTGCATATTTTCATGTTGTTAACAAACACATAAAATGTATTTATTAAATCCCATTTTTTTAAGAAGCATTGATCCTTTATTTTAAGTAACCTTAAAAAAAAAGGGGGGGGGGGGCACTGTATGTTTCAAGGTAAAACATTAAATTTTAAAAAATGTCATTAATAATTAACCTACATTTTCATGATTGTCAAACCTAGATTTTTTTTTTTTTTTTTTTTAATATAAATACAATTGATTTACTTTTTTTAAACCATGCTCTTGTTTTATTTATAAGAGCTATTTTTTAAAAATAGGATGAAGATTGGGGGAAAATATGTTTTCCTTTTAATTAATTATTTATTTTTTTCTAGTTGTTTCGTATAATTCTGATAAAGCTTTATATACACACTTACCTCTAAATAAGGGACAGCTTTGGGACCAGGTACTTTTCCTTATACAGAGGTGTCCCTCATTCAGAGGTTGCATTTCTTAATAAGCTATTTTTGGAAAGTAGGATGAAGATTTGGTGAAAATATCTTTTTTTTTTTTTACTTTTTTTTTTCCTAGTTGTTTCTTATAATTCTGATAAAGCTTCCTCACACTTTACCTCTAAATAAAGGACAGCTTTGGGACCAGGTACATTTCCTTTATATAGAGGTGTCCCTCATTCAGAGGTTGCATTTCTAAATAAACTTAATTGTTACTAATCAATCGTTTTTACATAATATTTAGTGCCTTAAAAAGTGTATTTTATATTATATTATAATTTATCAATATAAAATTGACAACAAACTCTGCTACTTTGGCAATTTATATAATAATTTAAATACTTTTAATTATGTTTACCAAAAAATACAGACATGTTATAGAATAACATCTTTAGAAAAAAAGTTATTTTATTTGAAACAAACAGTAAATAAAAATCTTTTTTTCTCTCTCTCTCTTTCAATCTTTTTCTTTTCTTCCCCCATAGTAATGATTTTCAAATAAACTTTTAATGTAGCATTGAGAAAATGGGTAAAATACTAAAACCAGCTAACAAAACTAAAAAAAAAAAAAAAAAAAAAAAAAAAAGATTAATCAGTTAAAATTTCACCTCTTCTGAAAATTGTAAATTCTCATTTTGAGATAAATCTAGCGTTTGCTTGTAACCCCCCCCCCCCCTTTTTTTTTTTTTTTCTTGTATTTCACTACAACTTTGAATTTCAGAAGATTTATATCCAATGTCTATTATACATACAATTCTCAATTCTTTTCACAAATGATCTCATACTTTTAGCACTTTCAATAACCTTTATCACCCCTCCTTTCCCCCTATTGTTTAAGTGACACCCATCAAAGAGATTAATATAAATCTGCTTCATTCTTTATCTCAAATCTGAATTCTTTAAAAAATAACTAGTTTTTTAAACTGGAAAAGTTTCTAAAACTATCTTCTTCAGATAATAAAAGAATTTTCCTCAGATATGAAAATTTTAATCCTTAAAAAAGTTGCCTTTTATTATTAGGTGTACAAATAAGTTTTAGGACAGTTTTCAAAAAATTCAAGATTTATTAAAAAAGAAGTAAAACACAGTTATTCATCGAAGTAATCTCCATCGCACTGAATGACCTTCAGCCATCTCTCAGGTAACTCGCGGATGCCTTTCGCAAAGAAACTTTCGTCTAGCGATGTGAGAAATTTAGCGACCCATTTTTCCACTTCTTCAAATGTTTTGAATCGCACGTCAGTCAAATCGTTCTGCATTTTCCGGAATAAAAGATAATCGGATGGGGTTAAGTCTGGTGAATACGCCGGGTGTGGTACAGCTTCCCATCCAAGCGCTAGTAACGTATCCTTGACCGGTTTACCCACATGAGGCCGCGCGTTGTCATGGAGCAGTTTTACTGGACGTTTTCCTTTACCAGAAAATGGACGTTTCTTCTCAATTTCTTGATTCACTTGCATCAATTGATGACAATAGCGATCGGCAGTAACTGTTTGACCAGGTTTGAGAAGTTCATAATACAGTACGCCTTTCATATCCCACCATATGCACAGCATGACTTTGTTACAATGAACATTGCGCTTTGGCGTGGATGTTGTCGGCTCGCCGGGGTCAACCCAATGATATTTGCGTTTCGGATTATCAAAATAAATCCACTTTTCATCGCCGGTCACAATTTTCCACAAGAAAGACTTTCTATGTTGCTTGTTGTAAAGACTCACACAAATGTTAAGACGGCTGTTTTTATTTTCTTGAGTCAGAAAGTGTGGTACCCACTTTGTTCCTTTTCGAATCTTACCCATTGCTTTTAAACGATAAGAAACAGTTTGTTGAGTTACTCCAAGCTGTTCCGAAAGTTGTTTCTCCGTCTGACAAGAGTTTTCATCCAGCAACGCTTGCAGTTCCTGATCGTTCACCTTTACAGGAGGCCCGGTGCGTTCACGGTCACTAACGTCGAAATCACCTTCTTTGAATCGCTTATACTAATACTCACATGTACTTTTAGATACAATGTTGTCTCCAAGAACAGAACATATCGATTCACACGCTTTCCTAACACTTTTTCCTTGATGGAATTCATAGCGAATGCAGTGTCTAATAAATAGCTTATCGGTCTGCATGTTTAATTTACAGAATTTATAGGTTATGTTTATGACTCCTTTACGTTTCGATACTACATATCAAGCACCATCAATGATAAGTGAGCGGGACCTTTGAATTAATTTAGAATAGCTGTTATGATACAAAATCGAAGTGTCCTAAAACTTATTTGTACACCTAATAGTAGTATCCCATAATTAGAGATTCCTTAGAGGAGGTATGAGTAAAATTTATCAGCTGTGTTTTCAAAACATTTCAATGGATAACAATTTAATTAGTATTCAATCATTTTATTGCTTTTAATAATAATAATAAGAAAAAGAGAAAGCTGTAAAATTACAACTGGTGAAAAATCAGCCCCCCCCCCCCCCCTCCCATTAAAAATATTTGGAAGGAGTTTACTTGTAAATCATTGCTCATATTTATTGATCAGTAATAAGAAATCAACATTTTTAGTTACTTCATATTTTCCTGTTTGTTTATATATTTTTTAGAAGAGCTTCAATGGATAACAAATAAATTGTCAAAAAATAGAACAAAAAGTGACTTTATTATTTTTATGACAAACCAAAGGATAAAAATATAATTTACATGTGATAATCCTATTTTATTTTATATATGTATGTATATATATTAATCTTTATATTATAACTGTAAGCTCTTATTATCAATGTATATATATATATATTATTTTGAAAAGTGTAGTTGTGTCTTTTTAAATGGAAAAAGTTTCTAAAAATGTTATGCAAGCTATCTCTTTCTGAATGTAATATATATATATATATATATATATATATAATGATTGGAGATGAATCAAGATAAGAGATTTTCAAGTTTTGAGGTGATAAACTCAAAAATAAAATTTATATAGTAGCGAAAAAGAACAGGTAATAATATTTTTGAAAATTTCTTTATTAGAATATAAATCAAAAGTATATAATATAATAGAGTATTACATAAAACTATAAATTTTGTGTGCATTATATACAGTGTTAAATCAAGTCAGGTACAAAATAAAACAAAGCATATTCTTGAATTAATGATATAATTTAAATATGCATGATGTCAATAAAAATTACTTGAATGGTCAAATTTTTTAATTATTTATTATTTTATACTTATATATTTGAAAACATTACATATATAATATATATAGATTACTAGGTGTATAATTATATCTCTGCAAAAAATAACAACACACAAAACAAAATAATTAGGGTATTTATTTGAGAGAAATAAAAGGGGACGAGGATTTCAAAATATACGTGGGAAAAAAAAAAAAAAAAAAAAAAAGTAATAATTGAAGAAAATCTGTTCAGAAATTTAACTTAACCCAAAATTTAACCACCTTGATTATTAATATTGGGTACAAATACACAAAAAGTGAGAGCATTAATTTAGTATTAAACTTGACACTATTAATTTAGTTCAACATTTATAAATAGAGTATCTAGAATAATAGTATATAATAGTTATCTAAAAAATTAGAGTACACGAGCGTTTATTAAACCATTTAAATAAAATTCCAGTCATAAATGAGCACAGTTTTTTTTTTTTTTTTTTTTATGTCAGTAACACACAATATATTAGGCACTGTATATAATGCACATAAAATTTACAGTTTTAATTAATACCATGTTATATTATACACTTTTAATTTATACTCTAACAAAGAAATTCCCAAAAATATTATTACCTGTTATTTTTCACTTCCGAGGAAATTTTACTTTCCGAGTTCGTCATCTGAAAACTTGACAATCTGCTTCCATAATTCAACTCCAATGAGATATTTTTTAGTTATCCTTCTTTTCTTTAATCAATTCCATCAACATATTAATTTTATATACATCCACAGCACTGAAATATCATTCCTTCAATATAATACTGAAAATGTAAACACTCTCACATGGATTATAAAACCAACATGGCGGAGAATGGGAAAAAATTATCGGAACGATTGTATGGGGAGCTTGGTTGTTCGACGACAGCCAAACGATGTCGGCTTATCGGGACGACAAATACGTCCTCAAATCGGTGGGTGTGAAAGCACGTGGTATATAGCACTGTACGGATGTCGGATAACGCCAATCGAATACGTTTTATCGGTGTCGTGTCGGCAAATGTGAAAGCGCTCTAACAGTTACCGGAAAAATTATTTTTCATCAAAAGCAAACTTTCAAGCTTAGCATCAGAAAGTGATGAGCGAAATTCAGTGCGGATTTTTTTCACTTTAGAGAATATTCTCTCACATTCTGCATTGCTATGTGGAATGGATAGGATTCCCAGCATAACATTTACAATATTTTTTAACTGTTTTGCATATAATTCATTTTCCAGTTGTCTAATTGACACCCACAAAGTGTCTATTTTCTCTTCCATTCGTATACTTTCTGAAACTTCTGTTACTTGAAGTGTTGCAAATTCCAACTGAAGTTTGTCAATTTCTTCATGCACATTTTTACTTTTCAGTAAAACAGGAAATTTATCAAGAAAGTATCTCACAGAAGAAAAGGAACAATTTTCAATATTCTTAAAATTGCATACTTTAGCATGCTTTAAAACCTCATCCTTAAAAGGGAACTTATGTATCATATAATCACATGATGTCACATAAAACTGTTTCACACACTTGAAAAATTGCATTTTCTCTTGTTCTGTTAATTCATTAACAGTATTCTTTGTTCTTTCTCCTATGAGAAGGTCATCATTATCTCGCTGGTTATTGGAGCTATGATAATCTACTGTTAAAATGTCACAGCTCGTTTAATTACACTGGTTTTGATGAATTTGCACAAAATTTCCTTAAAGAAATCTATAAGCATTTTCCTTAATATGTGGATACGTGGAGCTTGCGACTGAAGACTCATATTCATTTTATCAAATATTGGATTCACATATAAAATGAACAGACAATAAGCTTTGTTGACATCAGATGAGAGAATATAAAAGAGTCTTTCTGGTCTTGATAAAGCATATAAGGACTTTTTCTGATCACTAGTAGAAACTTTACTTTTCTTTTTTGCATTATTCACAAAATCCTCTGTAGAACTTATCTTACGCTTCTTCTTCTTAGACTCGTTATCTTTACTCTGACAAGGATCCTTGTCCTTACTTTGATCCTTATTTTTATCAGTATTTTTTTCTTTGTTTTTCTTTTTTGGAATTGTATAAAACTTTAAGCTATTTGACTTTGAATTTTCTTTTTCAATTTCAGATTTAAAAAATTGAATGAGAGGTACCCACAAAGATATTACACGTTCTAAGCATTTAGTTGTTGAGAGCCAACGAGTCGCAACATGCTTCAAAATTTTTTTTATCGTAGAGCTGCCCATTTCTCAAAACTGATATCAGTAATGGTACTGTCATCAGAAACTGACACGCCGTACCGCACTATTTACTATATATATATATATATAATACAGTATATAATAATATTTAATATACATATATGTATGTATAAAGTATAAGATAATGGGCATAATTTTAAAAAATAGATAATATTTATATATTATATATATACATATGCCTAAAATATTTTGAATTAGGAAAAAAAAAATTACCTTTTCAATAACTTTAAAATTTAAGATTAGAAAACTACTAATATTTTTTAGGAGACATATTTGTTATGATAAACACGTGTCTCCTGAAAAATATTATTAGTAAGTTTTATATAAACTTGGATGGGTAAAAAGAGTTTATGAACACTTCCCAACAAATTCTGTGTTAGTTTGCTTTGCAGAAGCCAGCATACTTTCAGAAAACTTTTTCTGGTGACAAACTTCACCTCTTGAGAGAAATTTAACTTTCTCAATTAATAAAGCATTGAGGGTACTTGTGTTCATACTTGCTAATGAATTTGTTTTTGTTCTGGCACATCCATATCGCTTAGCGATCGTCGAATCCGGAAACATGCGGCGGAACAAAGGACCTTCATCATCAGCACAGGATAGAGGAATGTTGTGCTCTATGAGGAATGATGAAAATAACAATTCTGCATTTAAAACTTCATTTCCAGGATTTTTGGAGAAAAATGTAGACATTGACTTCATAGATGATCTCCTTTGAAAGTTTTCTTTATGTTTTTTTGTCTCAATATGACGACGACAATCATCTCTGCCGCCATACGTAATAGTAAAATCACATACACAAATTTCACAGAAAACGTAACTTTCAGAAATCAAAGATTTTTTTAAGCATGGCCACTCAAACAGCGCGGTTGACAGAAAAAGTACACACCCCTCAAGAGAACCAATCAAAATAACGATGTCTCGTCTGAGGGTTGAGTGGTTGAATAAAACACTACCGAAAATTCCTATGTAAAAAAAGTAGAGTTAATACTGTTTTGTTAAATAAGTCCTTGTCGAATCATGTTCTTAGTCTAAGATTTGCTATTAATGGCTGTTGTTAAGCTGTGTTTACCGGTTGAATTGAAGTTACTTGGTTTATAGACCTGTATTTTTCTGGAACTTCCTGTGAATAAATTACTGAATTTTTGCAAGTTTCGCCTCTCATTCTCGGACAACTTACGAACCTCCAAGTATGCAACAATATTGTTATGAAAACATTTCAAGTAAGTGGTTTGTAAATAAACAGGCAGGTTCCAGCCTATAGAATCTGATGTCAAATCTGACTTCGCTTACCTTTATGCCCAAACACGATCTGAAAATTCCGTAAGAAGTCACGATCTATGTGCCATCGGCTTGTATCTTTGCATGACCGGCGGGAAAAAAGATCAATAGCTGCGGTTCTTACCGATGTTTTTGTTCACAACATTGCTGGGAGCCTGCATATTGGAGATCTTTTCTGCGTATCCAAGAAGTAGAAATGACTATTACGGAAATAATATAATAAAATAAAGAATCACAGAAATCACGTGAAAGTCTGAAAGTATTGAAATCGGCATCCAATTCTCGTATGCAGGATTTCGAGTATTCTGCATATTTCGTATTTTGTGCTGAAGCACAATATTTTTCGTGAAAACTCTTCATTTTAAAATTATTATTTTCTCAGTTTTGTGTTAAAACTAACTTGCTTCAGAAATCAACAAACATAAACAGGTTTTTCACAAAAGTTTTTTCAGAATATTCGGACGAGAAAACTGCATATATTTTGGTATTCAGATGAAAAATTATGTAATCAGTAAACACACATTAAAAAAAAGGCAGAAATCTTGCTTATTTTTGACTCAATATATGTATTTAATATTTGTGATACCAATTTTCAGAAATAGCACAAATTTTGTAAATTGTAGCAGCGAAAATAGCTGCCTATCTTTATTTAGTGAAAAAGTGGAACAATTGCTTTTTTGAGCAATTAACAGTGATAAAGGTAAATTTTGTAAACAAGACATAAAACGGTGAATTTCGATAACTTACCGCAAGTATATTATGTTGTTTTGTAGTAAATTAACAGCTTATTTCAGCACGCAATTGAACGATTAAAGGCAAATTTTATTGGCAAAACGATCATGTATTGTAGATAGACTTTCGTATTGCGTATTTCTGCAATGTATAAGTAATAAAAAAAGCAATTTTATTATTTTTTTGTAAAATAATCTTACATTTCGTCATTCATTTTTTTTTAAACGTACAGAATTTAACAATTAGCAGTGAAATAATAGTATATATTAGCAATTAGTTGCTATTGCATAATTTAAAAAAATTAGCAGAAAAATGATTGATTTCATATTTCGGCAAATTTATTGCATACATCAGATATTGTCTTTGTAAAAGAGTGCAGATTTCATTGATTAACATAGAGATAAAGCCTATTTCAGCAAACAATTATGATTAAAGTAACATTATTAAGCAATGACAAAATAATTGTGCATTTCAACAATCAGCCACAAAACATCGTGAATTTCGGAAATCATCTTTGAAAAGATTTCAAATTTTATCGAATAACGCCGAAATAATATCGTATTTTAGCAATTAGTTGTGTTTATGCATAAATTTTTGACAGTTAATAGTAAAATAAACTTGTATTTCCGAATTATGCTGCAAAATTATTGCATATTTTGGGATTCAGCTTTGAAAAAGCTGTAAATTTTTATTCATTAGCGGCGAAATAATTGAGTATTTGGAGATTTAACTTTATAAAGAAAACGAATTTCATCGATTAGGCACTAAATAATACAAGGTTCAGCAATCAAAATAAAAAATATCGTGAATTTTATTGTTAGAGGTGAAGTAATAGTGGTATTTGGGAATTAAATGTAAATTTTGATTATAAAAATTGACACCACAGTTAGCGGTGAAAATAATCTCATGTTTTCGAAATCAGCTGCAAAATTATTGCGTATTTCGGCATTCAGCTTTGAGAATAAAGCACAAATTACATCTATTATTGACAAAATAATTGAGTATTTGGGAATTTAACTTAAAAAACTGCAGAAATTTCGTTGATTAGCGACGGAAAAAAAAAATTATGCATTTCGGCGATCGATCGTAAAATTATTACGAATTTTGGAAATCAGTCTTGAAAAAAGACGGGAATTTTATCAATAACTGACGAAATTACAGCATATTTTAACAATTAGTTGTGACTATAAATATCAATATTGTTAATTTCATGTTTATTTTGCACATATTGTGTAGTTTTTTTTTTTTTTTTTATGTTTCAAAAAAACTAGGTGCATTTATTTATTTTTTAATAATAATGTATAGACCTTTAGAAAAAAAAAAAAAGATAACACCCTTATCTATCTGATCGAGTAAATATCGAGAGAGAAAAATAGATACCTGCCATTCCTTACAGAATTATGTGTAATTTAATTAAACTGCTCGGCATGAAAATTGCCTCTGACACAATTTCAGCATATTTTTAAGTAAAATCACCTCCTGAATCCGAATATGATGCCCATTTTGCCCTATCACCCACCGCTTTTTAGGAATGGATCCCTATCGTTATCAATTTTTGGTGATTTTATGGCTATAAATCTGATTGAGGAGGGGGGGGAGGAGGAATATTTTAACCATTATATATCTTCTTAGCAGCTACAAAGTTGGAAAATTCTAAAATATGGACATTTGCAACAAGGGATTTGTCACTGAAATTATGCATTACATATCTTATATTTTTTCAGTGGTGGCGTCAGAAATTCCCCGACGGGGGGGGGGGGGGGCACCGGTTCCCCGACAGGGGGGCACTATATGTAGAAACATTTTTACAGGCATATTTAACACCATGCACCTTCCTGTCAGTGTCTATCCGCCATGTCAAATATACAATGGTATTTTTTTACTTTCTTCTATATGTAATATAGAGAAAGTATTGGATTCGCAAAAATTTTCGACCTCTGTTTTTTTGACGGATCTACACGTTTTGGGATGTCCTGAACACGAATTGATAGTTTTTAAAAAATGTCTGTCTGTGTGTCTGTCTGTGGTTTCTTGTTTTCACCGTATCTCACGAACAAATGAATAAAATTCAACCAAACTTGGTATATAGTTGGACCCTGATGGGGCATTGTGCTGATTAGATTTGGGGATCAATAGCGCAGCAGGTGGCGCTGTGATCGCATTTTATGTAAATTTTAACATGGCAGTATAGGACAAATTTTCGTATTTTTCACCGTATCTCACGAACCAATGAATGAAATTCAACCAAACTTGGTATATAGTTGGAACCTGACGGGGCATGGTTCTGATTAGATTTGGGAATCAATCGTTCAGCAGGTGGCGCTGTGATCGCAAAATTTCGCATTTTTCACCGTATCTCACGAACCGATGAATGAATTTGAACGAAACTTGGTATATAGTTGGACCCTGACATGGAATGGTGCTGATTAGATTTTGGGATCAATCGCCCAGCAGATGGCGCTGTGATCGCATTTTATGTAAACTTTTAACATGGCAGTATAGGACAAAATTTCGTATAAATAAACATAATGAGCGTTATTTTAAACTTGTGATTGTAAAATTAATATGAATTATTGATAATAGTAGTAGTTAACTACGAAAAAAATTTTGTGCATGTGGAGGCACCGGTTCCCCCTCTGGGGGGGAAGTACCCCCCCGGGGGAGGGGTAAATTTTCAAGATGGGTATCTTTCGAAAGATCTCGTCAATACCTTTAAAACGAATGGTTGAACTATAAATCTGTGATAATTTAAAACAAAGTTATCGATTTTTTTTTTTTTACTTTTAATAAAAAAAAAAAAAACTTAGAAAAAAAATCGTGTTTTTTTTTTTTTTTTTTAAATATTGTTGAATATGCATTACTTTTAGCAAAAAAAGAACTTAGAAAAAAAATCGTATTTTTTTTTTTTTTTATTGTTACTGATTGAATATGTATATAGGAAAATATAGAAGAAAGTCTTGTGGTGACCACAACATACTAGTTTTTTGTTTGTTTGTCCGTTTTTTTAAAGTGCTTCCGTACCGTATTATTTTTAACACCAACTAAGATAAGAAAGAGGAGGGGGTTATAAGTTTGAAGCCTTTGTGTGTTTGAGGCACTGTAACATCCAAAACGAATAGACCGTCTTCAGTTGAAAATTGGAGTTTTTAAAGACAAATTATATTTAATTAAATTCATCACCAGTGCCACATTTACATTTCATAATTTATCAGCTAGTGTTCTTCCAGCTGAAAATTAGAGATTTTATGGAAAAATTAGAGTATTAAATTCAAGGTAGATTGTTTTTATAAAGTTAGGTTTTCACTTAATCGCCGTGTCATCTCGTCTATGTATCGAGCTATTCCCTACCCTCCTAAAATAATATATATGTAATATGTATATAAAAAAAGAAGAAAAAAGTAAATCATGCATATTAGAGCATGAGCATAGTTGTGAAAAAATAAACAGAGTCAAAGACATCCAACAAATGTCAGATAAAACTTCCTTCTTAACATGACATTTCATTTGTAAATATGTATATACATATTACATTTCTCTTAAATGTTCAAATTTTACTTACAATATGCTGATTTAAATATGCACTTAAGGTATAATTTTCTCATAATCATACAACATCAATATTAAAATTACGTTACTTAATCTTCATAATGTTAAATACTTCATGAACAAATGGAGTAGACTTCCAGAAATCCGCATGTAATCCGCACCAATGTAACTATCAAACCGACAGTAAAATTTTTAATATGAAAAGGTTAAGATAGCACTGATATTAACAATGATTCATCAGAAATTGAATCTCACGAAACACAGAAAGTCAATTTTATGCAGATTGCTTTCTGTTGATGATAAATTTTAAATGCATTAATGCTATAAACAAGGAATAATAATTGTTCATAAATAACAATAAATAAATAAAATAAAAAACTATTTTTGCCTATATTTAAAAAAAAAAAAAAAAAAGTAATAAAAGGTAATATACTTGTAATAGAAGCTTATATTGTATCACATGTTGAGTAAAATTTTGTATCTTACTGTATTAGATAAATTTTAATTTCTTAATTCAAGAAAAAATTAAATTAAATTTCATTATATGCATATTTTTTACTAAGTTGCTTATTCTCTTTAATTTTTTAATTATGTTAATTATTTTCCAAGCATACTTATTTGTATTTTTCCTCATTTTGTATGCATTACAGTATCAAAATCTCGTTTCATAAATGCTAATTTTCACAAAATTCCAAAATACACATAATTTTTTTTCAATTTGGGTGGATTTCTGGGAATCTCCTGCATACACATTAAATTTAAATTTAAAAAAATAAAATCCATTTACGTAATTGAGAACGAAACTGAATTCTGCTTTTGGGATAGGTTTTATCAAATATTGTTACTATTCTTTCTAAATCTAATTTCTTTGATCTTGCACTGTGAATCCCTAAAATCATCAAATTTTGCAACCTGCTTTCTGAACTGCAAGTTCTGAGGTAGTTTTTCACTATTCTAACATTTATAAATTGAACCGACAGATGTTTCAGTCGTTGGCTGAATTATTTCATAATTATTAATATATTTTATAGTTGGTTGGTTGGCTGGGTTTTACCGTTGCACTAGTGCTGCTCAATAGACAATTGGCGACAGTCTGGGATTCACCCTATCCTTAAGGATGGCCCGGAAACATGCCATCACAATTTTGATCTTCCATGGAGGGGATAATATTTTTTTATGAAAAAAAAAAAAAAAAAAATGCTGAATGAAAAATTTCAATATGACTTTTGAAGATAATAATAAAATATAAACATTCATGAGCGGCTGAATTGATAAAATAGAGCAAGAATATTCTTTACTGTTTCCGAAATTTTTTATTTTCATACAAACAAGCATTAAAAATCGGTAAAAGTTGTATTGTTCCCCGATTGCCTTTTTTTTTTTTTTCCTTCCCTTTTGTTCCCTGACTCTCTAGCAAAAAGTAATTAAAAGTAAATTTTAAAAAGAGAAATTCATTTTTAATTTGTTGGTGATGCAGAGTGTCGCGATGTAAAATAAATACAACAATTTTAATTTCATATAATTATTAAAACGACTCTTAATTACACGGAAATATTTTAATGCTTTGAATTTGACAGATATTAAACAAATTATCGTTGCAAAATTTCACAAATAGTTAAAAGAATTTTCTCTTTAGAAATAGAATGCAAAAAAACAAATCTTATTAAGGTCTCAATTATTTTACTTATTTCATTTCTCATTGTTAAAGATGTCTTTAAGTTCTACAGCAAAAGCGACACATCAGCCGACATAGACACACATTATTTGAAAACAGTATCCTGAATAAGAATTAGTAGAATTAAAGGAAATGTGACTTAAATCAATATGCAAATTATATTTTCGTGATCTATTTGAATGAAATTTCTTTCTTTTTTGTTCTTATTAAGGTGGGGGTGGGGGGGAATTAAGATTGTTTTTTCCGATGTACTTTTTGAAGAGATTTCTTATTCTTAAAAATTTCCAGGGAAGAAAAAAAAATCATATGTGTGTGTGTGGTCTAGTTGCTGTTCACAGACAAAAAGGGAAATGGAAACATACGTAGCCTACATGCTTTTTGTCCATTTCAAAGAGAGCTGGATAATAGGCAATAAAAATGCGACTTCTTCACAGAAGCATCGCAAGTGTGATTTTAGAAGATAAGGAATAGATAAGGAATGGGTCAATCCTTGTAATAATACTCGCCGCTTTCTTTCCTGTTGTCGTTCCCACATACATAGTATATCAATGCTAGGAAAGCCATCGCAGTTGCATGCCATTAGTTTTTCTGGGAAAAAAAAAAACTTCTCTAGAAAGACAAACTCCGAATGATGAAAAGGAAAAAAATATTTTGTTGCTGAACAAAGGGGAAAAAAGGGTATTTTTTCCCCGACAGATTTTGAGAATCTGCCCCGATGGGGGGGGCACGAACTCCCCGACGGGGGGGCCTGTGCCCCCCTGGCCCCCCTTCTGACGCCACCCCTGTATTTTTTAAATCTGTTATTAATGTTATTTTTTAAACTTTATACATTTTTTTGTTTTTAGGTGCTAAATTAATTATTTTTCATTCTTCAAATCAAATTCATGGTCATATTTATCGAACAGGGAAATAAATCGAGGAAGGGGGTGGTGTATCTAGAAAACTGTGGGTGACTGAGCAAAATGGGAGTCATATTCGGATTCAGAAAGTCTTTTTACATAAGAATAAGCAAGAATGGTATCAGATCTGGAATTTTTTTTTTTTCCAAGAGCAGTATTATTTATGGGGAAAAATGCTTACGGAATCTACATATTTAAAACCTGTAATAACTGAAAAATATTTGTAGATTACAATTTAAAATTTTTTAAATAAAATTATCTAAAAAATAAATATTTAGAATTTTTTTAAATAAAAATTATTAAATTGTAAATTAATATTTTACTGGCTCCTAATTTTTTTAATTATACATTTATGAAATTTCAGTTCTTTTGGTCAAGTAGATTTTGAGCTACACCTAAAAAATTAATACCACAAGGAGATCAGATATAAGATTGAAAAATTAATTTATACATTAAAAAACTCAAAAATTCCAAAAAGTATAATTGCTAAGCTTATTGACTAAATTATTTCAAATTTAGTATCCAATGGTAAAATTTTCTCTTGAATCTAGAAGTCAAAATTGTGTATTCGTTGGAAGTATAAATTTTAACATTGATGCATGTTTACATGTGTAAATGGCTGCTAAGCTTACATTTTTAATAAATAATTAAAATAAACATGAATCCAAGAAGGATAGTACCTGCTGTGTTTCTCCATTAATTAGGTAATGAGATAGATGGGTATTATCTTTTTTATTTGTATTTATTTCATTTTGTTTGTTTATTTAACGAACTGTACATTTTATGAACCATTTAGTGAGTGGGAAAGAAAGTGCCCTTTCCTCTATCAATATGTGCCCTTTTACTCACAAAAAAGTGCCCTTCTTGATAAATCCGTCCTGCTCTTTTTTAAAAAAAAAATGTGAACACTAGTTTAGCGCAAACTTCACAAAGGAGCAAAGCAAAATGTGGGTTTTAACTTTTAACCCTACTCCAACAAAACAGACATTTAGCCAAATTTGTTGAAATATTGATCCCACTCAGATTTCATACATTGATAAAACTGCACTGTTTTATTTGATTTTACCAAAACACGCTAATGCATTCAAAATCGAAATCAATGTTGTGTGCGAGAAAATTAATCAACGTAATAACGGATCTTCTGACATGCAATATGACGGAGCTGTTAATAAAATACCTTTAGTCATTAGAGGAAGCAAGAAACATCGTTGCTTTTGCCCATGGATTAAAGTACTAATAAGAAATCATGGATGATATCTGCAATCTTCTCTGATTATTTCATGTAAGGAAACAAAATGCTAACTTGTTCTGGTTTACAGCAATGACATACAATAGATTACATAATGTTAATGTTGCTACACATAAAATTATCATTTCTTCCACCTAACTCAACCAGAATCGTTCAACCACTTAGTCGAGAATCATGGCTTTTAAATGTTATTAACAGAAAATAATTAGCCAAAAATTCTGTAACAGAAATCAATATATAAGTAATTAATCTGCGTCATTTTCTATAAACACCATAGCAAAATCTGTCAGTTTCTTGGATGCTATGCATTACATAAAAATGTTTTGGGAGAGTGCTCTGACTCAGTTATAAAATGCTTCATAGCATTAAGTCCGAAGAAGATTCTCAAGAAACCAGATCAACATATCACTAGTAAACACGACAATAAAAATGACACCTTAAGAAGGTCAAATAGACACAATAAAGGTGTACCTCTTGAAAGGCTAATTTACTTAACAGAAAACTTTGAGGCCAGTGAACCCAAAGATTATAACGATTTTCTTAACATAACAAACCAACAAGAAAAACAAAACTGGCTAAATGCGATGCAGGAAGAAATGAATTCCTTAAAACAAAATAAATCATTCACATTGGTTGAACCTCCACCTGGAAGAAAAGTTATTGGGTCCAAATGGTTATAAGGTCAAATATGACTCATCAGGCAAAATAGCCAAATATAAAGCAAGACTGGTAGCAAAGGGCTACAGTCAAAAATATGGAAGACTTTTACGAAACTTTTGCCCCGGTGGTATCACATAACACAATTCAAGCCTTTTTGGCCTGTGCCGCTCACAGAAACAGACAGGTTCACCATATTGATATTAAAACTGCCTTCCTGCATGGAGATTTAGATGAAATAGTATACATGGAAAAGCCTAAAGGCTATATTTCACCTGGAAACAAAAATAAAGTATGGAAATTAGAGAAAGCCCTTTATGGCCTTAAGCAAGACGCCAGATCATGGCATTTGAAAATTGGTGAAACTAAAAGAATTCGGTTTTGCACAAAGCACAACTGATGCCTGCCTGTTTAGGAAAGATGAAGCAAATCCCATACATATCGTTATTTACGTGGATGACATATTAATATCTGGATCGGAGCAACAAATAGAAGAAACTATCGAAAAACTTAGTGCAAAACACCAGCTCAAAAATCTCGGAGAAATAAGCTACTACCTCGGCATTAACGTACAAAAATCAGAACAAGGAGAATACTTAATAAATCAAAGAACTAAAATAAAAGAACTTGTAGAAAAATTCAGTCTTCAAAATGCTAAGCCCACAAATATACCAATAAATCCCGGTTATCTAGACAATGCCTCCGATGATAATTTACTAAGTAACAATACAAAATACAGACAAGCCATCAGATCCCTATTATATATCGCTACTATCTCTAGACCTGACATTGCAGCAGCAGTCAATATTCTTAGTAGACGCAATGAGAAGCCCAGGCAGCAAGACTGATGTGCTGCGAAAAAGATTATATGTTATCTGAAAACGACAGAAAAATTAAATTTGGTCATAAGTGGAAAGGAAAAACCTATTCTAACTTGTTACACTGATGCCGACTGGGCCGGTGATAAATCTGATCGCAAATCGATGACATGAAACCTATGCCTCGTAGGAAAAACACCAATCCACTGGATTTCAAAAAAGCAAACATGTGTAGCTCTGTCTTCTGCAGAAGCAGAGTTCGTATCAGCCGCAAATGCTGGCCAAAAGATCTTATGGCTGACCAGGGTACTAAAGGACCTTGACTTACCACAGGAATTGCCCATAAGATTATTCAATGACAATCAGTCAACAGTCAAAATGATTGAATCACCCAAACACACAGCACGCTCCAAACATATTGACATAAGATTCCACTGCGTGAAGAACCTGTGTGAAAAAGGAACAATTACCCTACAATATCTGCAGAGTAAATTAATGACTGCGAACGTGCGAACTAAGATCGTATTCCTCGTTTGAGGAGGGGTGACAGAAAAATTACAAACTCAAAAGACTCCTTTATTCCAAAATGTGTTCTGTGAAAAACGAACATTATAATGGAAAAAAAAAATGTATCTGTTTTCACCCTCCCCAATTTTGCATTGCCTCCTAGTTGAAGGGGTGAAGATCTATTAATAGAACTGTCACGTGATTTTATATCTGCCTGTTTTCTCATCAGAATAGATTCTGATTTAGTTTACGTTTCATTATGTAAAGTGAGAGATTATATTTTACTTCCTTTTATTTTTATTTTCTTTTTCATTAAATGTAAGGTAACGACACCAGTGCTCGTCACTCTTAAGGCCTTATTTTTAAAATGTTTGTTTTTTTCGCGTGGCATTCATGTGGAATTTATGTATCAATATTATACTTTGGTCTATTTTATACACAGATTCTTCTAGTTGTTGTTAGACACTTTCATTTTTTCGATACATTAAATCAATTTTTAAAAAAAGATAAAAGTTAAACCTATAAAAGTGCACCAGTGCTCGTCACTTGAAAACTGCATTTCACCAGTAGTCGTCGGGTGATTGCACCAGTGGTCGTCATGTAAATAAGACGCAACAATTTGCTCAATAGTTTGATTTTAATTGCGTTTTTGCAAAATTAACAGAATATTATTGAAACAGAATACCTTTGGAACATTTTTAGAACCCAAATCCATTCTTAGGGTTTAAAACACAAAACATTAAATGGTAAAATTCAAAATATTGCAAATAAAACAAATTCATATGTGAAATAATTTGAAAATTCTTTGCTTTTAAGAAAAGTTTTCAAAATTTTATTCGTTCTCAAAAATATCTTTACTCAAAGCAGAGGGTAAGTAGCAGGGGAGGGGGTAATAATCTCGTTTTTAAGAGTGACTTTGTTCCAAATTATCGCAGTAAGATTGATTTTACCATGCTTTTTATTAACGCGTATTCTTGTTTGTTTGTCCAGTACAAATCTTACAATTGATTTTTAACTAACTTCCCGACTACCTAGACATTTGAAATTTTCAGAATAGTTCAGAACACGATGAAAATGCATTTTTTAAATATTTTTAGCCAACTGCTCCGGGTCCCTGCAGCCTTCGGCAGCGTTATCAGTACAAATCTTGCAATCGATTTTTAACTGACTTCTCGACTAGCTTGACATTTGAAACTTTCAGAAAAGCTCAGAAGACGGTAATAATGGATTTTTAAAATATTTTTAGCCAATTGTTTCGAGTCACTGCTGCCTTCGGCGGTGTTTACATGGTTCAACAGAAAATTTATTTAACTTTTTTCCCGACTATCTAGACATTTGAAACTTTCAGAATAGCTCAAAACACGGTGACAATGCATTTTTTAAATATTTTTAGCAAAATGTTTCGGGTCCCCGCTGCCTTCGGTAGCGTTCACATGATTCAACAGAAAATTTATTTAACTAACTTCTCGACTAGCTAGACATTTTAAACTTTTAGAATAGCTCAAAACACGATAACAATGCATTTTTTAATACTTTTAGCCAATTGTTTCGGGTCCTCGCTGCCTTCAGTAGCGTTTATATGATTCATCAATCATATACTCGTCCCGATCATCAATCTTCCCGGCTACCTCTACTTTTGAAATTTTCAGAATAGCTTAGAACACACTGACGATGCATTTTTAAATTACTTTTAGCCAATTGTTTCAGGTTCTCGCTGCCTTCAATAGCATTTATATGATTCAACAGAAAAATTTAAAACACGGTATATAAAAATTCTTTTTGTATTGCAATTATTATTATTTTTTTAACGTATGGGTTGATTATGCATACCTAAAACATACTATAAAGGAATTTTGAGAAATCCTTCGCCTCTCCTTCCTCATTAAGTTTGAGGTGGATGCAAAAACACATTTTCAAGAGTAATTATTCTCCAAATTATATCAGGAAAGCAATTTTTTGATGCGTTGATTGGTTATGCGTATCCAATAGTACTATAAAGGAATTTTGCGTAATTCTTTCTGCCAAATTTGGAGAAAGGGTAGCAAAAACGTATTTCTACGCATAACTCTGCTCTAAATAATCTTACACTTTCGATTTCTGATGTGTGAGTTGGTCATATGCATCCAACACCTAGTATAAAGAGATTTTGCGAAGATCTTTCATCTATGTGAGGGTGGCAATATATATATATATATATATATATATTATGTTTTCAAGCTCAACTCTGCTGCAAATTATTTTCGGGAGGGGATTTTTTTTATGCGTTTGTTGGTTGTGTGTGTGTACCTTAGACGCATTGTAAGGCGATTTTGCAAAATTACCCTTTCCCTCGGCCGGGCGGACAAAAAACACGTGTTTAACCTTAGCTCTACTCCAAATTAACTCAGAAAGGCGAGTTTTGATGTCTGGGTATTGGTTAAAAGTACGGAATATGTAATTTGATAATATTTCGTTAAAATATTGTTTAATTTTTCCAGCAAAATAATATGAAACATTTTAAGTGGTTTAAAGTCAGTCATAGTGAATTAAAGGTACCATGACTGACTTTATTTAAACAAGCTATACAAGAGTTACAAGTGCTATAAAGTTCACGTTCTTGGGGTTAAAATACATTTGTTTACATTTACGAATACCCCTGACGACTACTGGTGCCGATAGTCAAATTAAAGTAAAAATTATACCATCATAATTCTAAATGAAAATATAGTATTTTTCATCAAAAATGTTACCCAGTTATTAAAAATGTTAAAACACCAGTGTTCGTCAGGGGTGACGAGCACTGGTAAAACGTGCAAATAAAGGTGGAAATTAAGAAATTTGGTTGGTGGCCACTGGCCACTAGCCTTCATTTTTTTAGTGGCCACTTTTAAAAAGTTAGTGGCCACTGGCCACTCGCTGATAAAAGTAAAAGTAAAATAAAATTTTCTTTTCTTTAATTTTTTCAATGTTCAGTCTCGACAAATCATTAAGAAAATAATTAAGGTAGTCAACTTTTTGAAACTCATCCAATATAATACATTTCTGATAAATTTTAATAAATGAAATAGGAATAGATTTACATAATTTATACTATGAATGTAAGAAAATACTATTCAATACAAAATTCATATGTTTAAAATGCTCTTTTGATTATATTATTTTATAACAGAAAAATTCTGATTATATTGCCCCTTCACTATCCTGAATGGTGTCGATTTTCTACTTTTTTAACAAAAAAAAAAACAAAAAAAAAATCTTTGATTTATGAAAATATATTAGTATATGTAAATAAAAAAAAATTTTTTTTTAATAATACTTTTTTATTTTGCAAGTTTCTTTTTCCTTTTTTTTTTTCATGTTACAAATGAATTATAAATTAATTCATTGGTTTCATTCATTGGTTCGTGAGATACGGTGAAAACACTAAACCACAGACACACACACACACAGACAGACAGACATTTTTTAAAAACTATCAATTCGTGTTCAGGACACCCCAAAACGTGTAGATCCGTCGAAAAACGGAGGTCGAAAATTTTCGCGAATCCAATACTTTCTCTATATTACATATAGAAGAAAGTAAAAAATAGTTCATATGCAATAACAAATATTAAATAATATGTAGTAAATAAATAAAATATTCAATAAATTATGCATTCTTCTGATTAAGAACTAAAAATATACATACATATATACATTTTTTTTTTTTTTTTTTTTTTTTTTTTTTAATAATAACAGAAAACGCACTTACCTTTTTTCCGAAAAAAGATGTTATTTTTACAGAATTATCTGTAGCTCCACGTTTACTACCACTACGATTGCTTTGTGATTCAGGATTTTCTTTAAATCTCTTCATATTAAAGCAATAAATCCAAAATTTATATTACTATATAAAGCTTGTTTTAAAGATTGAAATTTCGAGAAACCACGCGTATGACTAAATGCGATACGGCCGTTGGGAATGGATAGAAATGCCAAGTTTGAAAAGAAAGTGGTATAAAATAACAAAGAAAATGCGTCGAATGACGTTTTTAATTTTTCTGCAAACGTAATACAATCAGAGTTTCAGCGGTTTGATTATCTCACGAGCTTCCTTTTCGTCTCTGTCTCCCGAAAGTCGGCCGAAACTCTCATTTTGACATTTTTTTAAAATCAAAATCTAATACTTTTATAGAAAAATGGAAAAAAGCCATACGTTTTTTTAGTATATGAATAAGACTACCTGCCAATTTCCAGTGTGTTTACTGTTAAAATTGACTTCCGAAAATGTCTATAAGTGGCGATGTTAGATTTGAGAAAGCCTGAATTCGAGGCGCACGGCGCGTTTACTGCGAAAACGCCGCCGCGCGATCCAAGTTTGCATTGGAATGGGGTATTGTTAGGATTTTTAATGTTTTTGCCATGCTGTTTCAAAAATATTTTAAGTTTAATCACTTTTTCTTTAACTTAATTGTTTTAAAAAAAAAAAAAAAAACTTGCTGTGCTAAATAGCCTTTAACTTTGCTAATTATTATAAATGAACGTTTAAAATTTCATTAATTGTTTACTTAAATATAGTTATAAATTAATTTATCTAATCTTTACTTACCGTTTTCCAGCTTGTTTATTTGATTAGCTGGTTTGCTTTACAATTCATCTTTAAGTCATTAAAACTTTCTACTAGCACTAATAAATGTAGAGACATCGTTTGTTTACGTTTCTCCGGCTTTTCGACCGGGAGTTTTTTTTTCGCTTCTTCCGTATGTCTGCCGGAAATAGGTCATTGACCGATGCGTTTGACGTCACTGTCAATCATCGGGCTTTCCCGTGTTTTGACTATCGTGGTAGACGCTGATTTGTTATGACGTTTCCTGTCTGCCGTAGGTAGTATCTTTTGATTAGTATAAAAGCTGTAGTGAACGTTTGTTCTCTCTCTCTTGCCTCTTGCATCTCTTTAGAGATGGTTTAGTGCTGTTTATTTTGAAACGCCGAGTTGGCGATTTCATTTCTTTTTCACGCTGGTCGTGAATTAATATGTAGTTTTGTAAAAGATGTTTTTCAATTTTTTGCTGCCCTGGTTTCCTGGAGTTAATCTGATTAAGTATTGTTTAAAGTTATTTTGAATTAGTGCTAGTGTTGGAAAGATATAATGTTTCAAATTGACATTTAAAACATAGTTTTCTTTAAGTTTAAAAATGTCTTTTGTCCATTTAAGTTGCCTAGCAATACATATATATTTTAAATGTTAAATCCTTTATTATCATGTTGTATATTATCTAAACTCTAACTTTTTTGTTACGTTTTATGTTCAAATAAATTTGTCTGTTGTTAAGATATGATTCTGTTTTAATTGCTAAATCATTTTTACAAACAGTAATTTTTAAAACAACAAAAATCTGGCTTCCACTTATGCAATTAATATATCTGCTACTAAAAATTTAAAATGGAATTTAAAATTTTTCCAACATTGGGTTATGGGCATGGTATTGTGTAAACAAAGTTTATATTAGTTTTAACTTTGATTTTTTCCTACCAGCCTTTTTGTTTGTAACCCTTTTTCTGTTTGAAATTTTGAATTTAGCAAAGTAAGATCGTTTTTTCAAAATGGCGGTTAATATATTGCCTGCTATTGAAAAACTTAATGCAGATAATTATGCAACATGGGTTAAGGATGTAAAGTTTATCCTTTTGGATAAAAACTGTTGGGATATAGTAAATGGTACTGAAAAGTTGCCTGTGTTAGGAGATAATATAACAGTAAAAGATGTTGAGTCTTTTAAAAGTCGTTCTCGTACAGCACTAGCTACTTTATATTTGCATATTTCCCCAGAGTATAGAAATATTATAAATGATTGTGTTTGCCCAGTTGAGGCATGGAAATTGTTAAAAGATACTTTTATATCAGACTCCAGGGCCAGGCATATGCAGCTGTACTCAAAATTATGTCAGTGTGTAATAAATCAGGGTGAAACAATTAACCAGTATTCTTCTAGACTTTCTCAGATAGTGGATCAGTTGAATGATATAGGACATCCTGTTCCAGAAAATTATATTTGTTTTCAAGTTTTAAGATTTCTTCCTCATAAGTTCGAGTCCATGGTGCAATTCATACTGAGATGGCCAGATAAGGATTTCAATTTCCGGGGTATAATTTCAGCGTTAATATCTGAGGAAACAAGGCTGAACTTGAGGGCAGATGATAGAAGGACTGAGCTTGCCTTGGAAGTACAAAACGTGCAGTACAAGAGTAAAAAGTTTCCTTCAAAAAGAACTATGACCTGTTTTAGATGTAATCGTCCGGGTCATGTTAAAAAGGACTGCCGTGTTAAATTGAATCTTGAGGGAAAGAATGTAAATGACACTGTTCCCCGCGACAAAGGTAAACTTAAAAAATCCCCTCAATCTTTCCACTATTTAGCTCAGTTGCATTACAGCAGTTTTAATGATGATGATAGCTGCTGGGCGTTCGATACGGCAGCATCTCATCATTTTAGTAAAGATAGGGAGCTGTTTCTAAATTATACTCCTTTAGAGGGTGAAAACCTTGTAGATGTCAGATGATGTCAGTTTTCCCATAGAGGGAAAAGGTTCTGTTAAACTTTCCTTTAATAATTGTGAATGTATTTTTGATGATGTTTTATACTCTTCCAAATTGAGGAAGAATTTAATCTCAGGTCCTAAAATGGATATGAACGGTGCTAGTTTTTCCGGTGGGAGGGGTAAAATTTCGGTGTTTGGTAAGGATAGGAAATTTTTGTTCACAGCTAAGTTAAAGGACGGCATTTATCATACTTACCCCAAAGTTTTCAAAAATAATGGGGGGCCGATTGATTGTAACATGACTAAGGAAGAAGAGCCAATTTTGTCTAGTGTGAGTAAAGATAAAAATGTGAAAAATGTTGAATTCTGGCACTCACGTTTCGGACATATTAGTCCAGATTTAATTGTGAGCACTAGCCAAAATAATGGTGTTAAAGGTCTTCCTAAGTTAAAATATAAAAATATTAGCTGTGAGCCATGTAAATTAAGTAAACAAAAACGAGTTTCTTTTAAGCCACTCAATGAATCAGGTTTAACTGAGCCATTAGAGAAAATTTTTATGGATGTATGGGGTCCAACAACAATAATTGGGAAAAATGGCGAGCGGTACTTCCTATCCATAATTGATGGTTTTTCAAAAAGGACTGCTATATATCCATTGAAGGAAAAAACACAAGTTTTTGATATTTTCGAAAAACATGTTGCTAGGGCTGAAAGGCTTTTAAGTAAAAAGGTGAAGGCTATACGGACAGATAATGGCACGGAGTTTAAAAATGAACTTTTCAACGATTATTGTAGTAAAAATGGTATTAAGCATGAGTTCACGAATACCTTTACGCCTGAGCAGAATGGGGTATGTGAACGATTAAACCAAACGGCATTAAATTGTATGCGTGCCATGTTGTCCGATAGTGGTCTCCCTTTTAGGTTTTGGCCCGAAGCTGCTTTGTATTTTTGCTACGTGTGGAATAGAGTTGTACACCGCGGTCAAAATAAAACACCTTTTCAACTATACACTGGTAACAAACCTTCTGTCCGACATTTCAAGCCTTTTGGCTTAGTATGTTATGTTGGTGTCCCAAAACAAAAAAGGTTGAATAAGTTTGAATCTAAATCTAAAAGAGGGGTCATTGTAGGTTATGCATTAAAGACCAAAGGCTTTAGAGTTTGGGTTGAACAGGATGATAAAATAATTGAAACCTTAAATTTAAGTTTTACAGACTTCCTATACAAGAAGCACAGTGGAGCAGTGATGGGCCCTCCATTGGACGTGATGATTACTGGAGATCCAGGTGGACCAGCTTTTCCTGACCCTATGGAAGTTACCTTGGACTACAGACCTCTACCGTCCGATGAGGAGGATGAAACCGACACGGCTCCAACCGTACCTGAGAAAGAGGTTGTCTGGCGGAGATTCCCTGTTCCCAGGAAAATGGGTAATAGAATTGACATTTATTACTATCCTGAAGGTACCAATACTCGGTTAAGGTCTATTAATGAAGTAAAGACATATTGCAGTAAAAATAAAATTAAATATGATTCATCTTTGTTTGATTTTTCGGGTAAAAATACTTTTGAAGGTATTGTTAATCAGGACTTTTCTAATTTGGTTAAAAGTTTTCCAGCATCTAATTTAACAAGTAAATCTTCTGAATCTGCCTCTACATGACTAGATATAATTATTCCCAAAACTTATAAGCAAGCAATAAAATCAGAACAAGTCTCAAAATGGCAGGAGGCGATGGAAGAGGAAATGAAAAATATGGCAGATAGGAAAGTTTGGCATCTGGTAGACTTACCCCAAAATAAGTCAGTTCTTGGAAACCGGTGGGTTTTTACTGTGAAAAAGGATGAGCAAGGAAAAATAGCCCGCTTTAAAGCGAGGCTAGTTGCTCAGGGTTTCAACCAGGTTAAAGGTGAAACTTATGATGAGACTTTCTCACCAGTAATTAACTTTTCTATCATACGTTTTTTCTTTTCGTTACTTGTCTCTTGTTTTAATTGGGAAAATGTACAATGTGATGTGAAGAGTGCATATTTATATGCTCCTTTGCATGAAGACATATATATGTCTCAACCACAAGGTTTTATTGTTGAGGGAAATGAAAAACTAGTATGTAAATTGGATCGGGCACTTTATGGACTTCATCAGAGTGGCAGATTGTGGTACTATGAATTAAATAAAGTTTTGCTTAATCTCGGGTTTAAAAAATTTAACTGGTGCAATTGCTCCTATTTTTTTGAAGATTACTTGGTTTTGTTGGTATACGTCGATGATATAGTTATTTTTGGAAAGACTAAAGATCAAATCAATAAAATTATCAGTTCCTTAGAAACAAAATTTGACTTGAAAGTACTGGGTAAAACTAAGAAGTTATTGGGGGTTGAGTTTCAATATGATGATAACAATGTTCAGTTGTCTCAAGAACTCTATATTGAGGATGTATGTAATAGATTTCAAAGCTTTAAAATTCCGTTCTCCTCACTCCCTATTGTTAAAGGTTGCAAGTACTCTAAAAAGGATTGTCCCACTACACAGGATGAAGTTGATGAGGCGTCGAAGTTCCCTTATCGTAATCTTCTTGGATGCTTATCCTTCATTTCTAGTAGAACTAGGCCAGACATCACATATGCAACCAACATTTTTAGTCAATTTCAAAGTAACCCAGGAATAATTCATTGGAACGGTTTATTAAAGTTATTGGGGTATGTTTCGTGTACCCGCAATTATAAATTGAATCTTTCATGTAAAAATCCTAGATTGACTGCACATTCTGATGCAGATTTTGCTAATAATTGGGATGACTTTGTTTCTTTAGGAGGCCAAATAGTTTTCTTAGACAATAGTCCTATATCTTGGCGTACCTTTAAGGAAAGAGGAGTAAGTCTCTCCACCATGGAGAGCGAATTTATCGCAATGTGTGAATGCGTAAAGGAGCTTGTTTGGTTTGATCACACATTGGAGGACTGTATAAAGTTTAACTTAATTCCCAGTCAACATAATTTACCCATACTCTTAGCCGACAATCAGGCTGCCATTGATTTTTCAAAGTCCCCTATAGAAAATGGTAGATCAAAACATATAAATGTTAAACTATTTTTTATAAGAGAATGGCTATTTGACGAAATTTTTGAGCTAAAATATATTCAAAGTAAACTTAATTGTGCCGATCCTTTTACCAAGGCTCTCACCGGAAGTGACTTAGCAAGATTTAATAGTAAAATTTTTGTAAATATGAAATCTTGAATTAATTTTTTGGAATATGTTTCCTTTATATACTTGAGGTGTTTTCTAGCTTTCATTGTCTTTGTAGTGTTAAACATATTTTTTTAAAAAAAGTTTCTTATAATTTGGTATGTGTGTTAGCAGGCCTGCGAGAGTGTACTTACGTGTATGTTATATGTGTATTAATTATTATGTATTATATTATGTCATTTTTTTTTTCACAATGAAAGTGGGAAAATGTATGTCTTGTATATCTGTATAGTAATCATTGTCATTCAATTTTTCCAGTTGTTGAACATGAACTTGAGTACTATTGTCGACCTCTGATGATTGTTATAATGACTTTACTGGACTCGTTTTGAATGTCTCAGATGCATTGATGTCTCCTTGTTTTGGAGTTCCTCAGGCTTTGCTTGAAGATCTAAAATTGTCAAGATCTATAAAAAACTACATTGTTGTTGTTGTATATACCTGAAGGGAATTTTTTTTTTGTAAATTGTTTGGCAACTATATATGTATAGATGGGGTTTTTTTTCGAAACATCATGGTGGGGGGCACTGTTGGGATTTTTAATGTTTTTGCCATGCTGTTTCAAAAATATTTTAAGTTTAATCACTTTTTCTTTAACTTAATTGTTTTAAAAAAAAAAAAAAAAACTTGCTGTGCTAAATAGCCTTTAACTTTGCTAATTATTATAAATGAACGTTTAAAATTTCATTAATTGTTTACTTAAATATAGTTATAAATTAATTTATCTAATCTTTACTTACCGTTTTCCAGCTTGTTTATTTGATTAGCTGGTTTGCTTTACAATTCATCTTTAAGTCATTAAAACTTTCTACTAGCACTAATAAATGTAGAGACATCGTTTGTTTACGTTTCTCCGGCTTTTCGACCGGGAGTTTTTTTTCGCTTCTTCCGTATGTCTGCCGGAAGTAGGTCATTGACCGATGCGTTTGACGTCACTGTCAATCATCGGGCTTTCCCGTGTTTTGACTATCGTGGTAGACGCTGATTTGTTATGACGTTTCCTGTCTGCCGTAGGTAGTATCTTTTGATCAGTATAAAAGCTGTAGTGAACGTTTGTTCTCTCTCTCTTGCCTCTTGCATCTCTTTAGAGATGGTTTAGTGCTGTTTATTTTGAAACGCCGAGTTGGCGATTTCATTTCTTTTTCACGCTGGTCGTGAATTAATATGTAGTTTTGTAAAAGATGTTTTTCAATTTTTTGCTGCCCTGGTTTCCTGGAGTTAATCTGATTAAGTATTGTTTAAAGTTATTTTGAATTAGTGCTAGTGTTGGAAAGATATAATGTTTCAAATTGACATTTAAAACATAGTTTTCTTTAAGTTTAAAAATGTCTTTTGTCCATTTAAGTTGCCTAGCAATACATATATATTTTAAATGTTAAATCCTTTATTATCATGTTGTATATTATCTAAACTCTAACTTTTTTGTTACGTTTTATGTTCAAATAAATTTGTCTGTTGTTAAGATATGATTCTGTTTTAATTGCTAAATCATTTTTACAAACAGTAATTTTTAAAACAACAAAAATCTGGCTTCCACTTATGCAATTAATATATCTGCTACTAAAAATTTAAAATGGAATTTAAAATTTTTCCAACAGGTATTCTATAAAGAATGGGTAGAAGAATTTTAAGTGTTTACTATTAAAATTGACTTCCGAAATATGTTTGCAAGTGGCGAGGTTAGATTTTAGAACAGCCTGAATTCTTTGTGCGGCGCGTTTACCGCGAAAAAGCCGCCGCGCGATCCAAGTTTGCCGTGGAATGGGGTATATTTTATAAAGAATGGGTAGAAGAGAAGTGGCCACTGCAGTGGCGACCAAAGGCAATTTCTTTAGTCGCCACTTTTAAAAATCTAGTCGCCATGTGGCGAGTGGCGACCGCTAATTTCCAGCTTTACGTGCAAAATATGCACCAGCAGTCGTCATACCTTAAACACCTTTATATTATGTCAAATTTTAAAAAGTTGCACATAAATCGTATTCTGCATTTCATAAGCATTACATACAATGCTTTATGAGCAATATCAAAAGCAGCGAACAACAAAATATATCAAGAAATGCATATCTATTCCCTTAATCATTTGCTTTACGTTGACTCAATTCAATTGTAATTTAATTTATACTTCCCTTATTTTGTTTCTACCTACTCTTCCCCAATAGTTGAAATAGAACTTTTTATGTCATAAGAAGCAGAAGGCTTTGGAGAATCTTATGCGGGTAGATTCAAATTCATACAGGTTATAAAACTGTTATTTTAACACTTCTTTTAAGAGGGTGACGACTACTGGTGCAGATTTTAGGGGTGGCGAGCACTGGTGTCTTTACCTTACAAGTTTAACTACAACCATTTTGTCGACAGGATTTTTTGCACCATACTAACAAAATCACTTTTACAGAAAGAAAATAATAATTAATATATAAAATAAAATATTAAGAAGATAGCATCAATGGAACGCCAGACTCTTCAGAACAGAAAAGGTAAGCTCATAATTTTTTCAATACTTTTGATTTGAAAATAAATAATTGCTTTTAAAATTTTGTTTAATGAGCTCACCATGCTCTACCGAGTTAGAAAAATATTTCTATAAATTTCCCATATACAATTAATATTTTTCAAGAATATTTACTTTGTCTTATTGAAAAAGAAATACAAAAATTTGATTCATTTAATAAATTTTTCCTAGTGTGACATCTCCATCTATAAAAGGAAAATAGTTGTGATTAGAATTAGAGGAAAACAAAATTATTCTGAGTGTGAGGGGGGGGGGGGGGCAAAGAACTTGTTTCGGCATATTATCCAAGGTTTAATTTTATTAACAGACTAGGGAAGACTAAATTGCTAAAATTAGAAATTAGCTGGAAATTTTTTGCTAACATTATTGTTTGGTTGATAATTTGAATATTGATAATGTCACTTTTAATAAATTGACTACCTAAACAGTTATATACCATTAACAACGTGAGGTGTTCAGGAGGAGAGAGGGGTCGAGCCAAATCTCACCCAATCTCATGTGGGGGAGAGGAGGGGGACTCGGCAAATATCATGTAATTTTTTTCCCGCAAAAAAAATAGTGTACAATTGCGAGAAAAGTGAGTTAAATTCAAGTAAAACATGTTTCTTGACGTGGCAAGTGGCGACCATGAATCTTGACCTCTAATTCTCTGCTATAAAGGTATTTTGATCAGGTCACTATAATCAATATGCGTATACTCTCATGGGAAACCACAGAAAAAAAATTCACTTTTTGGCAGGGTTGGCAAATTTCTTCCAAGGTGGAAAAAACCATGGAAAAAACCGGCCGGAAGAAACAGGTTTCTTCCAAGTGGAAGAAATGGAAGAAACTGTTTTTCTTAAAAATTTATCCTATAAATTGCAGATTTGTAAGATACAGTGGATTCATTTATCTTATAAACAACTTTAAGTAACTTTAATTATACCTATACAAATTTAATTACATATTTAATTAATAATTATGAGATTTTTACCGAAGTGATCTTTGGTATCTGATGATCACGTTCCAAAATACTCAAAATCCAGTAAAAAAAATCAATTTTAATTTAAACAGTGTAAAGTTTTATAATCTAGACGATTTTATTTCTTTAACTGGTAATAAATAACAGTTTGGATCACTTGCTTTACTTTCTGATAAAACAGCTCTTAACAAACATCCAGTTAATTAAGAGTACTAATATTCAATAATTACTGTATTACAAAATGTCATCAAAAACTTTATTTTCCTTATAGTCATATGCAGTACAGTCAACTCCCACTAATCCGCAGACTTATAATCTGTAAATCCTTCTAATCCGTAATTGTTTTTTGAATGAAAAAGAAATTTACATCTCATATTTCAAATAAATTCACATTTTTACTTTTTTTAAACAAATTTTTAGCTTAAACCTTACTTTGAAAAATAATTGGGGAAAAGGGGGAATAACAGTCTTGTATTTATTATCCTGCAATTCATACAGACTAGTACTTGTGTTACTTAAAACAAATCACTATTGCATCAACGTTTAACAAAATTAATCAGTGATGAATATTATTTCCGAACTTTCAAAAATATTTTGTTTCGTGTTTGTTTACATTTTATATGTGCGTATTATTTGAATAGGCTTAAATTATTTACCATCATATATGAATTATGATAGATTAGTTTTATTAATATTGAAGAAATATTTTATTCTAAAATTATTAGAAATAGTCTTTCTATGTTGATGTCTATTTATGAATTAATAATAACTGACTCTGTATCTGCAAAAGAAAACTATAAACAAAAGCAATGATCTCTAATCTGCAAATTCCTGTAATCCGCACAACCTCTGGACAAAACGTTTGAAAGTTAGAGGGAGTTGAATGTAAAACAAATGAAAAGTTTTTTAGTAGTTCAACACTGCACTTTATTTTTCAATTTAAAATAGATAAATATAAACTATGGATTTTTTTTTTTTTTTTTTTTCAATCCTAGAGAATCTGCAGGAGAGTTTAAAAATAGGTATCTTAGTACTTATTGATACAGTTCGTTGGGTACCAGCTTCGAGTTTATACAAAAAATTGTATCCTATAAAAAAAGGGCAAATATTATGGCTAATTCCATAATTATCACTTGTACCTACTGTTTGAAGGTACAGTAATATGAGATAGTATCTTTGCAAAAAATTCTAAAAATATTAGCATTAGCATTGAAAAGTAAAAACCCATCACCTGTTGTATATATTTAGTGTTTGTTATCAAATAACTTATTTTTCTAAAAATATTTTTAATATTAATTAGATTATAGTTTAGATTTGCATTTAACATTATATTTATGCTTTGAGTGTATATAGTCCATAAATTTTAATTTTGAACATCTGGTTGGTTTCTTCCATTTCTTCCGGTTTTTTCCAGTTTCTTCCACTGTCCTGGAAGAAACTGGTTTCTTCCGGAAGAAACCCAACCCTGCTTTTTGGCCCACACCAAATTTTGATTTCATGTACCAGTACATTGATTTTTCCTTCCCTAACAGCACATCTTCACCAAATGACATCCTAAAGATGTCATATGGATGAAAAGGACATCCTATAGATATCCTATGGATATCTTTAGGATGTATTAAGGACAAGTGTGTTGTTAGGGTTTTGACATAAATTTTTTATTCCAAACATTGTCGTAATAATTTTTTGATTTGTCAGTCCAAGAGGGGAGCCAGGGCCCCCCTCGTCCCCCCCCCCCCTGTGCGTGTGCCACTGCTTTGTACTGCACAAAATATAATTCATATGCTACAAAATGTTTTCTATAAAATATGGTATGCTTAGAGCTAAAATTTACAGAACTACACTAAAATATTTAGATTCATTAAGGCCTACAATTGTAAATTTCTAGAACTGTCTTTCTGTTTGTCATATTGAGGTGATAAGGTTTTTTTTTTTTTTTTTTAAGAGTATCTTTAATAATTAAAAATTTTCAGTTATTGCACAGCCTAAAAAGAGAGGTGTCTGATGACACTCCCTAAAATGTGATCATATAGAATTACAGGAAAATATGTACTTTCTTAATGTTCATGAACAGGTTCGTATGACATGCCTTTCCTCACTTTCACAAAGTTACTTCTTTAAAAGAAAATAACTGAAAATGAGATTTTTCTCTGCAATAGTTATATAAAAGGAAAACAGTTCATTGACCCATGCAGAATAAATAATAATAGGATTGGGCTTCTTCGGGTAATAATTGAATCAAGACAAGGAGACGTCACTTGATTCAAAGATTCACACACTTGGCTTAAGAAATGATTCTTTTAATATCTTTCTTCCAGGGATAGGTGTTATATACTATGTCAAAAAAAAAAAAAAAAAAGGAAAATTAAATTAAATCAAATTTTTTTTTAAAAAAAGAGCCATGTTACATTGTAACAGCATTATGCAATAACACTTTCCAACAATTTTTAAGAACGATTATGATTTCAATTATTTATCTATCTGTCTATTTTTCTGTTCATTGTATGATTACAGAAGCAAAGTATATTTAAGGTTAAGCAATGCAACAAATATATACAGTTGTAAAACATAAACTGCATGAATTTTGATTTCTGTTTATACATTTTAAACAGTTTTGTTTTTAATTTCTCTGACCAAATACACCATTATGGGTCAATCCTTCCTTCCTTCAAGAATACCATGAGAATGGGCATTGATTGCTATCTAGTAAATTTCATTTAAGATCCACCATTTTTTTTTTTTTTTTTGTAATTATTCAATAATACAAGCATATCTGTGTGTGCGTGTACATACTTTGGGGGAAGGGGGGGCAGGGGGATAATAAATACTTTCCCAGACCCTTAAAATAACAACCTAAGAATATGATATAATAGTATTAACGAAAACGGGAAAATAAGGATTTTTCTTTTGTCATAAATATACAATTTGGATTTACAAATACAGTATAGGATCCATTATCCAGAATGTTCTGAAAACCAGAATGCAAAATGTCAACTACCAAAACTTTTAATTACATCGTAAAATTTAAGAATTAAAGTTAATAGCAGCGGTCAGAATTATAGTTTACAACCTACTTTCTTTAATGCTACAGTGTTATTCTGAGGAAATATGGTGAGCACAAAATTGTCCAAATAATTACTGAAAATTTTGCAAATTTAGGTTAGAAAATGAATTTTTATCGTATTTTTTAATAAATAAACATTAATAACACATACTTCTTAAAGTGCCCAATAAATTGACTACCACAGTTATATATAGCTTTCATCTACTTTAAACATTTTCAGGATTATTTCATTAAGACAAAAAAATTCTTTAATATAACTGCAGTTACTTTTATATCCACATAAAACCTTATAAAAATTTCATACCATTAGAAATTTTTCAAATGTAGTATATAAGATAAAATTTTTATGTATGTACATAACTCATACATTAAAATATATATATATATATATATATATATATAGTATTTAATTATCAGTTTTAAACATGTATGAAATCAACTGAGCATTAATTTTCTTAAACGGATTTAGAAAAAAATTTTGTACAATAAAAAAAAAATAAATATATTCATCAAGTTAAGTCTAAAAATAATTATGTATGTGAGAAATATTGAGCACTTCTATCGCTTTATTTTTTCTAGAATTGATCATTTATCACTATCTAGAAATGGGGAGGATTTAAAAAAAAATTACATGAATAAGAAATATTAAATTTTCAATTCTACTTCTAGAATCTAATAAAGCAAGTTTAAAATGAATAATGCAGAGCTGCCAACCTTGGTGGGTGGGAAAAAAAACAGGAGATTTTACATAATTTCAAGGGAGAAAAAGGGAGATTTATGGTTTTGTGGAGAAAAACAAAACAAAATTATTTTATTCAATACATGATACTTTTTTAACTAAAAAGACCTAATATAACTTTTGCTGGATGATTTATATTTTAAACTTACTGGGGAAAAATAAATAGTTAACAAGTTCATTAACAAAGTCTAAAAATAACTACATATGTAAAGAATTTTGAACCCCTATAATCGCTTCAGTTGGTTCTAAAATCTAATAAAACTAGTTTTTATGAACATTGATCCAGAGTTTTCCCCAGATAATTTAACCCTTTAACGCACGGTGTCCTCGCTACAAGGACGCAATTTCATGATTTTATTTTGCATTCTAATTCCACAAATAAATCAGCAACTTTTATTGGAAATCAATCATTTACTTTTAAATATTGATACTAGATGGCAGTACTACAAAATTTTCGCATTTATCTGCTTGAAAAAATAATGTTACGTAAGCTTGATTTTAAGGAAATTTATTTTTCAAGCTTAAAAATTATAAAAAAAAAAACAGATTTTTTCAAAAATAGCTACTAGAAATCATTGTAAGGATCACGATTAATAAATATGTAGAACACTTTTCACATTTTTACATTAACGATTTATTTTATAGGTACATTTACTACCTGTTCTTGCCAGGAGGACAGCGCGTGCCTACGTAATCCTTCTTCTCATCTCTTGAGAGAGATTTATGAAATATGTAAATGTTGATTTCCAGTGAACATATGAATTTGCCAAGTTTTGTCGGAAATCAGAAGTATATATTTAAAAGAAACCGAACGATTTTTTTCAAATTTGCTCATAAACCCCGTTTTATACATCCTTTTGTATTACTTGGTTATTGCATGAAAAATGATCAGTTTTAAACTTCAGAAAATCGGTGTTTTAAAAAACGGCTAAAAAAAAAAAAAAATGAATAAAGAAAATGAATAAATAAATAAAATAAAATAAAATCGCGTGCTTTGTAAATTTTGTTTTATATGTCTGTATGACGTATACGTATTAGTTTACTCTTGCATAAAAAACATGCCGTAAGATAGGTCAATTTTATGTCTACATTATCTCTAAAAAGAATTTATAATATGTGTAATGTAAGCCATATGATCAGTGGCGGATCCAGAACTTAACTTTTTTTCTTCTTTTTTTTTTTTTTTTTTTTTTTTGGGGGGGGGGGGGGGGGGGGGGCTAAGATTTTTCTGCACGTTATACCAGATCAATGAAAAAATTACAATTGTAAATTCAATTGTGAACGTCAGTACTTTTTTTTTTTTGGGGGGGGGGGGGGGTGGGGGGGTGGGGGGGAGGGGAGGGGCTTTAGCCCCCTAGCCCTCCTCCCCCTTAGATCCGCCACTGCATATGATAACGAACAAGATCTTTTCTTTGAGTGTACAAGAAGGGTACAGAAAACTACTAATATTAGTTACATCAAAGATAGAATCTAAATAGTAAATTCTATTGCAGTTTTATTATAAACGTTAATTGTTCAGAAAAATTGGAGGAAATTGCTTGAACCCTATACGCATTTTATGATTTAAAATTATTTTATTTTGTCACATGTCTTTTATTGAAAAAGTAAAAAAATCTGGAGTGACTCCACTCGACTTTCCGAACATTGAGTAATTAATAGTTTTGTAGATAAAGTAAAGAAAGAGGAGTTGTTAAACAAACAAAAGAGAGAAAACCATAAGAGTGTTTGAGTATTTTTCTCCATATATTACACGATGTTTTATTTAACGCTTCTGAACTTTGAGCCCATAGATCATAATGATAAAGAATTTTTCATTGTGTCCCTGTAAAAACCTATAAATGCTAGATTCACCAAAATGCTTATAGTTAGTGGAACAGTGATTTATAATATTCATATAAATTTTCAGCTCTACTGAATAAGGCGTTTAGACGCTATCACACTAAATTTGGCCCCATAGGCCATAATAATGAAGAATTTTTCTTTGTGCAATTGTAAAAAAACTGTAAGTGTCACCAAAATCTATACAGTTCGTGCAACTGTGACCTATAACATATGTACAAATTTTTTGCTCAGAATAATAAAGCAAGCGTTTAGACGCTATCGCACTTTTAAATATTTAGCCCCATAGGCCATATGATAAAGAATTTTTCCTGGTGTCCTTGTAAAAAAAACTATAAGTGCTAGATTCACCAGAATCAATAGGCTTCGTACTATGGGGACTTACAATATACGTACCAACTTTCAGCTTATTCGAACAAAGCGTTTAGACGCTAGCGTGTTCACTCACAGACGTACACATGTATGTGGAGAATATTCTAGCTATTATATGTCGGAAACTAATAAAGACAGAACTACGAAACTTTAGAATTGAAACAGTTCTGGTGTACAGATAAACTTTTAAAATTTTGGTGAAAATTGGAAAACCGGAAGTGAGGCCATAAGTTCATATCTCAAAAACGGCTCTAACGATTTTCTTCAAAATTGCTGTATAAACACTCTATTAGATATCCTTTTGAAGGATATAGTTGGTTAGTTCAGGAAAATTGATAGACATCGCGTCCTGTACAAATAGCTGAATTTCAGGTCCTGCAAATGCTTTCCTGTCAAAACGGCTGTATGATTTTTTTTCAAACTTGCTATATTGACCCTCTTTTAAATATCCTTTTACATATAATTGTTGTTTTCTGGCCAACAATTAATTATGTCAAGCTTTGGTAAAAATCGGTATCTCAAAAAGGCTCTAACGATTTTCTTGAAAATTGAAACATAAACCCATTTTAGATATCCTTTCTCATGCTTTACTTGGTTATCACAGGAAAATTAATAGTCATCCTGATCAGACAGATCAGTTTTACATCTCGAAACTTGGTGTTTCAAATAAATAAATAAACTCTACCAATTTTCTTCCCCTTTCTTTTTCGTTAAAAAAAAAAAAAAGTCGCTGTGCAAACTCTGTTTTATGTTTTTACACGTGTATTAACTTTCCCTTACCGGAAAATTTTTAGGTGTCTATTTTATTAGGACAATTCCATGTCTTCTGATAACATTATCTTCAAAAATTGCATATAATACGTGTAATAGTGGGTAATGGAAGTCGTGTGGTTGTTTCACACCAGATTTTTAAATAAATGTAGGCACTATAATTCAACACTATTTATATATTATACTACTTATAAAAAATTTGACTTGTATAAAGAAACACGTATAAATAACAACACAAGTACACTTTCTTTAGAAAACAAAGCTTGAGGACTTGTGTGCCCGCACCTGTCCGTGATCTCTGAAATACGATCCCAAAGGTCACGACCTGTCGCACACCCCGTCCAGCTCTGCATTCATTAGTCTGAGCTCCAGAGTGCAGATAACCCATCTCTATATATCAGTAATGTTATAATGTTATATATCTTTGTTATTTTTTAGTTAAATTAATTATATCAAACTGCAAGTTTAATTAAAAAGAATATTTACTTTTGTTAAATTTCATTGTTACAGAATTCGACGATGGCGATATAACTACTGAAAGCCTAAAACGGGCTAAATATAGAATAACTAGCAGGCTACGCCAGCTTCGCTGGTCACTACTTTTAAATGGATCATTATAATTAATGAATTCTCAAAATTGCATTAATTTTTATCATGTGGAAAAAAAAAAAAGAAAAAAAAACTCTGATCTGGAAAAATGTCGTACCGGGTCCCCACTGCCTTCGGCAGCGTATACGCGTGCGCGATGCGCACGCGCGAATGCAAATATATGAGCGCCGTAATAATTTTACAAATTCGAAAATATCCGCAATCGATTTGTAAGTAACAAAAACCTCTATGCACCAGTTTTGAACGATCTATCTCTATTTTTATTTTTTTACCCTTCCTCTCCCTCTCCCCTTTTCCGCACCTCCCAACAATTTTAAAAATTCAAAAATATCCGCAATCGATTTGTAGGTATCGAAAGCCTTGATGTACCAAATTTGAATGATCTAACTCTATTTTTTTTTGCCCCTCTGTCGCCCCCCTCCCCGGCCCTTCTAATAACTTTACACTTTCAAAAATATCCCCATTCGATTTGCAGGCCTCTAAAACCTATCTGTACCAATTTTCAATGGCCTAACTGTATTTCTATTTGTTTTTGCCCATAGCCCCCCCCCCTTACCGCCCCTCCTAAAAATTTAACAAATTCGAAAATATCCGCAATCGATTTGTAAGTATCGAAAACCTCTATATACCAATTTTGAACGATCTAACTGTATTTTTTATTTTTTTGCCCCCCCTCTCCCCTCCCCCTTCTCGCCCCTCCTAATAGCTTTACACTTTCGAAAATATCCCCATTCGACTTGCAGGCCTCTTAAACCTACCTGTACGAATTTTAAACGGCTTAACTGTAGTTATATTTGTTTTTGCCCCATAGCCCCCCTTACCGCCCTACCCTCCCCCTCCTAATAATTTTACAAATTCAAAATCATCCGCAATCGAATTGTATGTATCGAAAACCTCTATGTACCAATTTTGAACGATCTGACACTATTTTTATTTTTTTTGCCACCCCCTCCCCTCCCCCCCTTCTCGCCCCTCCTAATAACTTTACACAATCGAAAATATCCCCAGGCCCTATCTGTACGAATTTTGAATGGCCTAACTGTATTTCTTTTTGTTTTTGCCCCATAGCTCCCCCTTACCGCCCCACCACCTACCCGCCCCTCATAATAATTTTACAAATTCAAAATCATCCGCAATCGATTTGTAAGTATCGAAAACCTCTATGTACCAATTTTGAGCGATCTGACACGATTTTTATTTTATTTTTGCCCCCCCCCCTTCTTGCCCCTCCTAATAACTTTACACAATGGAAAATATCCCCATTCGACTTGCAGGCCTTTAAAACCTATTTGTACCAATTTTGAACGGCCTAACTGTACTTCTATTTGTTTTTGCTCCATAGCCCCCCCCCCTTGCTGCCCCACCTGGGGGCTGAATTTCTAAAATTCCAGAAATTGGTTTTTAGATAGTTGCATTAGCTATATTTTAGAGCAAAAATTTTACGTATATCTATTATTTTTGTTTGAGATATGTAGGATTATGCGAAATCACATTTTATGCATGTGAAATCACGTTTTGCCCCCCCCCCCCCCCCTCCCCGCTCTCCTTGGGGACCGAATTTCAAAAATTCCAGAAACTGATTTTTAGACATTTGTATTAGCTATATTTTAAAGCAAAATTTTTACGGATATCTGTTTTTTTGTTTGAGATATGAAGGATTTTGTGAAATTACGTTTTGCCCCCCCCTTGGGGGGCGAATTTTGTAAAATCGCTTGCGGCGTTGTCTTTCTCGGGTCGTAAACATTAACCGTGCCAAATTTGGTTCCGCTCGGTGAAACGGCCTAGGATTCTATAGCGGACACACACACACACACACAGACTCTGCTCTTTTATATATATAGAAATACTTCATGGGGTGGGCTACGTTATTAAAATACATATAAATAGATAAGAATAAAAGTAGAAAGTTGTTTGATGTCAGGTGAAAATGACAAAGAAAAAAAATAAAAATAAAAAAGGAAACTAAAAAATAAGAAAAGAAAGAAATAGTCAAAACAAAACAGAGCTTCCCGCAAAACCACAATATGACCGTAGCTGATTTTTGATTTATTCATCCAAAAAGTCAACGATTCGTCAGTGAGTCCATCAATCTTCTCAATTTAGTTAACACCTCCTGCCAAAACCATGTGGGACACTTTTTATCTGTTTTCAGCCGACATCGGAATTTTTTCCAAGTGAAGAGGGCCGTTAAGTGCGAGTTCTATAAACATGTAGTTATATCCAGCTTTTTTAAAATGCTATTAATAACAATAGTACTTAGAAAGAAGACTTTAAAATTCAAAGTTTTAGTCCTAATGAGGGAAAATACATGGACTTTCATAGATAAATATTAATACATGCATTTTGCTACAGGAAAACAGCAGGCTATAATGATGATATGATCTGACAATGTGATTTCTCATACACAATTTGTGTTTTACAAGAATATTTATTTTATGTCCCATTGCAAAAGAAATATAAAAATTTGATTCAATTAATAAATTTCGTCTAGTCTGGTACTTCCATCGGCAAATGGAAAATAATTGTGATCAGAATTAAAGGAAAATGAAATTACTTTGAGTCTCAGGAGGAGGTGGGGAGGCAAAAATCTGTACTAACTTATTATCAGAGGTTCATTTTTATTAACTGGCATGTGATTGCTAAAATTAGAAATTTGCTGAAAATTTCCTGTAAACATGATTGGTTGGACATTATTAGCATCACTTTCAATAAATTGACTACCACAGTTATATATAGCTTTTATCTACTTTAAACATTTTCAGGATTATTTCAGTAACACAAAAAAATTCTTTAATATAACTGCAGTTACTTTTATATCCACATAAAACTTTATAAAAATTTCATACCATCAGAAAAACAAATTTTTCAAACATATATAGAATAACATTTTTATGTATGTACATACTCAAACATTAATATATATATATAGTATTTAATTATCAGTTTTAAACATGTATGAAATCAACTGAGCATTAATTTTCTTAAACTAATTTAGAAAAAAATTTCATACCTAAAAATCTATTTTTCATCCCCCACCCCCCTTTTTACACACTTGGTATCGATATGAAATATAAATATATAATTTAATTGAGAAAAAATAAATATATTCATCAAGTTAAGTCTAAAAATAATTACATATGTGAAGAATATTGAGCACTTCTATCGCTTTATTGTTTCTAGAACTGATCCTTTATTACTATCTAGAAATGGGGAAAGGGGGGGGGGAGATTAAAAAGATAATTACATGAATAAGAAATATCAAATTCTCAATTCTACTTCTGGAATCGCATGTTTAAAATGAATATTGCGATTTATATTATAGATGAGGAAAGACTGAGCAACAACTGCAGAACATTTGATCGGCGATCGCTAGTTGAAAATAAGAAAAGGGGGAGAGAGGCAAAAAATAATTACACGAACAAGAAATATTTAACAATTCTATTTCTTTCCAGGTTCTAGAATCTCATAAAGCAAGTTTTAAATGAATATTGACAGTTATGTGTTGGATGGAGAAAGATTGGAAATCGGAGGGTGCAATCGTCATCGAAATCCCATTAACAATCACCGATCGTTAATGGGATTATTATTTTTTTTCTTTTTAACGAACGATAGCTGCAATTTTTTTAAATACAGAAGAAATATTTTTGCGGAAAAAATGGCAATCATACCAATTTTTTGTGATCGCCACGTGGCAAGTGGCGACCATGAGTCTTGACCTCTACCTTCAAGTCAGCCAAAATTACAACATTTATTTTAAAAACCAAACTCTTTAAATGGTTCAATAACCAAAAATTCCATAGATCAAGAGTGGGGGAATGAGTCGGCTAAAGAGTGGAAAATGAACAGGTAATCACTCTGTCATCAGTAAAATTTTGAAACAAAAACCTTTGCAAAATGTTAGAATAACAGTTTTAAATGTCATATGGTTTGAAGTATACCACAATTATTTATTACAAAACTTTTCAAGCATTTGGACTGTAATTATTGTTTGATTTTTTTTTATGTATGTCTCCTCGGAGGGGAAATTTCTAAATTTTGTTTTCCAGATCCCTAGAGCACATCCTTTGAAATGTTTATATATAAATTTTTGACTCGATATTTATTTTAGTTAGAGTTACAGAATGCTTTGAATAGACCAATTTTAATTATGGTAACCTTGTATATACACATAAAATTAGTAATTTACTTTAGAAATTCTTTATTCATCAACCTTAATTCATTTTAGATAATTTGGAGTGGAAGGCTGATTTTTATAAATGCCTAGCTGATTATCACCCAGGGTAGCTCAGTGGTAGAGCATCCATGCATTAAGCAGAAGGCTCGGGTTTGATTCCCGGCTCTGGTATTTTTCACATAGTTGGTATAAAAAATCCGCCTTCCACTCCAAATTATCTAAAATTACTAATTTACTTTTGTAACGTACAAAAATCACAACATAGAAGTCCACAAATTATGCCCTTTTTATAAAATTCTCCCTGGCAACCCTTTCATTCTAGAATTAGCACTATTTTAAGAAGACTACGAAAAACATATTTCAATTTCATTAAGATTTGTACAAAGTAAGGTTATTAAAATGTGGTTTATAGAAATACCTCTCATAAAACGCAATACATTGAAATATTTTCAGGTGTCCTTGTACATACACCAGTGGTGGTGGCTTATAGTAAAGCTGTTCCAGAAATAATTTTAATTTTTGAAATATTTTTATATTTATTTAAAACTGTCATTCATTCATTTGAAAATGCATAAAATTTAAATATATGTATTTGGAAATATTTTGAAGTTTTTTTTTTTTTAATTTTATAATATCAAAAATGATTAAATTAACTGAAAATAAGGCAAAGTTTTTAGATTATTTTAGCTGTTTTTTAAATAATATCTTATGTAACTTTAATATATTTCCAGCTTTTCACCCATATGAAAAAAGAAAATAAATTTTAAAATAAGAAATTTAATTTTTTTGCAAAATTTGTATAGATATAATTAAAATTGCCTTTTCTTGTGTTATATTTAAATTTGTATAAAACTTATATCAGTGGTCGTGAAATAAATTAACTTTTTCGCTTGGCCTTAAGAGGCCTCTCCACTCATCGTCCCCACAAGCCAGAGCCAATGTTATTCTATGAAGATTTTCACCTCATTATAACTTATTAACTAATATGTCTTTAAATTCCGTTTTCACTTTCAGAAACTTCACAACTATTAAACAATTTATCGCTATCTAAAAATTATTTTTCAAAATTTTTATTATTTTATTTTGAGGTTATAAAATGAGAATTTTCAAAATGTGAAATTTTTCATTTTTGAGCTTAAAAATGAAATATTAAAAATAAAAAAAAATCAATTTTTAGAAAGCGATAAACTGTTTAATAGTTTTGGATTTTTGGGAAGTGAAAACAGAATTTAAAAATATGTATTATTTAATGAATTATAATGGGGCAAAATTCGTCATAGAATAACATTGGCTTCGGCTTTCGGAGACGATAGGTAGAGAGTCCCCTTAACATTTTTTCCAGGGCTGTAGGATATATATATATATATATGTGTGTTGGAAAGAGGGGGCGAGTCTCTTCCTCCCCCCCCAACAAAAAAGGCCTAATTTATATTAGGGCCATATTTATATTAGACCTAACATGGCGCTCATTTATCAATCGCTGTATTGCAAATATGTCTTTCCTGTGATGACATTTATGAATGTTTTGTTATGGATTTTACATAAAACCATAAAAAAAAGACACATATTGAAGCACTACATTATAAATATTTAAGACAGATAATATGACTTGACGTGATGTTCAAAGTGGCATTCAATTTTGAAAACTGCATTTTGGCATCATTTGAAAAAAATCGCTAACTTGTGAACCGTACGACATCTGTTCCGAGCCTAGCAAAAGAACTCCACTCACAACAGTTTTCCCATATAAGGAAGCTGCCAATGACGACGGGGATTCCCACCAAAAGCAGGTACGGCTGTAATCTGCAGCAATAAGGTCTACTTTTTAGTATAAAATACACTTTTTCTTATTAAAAAAGAAAAACTCCAAAACGAGGTTAATTCCATTAAATAATATAAAATACAGCCAGCACACTTTAATTATCAACCAATATGTAATAGAGCTTTATTATGAAAGGTTCTATTTTAATGTATACTGATAATTTAGGATTTTAATGATAAAATAGCACAAACACTATTTTGAATATATTTCATTCTTATGTTTATACATAATACAGTAATTTCCTCCCTCCCTTTTCCTTCTCTGAATAATATATTTCCTTGAATATATATATATGTATATATAAATGATGACATATCTTGTATGTTTCTTAAAAAAAGGAAAGTATTATTTCTCACTTATTGACATTTTGAACAATACACAGTGTAATGTTTAAGATATCAATAATAGTGTACACAGTATGACAAGAAGTATAATTTTTGAGGTTTTTGACAGTTCTCGACAGAGTTTTTGACATGACATTTATCAGCACGGTTAAAACTGTCAGAAACCTGTCAACCCTGTGGCAAAGCATGTAGTATTTCATGAAGACTGGCGAAAAAATATGAAATATATGTGCGAACCTTACGAAAAATAATAATTGTAATAATGGTACAAAATGTATTTCTTGAAAGAAAAAGAAAGCTTTGACTGTACAAGATGATTACGCTTCATAAAACCGATTGAAAATGAAACATTAAAGATAAAATTATTAATTGAAAAAAAAAAAATAGAAAAAATAAAAATAAAAAAAAAACTTACTTGAGAAATTATTATTACCGCAATAATTAATAATAACGTATTACAAAAGTAATAACTTATTGTTTCTCCACAAAACAGAGAACAAAAGGACCGTTGACCAATGACAGAACGCTATGCTAGGTAAGTAGGTAGGGAGTAACGTGCGATATATGCTATTTCACAAAGGCAGCGCTAACTCGGAGTAGAGCCCCTATCATGGACGTACACTATGGACCGCCGACGCTGTGTTATCAGAATGGCCCCATTTTGGTCGCTTTTAGAAGATGGCGCTACCATCGACTACCTTTCCACTTCAGACTTGAAAGAGCGCTTTAACGCGAGAATTAAATGAAATAATGTTACATATCTCGAACAAAAAAACATATATCCGTAAAATTTTTGCTTTAAAATATAGCTAATACAAATGTCTAAAAATCGATTTCTGGAATTTTTGAAATTCGGTCCCCAAGGGGGTGGGGAGGGGGCGAAACGTGATTTCACATGCGTTAAACGTGATTTCACATAATCCTATATATCTCAAACAAAAAAACAGATATACGTGAAATTTTTGCTCTAAAATAATAGCTAATGCAACTATCTAAAAACCAATTTCTGGAATTTTAGAAATTCAGCCCCCAGGTGGGGCAGCAGCGGGAGGGGGGGGGGGGCTATAGAGCAAAAACAAATAGAAATACAGTTAGGCCGTTGAAAATTGGTACAGATAGGTTTTAAAGGCCTGCAAGACGAATGGGAATATTTTCGATTGTGTAAAGTTATTAGGAGGGGCTAGAAGGGGGGGGGAGGGGGGAGGCAAAAAAATAAAAATAGTGTCGGATCGTTCAAAATTGGTACATAGAAGTTTTCGATACTTACAAATCGATTGCGGATATTTTTGAATTTGTAAAATTATTAGGAGGGGCTTTAAGGGAGGTGGGGTGGTAAGGGGGGGGTTATGGGGCAAAAACAAATAGAAATACAGTTAGGCCGTTCAAAATTGGTACAGATAGGTTTTAGAGGCCTACAAGTCGAATGGGGATATTTTCGAAAGTGTAAAGTTATTAGGAGGGGCAAGAAGGGGGGAGGGGAGGGGGGGGGCAAAAAAATAAAAATAGTGTCAGATCATTCAAAATTGGTACATAGAGGTTTTCGATGCTTACAAATCGATTGCGGATATTATTGAATTTGTAAAATTATTAGGAGGGGCGGTAAGGTGGGTGGGGTGGTAAGGGGGGGCTATGGGGCAAAAACAAATAGAAATACAGTTAGGCCGTTCAAAATTGGTACAGATAGGTTTAAGAGGCCTGCAAGTCGAATGGGGATATTTTCGAAAGTGTATAGTTATTAGGAGGGGCGAGAAGAGGGGGGAGAGGGGGCCAAAAAAATAAAAATAGAGTTAGATCGTTCAAAATTGGTTTATAGAGGTTTTCGATATTTACAAATCATTTGCGGATATTTTCGAATTTGTAAAGTTATTAGGAGGGGCGTTAAGGGGGTGGGACCGTAAAGGGGGGCTATGGGGAAAAACAAATAGAAATACAGTTAGGCCGTTCAAAATTGGTACAGATAAGTTTTAGAGGCCTGCAAGTCGAATGGGGATATTTTCGAAAGTGTAAAGTTATTAGGAGGGGCAAGAAGGGGGAGAGGGGGGGGGGCAAAAAAATAAAAATAGAGTTAGATCGAAAAAATTGGTATATAGAGGTTTTCGATAATTACAAATCGATTGGCGATATTTTCGAATTTGTAAAATTATTAGGAGAGGAGGGAAGGGGGGGGATATGGGCAAAAAGAAATAGAAATACAGTTAGGCCGTTCAAAATTGGTACAGATAGGTTTTAGAGGCCTGCAAGTCAAATGGGGATATTTTCGAAAGTGTAAAGTTATTAGGAGGGGCTAGAAGGGGGGGGAGGGGGGAGGCAAAAAAATAAAAATAGTGTCGGATCGTTCAAAATTTGTACATAGAGGTTTTCGATACTTACAAATCGATTGCGGATATTTTTGAATTTGTAAAATTATTAGGAGGGGCTTTAAGGGAGGTGGGGTGGTAAGGGGGGCTATGGGGCAAAAACAAATAGAAATACAGTTAGGCCGTTCAAAATTGGTACAGATAGGTTTTAGAGGCCTACAAGTCGAATGGGGATATTTTCGAAAGTGTAAAGTTATTAGGAGGGGCAAGAAGGGGGGAGGGGAGGGGGGGGGCAAAAAATAAAAATAGTGTCAGATCATTCAAAATTGGTACATAGAGGTTTTCGATGCTTACAAATCGATTGCGGATATTATTGAATTTGTAAAATTATTAGGAGGGGCGGTAAGGTGGGTGGGGTGGTAAGGGGGGGCTATAGGGCAAAAACAAATAGAAATACAGTTAGGCCGTTCAAAATTGGTACAGATAGGTTTAATAGGCCTGCAAGTCGAATGGGGATATTTTCGAAAGTGTATAGTTATTAGGAGGGGGGAGAGGGGGCCAAAAAAATAAAAATAGAGTTAGATCGTTCAAAATTGGTTCAGAGAGGTTTTCGATATTTACAAATCATTTGCGGATATTTTCGAATTTGTAAAGTTATTAGGAGGGGCGTTAAGGGGGGTGAGGCCGTAAGGGGGGGCTATGGGGAAAAACAAATAGAAATACAGTTAGGCCGTTCAAAATTGGTACAGATAAGTTTTAGAGGCCTGCAAGTCGAATGGGGATATTTTCGAAAGTGTAAAGTTATTAGGAGGGGCAAGAAGGGGGAGAGGGGGGGGGGCAAAAAAATAAAAATAGAGTTAGATCGAAAAAATTGGTATATAGAGGTTTTCGATAATTACAAATCGATTGGGGATATTTTCTAATTTGTAAAATTATTAGGAGAGGAGGGAAGGGGGGAGCTATGGGCAAAAAGAAATAGAAATACAGTTAGGCCGTTCAAAATAGTACAGATAAGCCTGCAAGTCGAATGGGGATATTTTCGAAAGTGTAAAGTTATTAGGAGGGGCAAGAAGGGGGAGAGGGGGGGGGGCAAAAAAATAAAAATAGAGTTAGATCGAAAAAATTGGTATATAGAGGTTTTCGATAATTACAAATCGATTGGGGATATTTTCGAATTTGTAAAATTATTAGGAGAGGAGGGAAAGGGGGGCTATGGGCAAAAACAAATAGAAATACAGTTAGGCCGTTCAAAATTTGTACAGATAGGTTTTAGAGGCCTGCAAGTCAAATGAGGATATTTTCGAAAGTGTAAAGTTATTAGAAGGGCCGGGAAGGGGGGCGGAGGGGCAAAAAAAATAAAATAGAGTTTTAGATCATTCAAAATTGGTACACAGAGGTTTTCGATACCTAAATATCGATTGCGGATATTTTTGAATTTTTAAATTATTGGGAGGGGCAAAAAAAAAAAAAAAAAAATAGAGATAGATCGTTGAAAACTGGTGCACAGAGGTTTTTGATACTTACAAATCGATTGCGGATATTTTCGAATTTGTAAAATTATTAGAATAGACGGGAGGGGGGGGGGCGAAGGGGGAAAATAATAGAAATAAGAGTTAGAGCATTTTGGGAATTTTTTCCGAAGACAGTGAGAACCCGGTGCGACATTTTTCATAATCAGATTTTGTTTCTCTTTTTTTTTTCACATGATAAAAATTAATGCAATTCTGAGAATTCAGTAATTATAGTGATTCATTTAAAAATAGGGACCAGCGAAGCGGGCGTTGGCTGCTAGTATGTAAATATATCTATAAATATAATTAATTTGCTCCCCCCCCCCCACCCCGAAAAAAAAAAAGACGAAATAGTATAATGAAAACATATGATGTTTAAAAAATAAATATTAAAATATGAATTTTCATAATTTAAAACAATAAATGTATTTAAAAAAAAATCACAATTTATGCCAGCATTTCCAATTAAAAAAAAAAAAAAAATACAAAGTATGTAAAAAAGAAAAATTTTAAAAATCCATTACGATATTTTTACAAAGGCCGTCCTTTTCCCTCTTCCGAGACTCCAATGGTGGTCGAGCGGTTCTGCGCTCATAGCTGAGTGACGGGAAGTGCCTGGGTTCGATTCCAGGTCGCGCTTGTCTACTTAGTCATTCAGAGTTTTCCGTGTTTTTCTCCGAAAATTGTGTGCATACGGACTAGAATCCCTTAGAAAGACCCCCCACGGAGGGCACTCCCCTTCAGACGTAGGACCTACAGTAGTCAATCGACCTTCTTCCCAAATCCAATAAATCCATAAACCGAAATACAGCACTTTTTCATTTTTATCAATATTTTTCATTTTAAAATTTGCACTTTAAAGAGATTTTCAATCTGTAGTATTTGCTACTCATTTAAAGGAAATAATTTATTCAAAAAATAAAATTAACTTATATATATATTTAAATATGCGCGATATAAAAATCAATGCAATGGAAAGCAGAGTCAATCATAATAATTTGAGCATTCCCTTTCAAAAAGCTAAAGGAGCATTTTTTCTTATTAATTAATTAATTTATTTATTTTTGGAACCAAAGCCCATAATACTGTATGGGGAAATTTTTTAAATTCTGAATATTTTCTTCTAAAGGATTCGAAAACTGCTTTTAGGTCATTCATCTGACTTTATAGCTTAAAATCAATGTTGGTGTTGGAGATTAAAGCCAGCTGACTGCATTAGGGTCCAAGGCCTGGGTCTGCCCACCGTGGCTGTCCTTGTAAAGGGCCTTTGTCCACAATTACGCAAGTTTCAGGAAAAAGAAAAAAAAACGCGCAAAACTCCGAACAGCTAGACCGATAAGAGCGATTTGGGATCGAACCCGACACTTCACGTCCACCAGCATCAAGAAGTCAATTTTTGAAGAACTAGAACAGATTTAATGGTCGAGAAATTTCTGAATGTGCAAATGGAATTATGAAAAATATACTGGATAATGTAATTCTATGAACATCCATCTTTGCAACAAACAGTATGATACCACTGTTTCTTGCATGTAAAATAATATTCTGTTCCTTAACAACATTATAGCAGCCTGGTACTCATAATTTCTAAAGTATTCTCTCAGTTTTTTAATACAAGTTCCTATAGTAATATTTTTAATTAAAAACTATTATATTGAAGCTTAGAGAATATTTTTCTCTTTCTAGAATGCATTTTTTTTTCTACTTGTGCAACAAGAATTGGGAAAAAAAAAGAAGGAAAAAAAACCTGTTATAACAACATAATTAAAAAGTAATGTTTGGGTTTAAGACCGATTGCCTACTCTAAGTTCCTAGGCCAATAGGTGGAATGCCCTCCGTGGGGGTCTTTCTAAGGGTTCTAGCCCACATTTACGCGAGTTTCTGAGAAAACCACGGAAAACGCCTAACGTATTGGTCGATGAGCACGACCTATAATCGAACCTGACATTTCTGAAAGGTAATAAAAATTACTTTAAAAAAAATTGATTCAATTTATAAATTGTTTAGGAGATTTATTTCTTCTTTCATTTCTTAATTTTTGAAATATAAGGTTTGCCACTATGTATTATACAATGTGACCCAAGGAGAATGATATATGCTTTAATCCTTAATTTTTATAGATAAATGGGCAATGTGACTCAAGTGTGTTAAAAATAAGATGTTATTAAAATTTATCAATATTAGCATAGCTTGCTTAAGAAATAATGCATGTAATATTTATTATAATTTTTTCTAAGAAATAAAAAAAGATGGCAATAAAAATAGCATGTTGATAAAAATGTGGAAAAAAAAAAAAAATGTGGAACTTCAGTTTACAAATTCTGCGGAAATTGAAGCTAATTAAATTCTTAAAATATTTATCTGAATCTCAGTGGAATAGGAAGTAATATAATACAGTCGAACCTCGTTAATGTGAACACTGTTAACATGAATTACTTTTTGCCCACGAGCGGCCGAGCGGTTCTGCGCTCAAAGCTGGTAGACGTGAGGTGCCGGGTTCCATCCCAGGTCATGCTCGTCGGCCTCGTCGTTCAGAGTTTGCCGTGTTTTTCTCCGATACTTGCGTAAATACAGGCTAGGATCCCTTAGAAAGAATGGAGGGCACACCCCTCAGGCCTTGGACCTACAGCAGTCAATCAGCCTTATTCCGAAATCCAATGCAATCCATGAATTACTTTTAACATGAACTGTTTCCACGATCCCCGTAAAAATGAAGATTACTTTAGTAATATGGAGATTAGTTACTGATAGTATGAACTACTGATACCATGAACAAATTTTTTTATCCTCCTTGAGATTCTCGTTAACAAAGTTCAATTGTGTATATATATAACCATTTAAACATTATTATAGTTCTTTTCCATTTTGCATAGCGAAATAACCAGTGATTATACATAAATTTTGAGACATATATGTTATCTGTAACAGTTGAAATTTTTAAAAAAAGGGTGGAATATATTATTATTATTATTATTATTATTGGAAGTACATGCATACGATGATTTTCTTTTACTCTGTTATCAAAAGAAAAGACAAAGAATCATGTAAAAAACCTTTTATTATATAAGAAAATTAACATGAAAAAGGAATGAAAAACAAGTTACATAGCGTTTTATGGCACTGGTGATGAATTTAATTAAATATAATTTTTCTTTAAAATCTCCAATTTTCAACTGAATTTAGGAGTTTTTTACTGTGAAATCATAATCATTATTTTTAATTTTTGACAAAACCAATTAAAAATTTCTTTTTTGTTAAAAACAATACATTTCTATAATATGGTAATAATAATGATAATAATATAACGTGATTTATCATCTAACATGAATTAGAAGTTAAAAGATTGGCAGTTTGTAAAATTTATTTAAAATGTCAATGCAAAGTGGCCTGGAAAAAAAAAAAAAAAAAAAAAAAAAAAAAACACATTTTAAATTATTTTTCAAATATCTTAAAACTCAGTAATTTTGAAATGAATTGAAAAAAGTATAACTGTGAACTCATATCATTTTTAACCAATTTTTAACTCTTGCCAAAATCGGTTTACAATTCAAGATTTTTAAAATACTTGTTTTTAAGCTCCAATTAAAAAAAAAAAAATACGTGATTTATAATTAACATGATTTAAATTCGGAAGATTGCAAGCTCGCATGTCTTAGCCGAATAATATTAAAAAAGGAATACTGCTAGCACTCAAATTTTAAAATCTTAATGCAAAGTGACCTGAAAAATTACATTTTAATTAATTAAAAAAAAATCTATCAAACAGAATTTTACTCAGAACCATCCCAATTAAATCAGACTTTTTTTTTTCTTTTTTTTTTTTTTTTTTTTTTTTTGGTATAGTAATAGAATATTTATAAGACAACAATTTTATCATTCAATAAAACATTAACATCAATAGCTTACATTAGGTGGACGAAATAAACTTGGGTTCTTTTCACCTATTTCCTTGTTTTTTTTTCGAACACTTCGATATCCAGAGGTGCAACCCAGTGCGTAACAGTGTGACATAATAAAAACATCTAATATTAAAAATAAAACTGAAAATAAAAGTAAAATTTCGTCTGCTCACAATGCTATTCTACGGCGTTAGTGGACAGTCAGAGAACACATACGACCCCTAGCGGCGAACGAATAATAGCGACCATTTCGGGTCCATTTTTGAGGGACGGCCTCTGTTGGGGAAAACGGTCCTTGTTATAAGTCCGCGGCCCCTATCAATAAAATATATAGGTAGGCTGACCCGTAGATATAGTAATAAGACATAGATTGATCAGCGAGGGCGAAAAAGTGATGCCTTTTTTACTCGGTTTAAGACGGCCATTTCACTCTCTTGTGGATGTCTTTCCCGAGTGAATATACACCGGAATACACACAGATAATTTAGCAAATAAAATTTATGAATAATTTATGTACTAAGGATGAATGAAAAAACTCCAGATACTCATTTTCTATCTCTCTTTTCTTCTTCTTCTTCTTCTTCTTCTTTTTTTTTTTTTTTTTTTTTTTGTATGGAATAACGACATTTAAAGAAATTTATCGTTTCCATCTACTACACTCTTTCTCATATTTATAAGGACACTTTATATTTTGAAATAACTAAAGTAAAAATAATTGTGAACAAGATTATACTAAGTGCACTTAATATATCTGGTATTCTAAAAACCAAAATTGCTATAATTTTTTTAATATAAAACAAAATTAATAAAAAATAATGCAAAATGTGTTTTTCTCCACGTTTTTAGATGTTCATAATTATAGGGACAATCCAGATTTTTTCGTTTTATTTAACTCACTAGCGGATAAATTACAGTTGACATGCGAATTTGTTAACTACTGGGCAAGATTAATTCATATATAAGCCTTCAATTTTTCTTGGACGGACATTACTGATAATTCCTCGAAAAAAAAAGAACGTTCAAGTAGTGAAGTATGATAAATGTGTTTTTTAAGTGGAAAGTTAATTTCAATCCGCCGAATTTCTAATAAAATTCGAAGGTCTAAAATTGCTGAAGGAAATGTGATCAAACGTTGAATTGCTGGTTCGATAGGAGAGAGATCTGATGCAAAATCAGAGTTGTTTTACAGAGATCGAAGACTCATAATTCCTCTTACTGTTCTACTCATAATGACTGCTGCTGAATTTGCTCGTAATTTTTAACGAAAGGTTAGGGTCCACATTTATGCATGTTTAAAATAATTAATAATATGTTAAAATGAATAAAAAACCTGTTATAATCAATCAGCATTTAATGGGGGAAAGAACGTCTATGTTAAAGTTAAATAAAGACAATATTAAATGGTAAAATGTTGCATTTTCGGATGAAAAACATTATATTCTTGAATAACCAAATGGTTTTATCAGTTACTGGCACGATCTGAAGATAGCGAAAGACAGAGCAGATTTTTTAAAGGCAGATATGAATCGGGCATTTTAAAGGTGGATCTATGGTGCTCTGGGGAGCTGCTTCTACTGAAGGCAGAATGAATATAGTAATTTTTTTTTTATTATTATGAACATCAAGAGAATATCCGCAAATTTTAAGCGTGGAATTATCGGATTTTTGTTAGATTTTGGGGGGTAATAATATTTTTTTTCAACAAGATTATATTTTTGCTCTACTTTTAGAGCAATAGGAAATAGTTTAAAGAAAGAAACTTCTGTATTATTGCCTTTCCCATGGCCTAAAAGTTGAAAAAACCTTAACTTATGATATTAGAAAAGTGCATGCAAGTGGAAAGCAATTTTAAATAGTTTAAATGTACTAAGAATATCATATATGCTATACGAAATGGCATTAAAACTGAATATTAAATATATATATATATATATATATATATATATATATATATATACCAGAGAGAATGTTTGACTGTTTAACCCTAAAAAGAGACCCCTTAAAATATTAATTTAAATAATAACTGAAAAAAATTACTAAAATTCGAGCTGTCATCTTTTTACCATATTTAAAGTTTTTTAAGATAGAAAAATGATAAAACTTTTTAAATATAGTCTGTAAATGAAATTCAAATTAATTAAAAATATATTTGTTTAAATAATAGTGTTCAGTGTTTAATTAATATAGAAAAACAAGTGTCCTTATAATTATGAGATGGAGTGTATTTCTGTCTGGTTAGAAGTTTTTTTGGTCGAAAAAACAATTGGACTTATCCTCATCTTTTGAGATATTCGAGTTAACCTATTAACTGCCAATCGCAACATGTAGTAGAAATTGAGTTTACTTAGAAATGGATATAACGATTTTTATTAAAGTTTGGAGTTAAGTGTCTTTTTTTTTTTTTTTTTTTTTTACAGAACTAAAACGTTTGGACATATGCCTTCAGGAAAATTTGCGTTAACCTTTTAACTTACAATCGCAACATATAATAGAAATCGGTTTTACTCGAAAGTGGATATAACGAATTTTATAAAAGTTTGGGGTTAAGTGTTGTTTAGAGAGCTAAAACGATTGGACATATCAAAACAGGAATAAACTACTACGTCAGAAACGCCAAAGAAAAACTATTGAGGTGCATACAGCTGTTTCGGTAGCCTAAAGCGTACAGTCTTCAGTGCAAAAAGAATTCTGAATCTGGAGAAGTGCTCGTATGTATAGGAGAGGGACCGGATTTAGTTCAACCAATAGGATTACGGAAGAGGTGGGGAGTGTATCCAATAGGAAATAAGGAAATGTGTAGCTGTGTAAACAGTAGAAAAGTTAGAAAATGTGGACTGAATGTAAAATTTCCAACAATCAGACAAATAGGGAACAGCGAAATCACAATTAACAAGGTTTTTAAAATTTTTCTAAATATGAAAAGCTTCAAAGAAATCGAGTTCATGAATGGATTTAGGTCTGCAAATTATTTTAGCTGAATTAAATTTAAAATTATGATTTTCCTCCCAGCAATGTTTAGAAATAGCCGATTTATTGGTTTCTTGTTTGCGGACGTAATTCATATGTTATTTTAGACGAAATTTAAGACTGCGTTTAATTTGGCCAATATATGATAAACCACACTGACAGGAAATACTATAAATGCCCCAAGAATTATGCATATCAATAGGATCTTTTAACTGAGAAAAGGTGAGTTTATTGGAAGGCGAAAATATTATTTTAAAATCATATTGTTTGAGAATTTTAGTTATGGTTTGACTGGTTTTAGAAAAATAGGGCAAAACAATACTGATATTAGATGTGACTGATTTAGTAGACGAAATACGAGGGAGTTGTAGTTTTTGGATAGCTTTGTCTATAATGGAAGGGTCATAACCTCTGTCAATTACGAAGGCTTTCAGGTATTTAATTTCAGATTTCAATAAAATAGGATTTGAACAAATATTAAGGGCACGGTTCACAAAAGTATAGAAAGCAGCCATTTTTTGGTTAGGTGGGTGACATGAACGCGCGTGGGGAGGAAGGGAGACTGCAAAATTTTTACGATAGACAGTGGTTGAAAATCCATTTACAGTGCGAGAGACGAGGGTATCAAGAAATGGAAGGGAGCCATTATTTTCTATTTCATATGTAAACTGGATATTACTGTCAATTGAACTTAAAATTTCTAAGACATGGTCAATATTGTGATGAGATATGTCGATAAGCGTGAAGGTGTCGTCAACGTAACGGGTCCAAAAAGGAAAAGATATTTTCATAAAAAGCTTGCTTTCGAAACAGGGCATGTAAATGTCTGCGAGAATTGGGGAGAGAGGGGAACCCATGGTTAAACCTTCAGACTGACGATAGAATTTATTTTGGAAAGAAAAAGTGGTTTGTGATAAACAAATGCGGGTAAGAGAAATTAGTTCTTGTATTTCTAAAGAGGTGAAATGAAACTCTTTTAATCTATTTTCGAGACAGCAGAGGGCGCCACTTACTGGAACATTAGTGAAAAGAGATTTTACATCAAAAGAAACCATAGTGAGATTAGTGTGAGGGCAGTTTTGAATATTTTCTGCAAAATTTATGGAATTCTTAACAGTATAACTATTAGCAGCAAGAAGTGGAGCAAAAATTGTGGTGAGAAATTTAGCTAAATTATAGGAAGCAGTACCGATATTAGTGACTATGGGACGAAATGGAATATTGGGTTTGTGAACTTTTGGTAAAGCATAAAATCTGGCACAATTAGCAATAGAAGGAATAAGATGGGATTTAGTCGAGTTCAATAACAAGCGTCAAGATTTTATAGCATATCTAATTTTATTTAATTCTTGAGGAGAGGGGTCACGGGGCAGAGGAATGTATGGGCCATCATTAATTAGTTCGGTAACACTTTCGATGTATTGTTTTTTATCCAAAATTACAATCTGACCACCTTTATCAGCTTTAAGTAATGATGATATTTTCATTAGATTTTAATTTCTTCAAGGCGTTTTTTTTCTGCAGTGCTGAGATTTGATTTAAAATTTTTAGAGTTCAAATTGGCATTATTAAGGATTAAATGACGAAGATTTTCTTTCTTTTGGTCAGTCAGTCGAGAATTTTGAAAGCTTTTTCAACCGGTGCAATTAACTGAGGAAAAGAAGGAGGTTTAGAAATGGAAAAATTTGAATTGAGTTTGAGAACAGAATATTGACAATTGGAAATATCAGTACTGGAAAGATTAACAATTGCATTTTTATTGACAACGTTAATCTTTCCAGTACTGATATTTCCAATAGTCAATATTATGTTCTCAAACTCAATTCAAATTTTGCCATTTCTAAACCTCCTTCTTTTCCTCAGTTAATTGCACCGGTTGAAAAAGCTTTCAAAAATTCTCGACTCACTGACCAAGAGAAAGAAAATCTTCGTCATTTAATCCTTAATAATGCCAATTTCAACTATAAAAATTTTAAATCAAATCTCAGCACTGCAGAAAAAAACGCCTTGAAGGAATTAAAATCTAATGAAAATATCATCATTACTAAAGCTGATAAAGGTGGTCAGATTGTTATTTTGGATAAAAAACAATACATTGAAAGTGTTACCGAACTAATTAATGATGTCCCATACATTCCTCTGCCCCGTGACCCCTCTCCTCAAGAATTAAATAAAATTAAATCTGCTATAAAATCTTGCCCCTTGTTATTGAACTCGACTAAATCCCATCTTATCCCTTCTATTGCTAATTTTGCCAGATTTTATGCTTTACCAAAAGTTCACAAACCCAATATTCCATTTCGTCCAATAGTCTCTAATATCGGTACTGCTTCCTATAATTTAGCTAAATTTCTCACCACAATTTTTGCTCCACTTCTTGCTGCTAATAGTTATACTGTTAAGAATTCCATAAATTTTGCAAAAAATATTCAAAACTGCCCTCACACTAATCTCACTATGGTTTCTTTTGATATAAAATCTCTTTTCACTAATGTTCCAATAAGTGGCGCCCTCTGCTGTCTCGAAAACAGATTAAAAGTGTCTCATTTCACCTCTTTTGAAATACAAGAATTAATTTCTCTTACCCGCATTTGTTTATCGCAAACCACTTTTTCTTTCCAAAATAAATTCTATCGTAAGTCTGAAGGTTTAGCCATGGGTTCCCCTCTCTCCCCAATTCTCGCTGACATTTACATGCACTATTTCGAAAGCAAGCTTTTTAAGAAAATATCTTTTCCTTTTTGGACCCGTTACGTTGACGACACCTTCACGCTTATCGACATATCTCATCACAATATTGACCATGTCTTAGAAACCTTAAATTCAATTGACAGTAATATCCAGTTTACATATGAAATAGACAGGGACGTATCCAGAGGGGGGCTCTGGGGGCTCGAGCCCCCCCGCCCCCGAAATTCTCTGAGACAATTTTTTTCATGTTCTACTGACCAGAAAAAAAATTGTAAAAAAATGAATTTTTTCTCCACAATATCTTTTTTTTTTTTGTTAGTTTGTTTGCTTGTGAAACCTTATTTATTAGCATTTTTCTGTCTTGTAAAGTCCAAATTACCAAAATGCATATTAGCTCTTAAAAAAAAAAAAAAAAAACACTAAAAAGAGATCTTTGTGGTACTTATTGTTGAACGCTGTAATGTGTCTCCTTTCTTTGTAATGTGTCTCTTTTCTTTCTTCTCTCTTTTTTCTTGCCTGAAATAGCGTTTTAATTCCATGTGAGACAAAAGATTCGTTATTAACAAAAAACACAGTTGCATATGGAACTTCTAGTTTTGTTTTTTTATTTATGCACACAGTATACCTTCCATAGAGTATAAATTCTAAAAAAAAAAAAAAAAAAAAAAAAAAAAAAAACACAATATGAAGTTTACTTTACAGAAAGACTTGTGATGAAAGATGGTACTATCTAATCCTACTGAAAGCAAAAATGGCAGTAATCATATCATAGAGCATAGCATTCAGTATTCATATTTGCAGCGAGACAGAATATCAAACGAATGTCCAGATTCCCAAACCAGACTGAGCTTTGACTGAACCAGACTCTAGTGGGTACATGCGGTCCACAGGTTCTGTCAAAGAAATTCCGTATCAATTTTCCTTGTTTTCCAAAAGGAAATCAAAGTGTTAAGCCCATTTGCGGAAAAAGCCACCATATGTGGTCATGCGTCATCAGCATCGTTCAAACTATTACACTACTACTGTCATCCGTTTGCATGTACCTATGATGCCAGTGAACTTTCGCGAAACGTAACGGAGTCGCGGACCGATTCTCTGCGGACGAAGGACAACGGAACGGAGCGGCCAGTGTGAAGGCACATTTACACTACTACCGTCATCCGTCGCCATGCACCTATAACTAAATAACATTCGCATAAGGAATCAGAAGGATTACCACAACGAATCTCTCAGGGAGAAAAATCAATCACATGCGATTGTATAGCCCCAAGCATTACAACAATTATTGGTCAACACAAAGTCAGAAAAGTATTTGTAGCTCCCTACGCTCGAAAGAAGTAAGGTATTGTACCTACATTGGTATGAACCACAGCTCATACCATAGGCCAAGTGAAAGGGAAGAGGGAAAATTTAAATATATATATATATACATAATGTTGGAGCTAAGGGTCCCTGAGTTCGACAAACCTCTGAAGAGGTCTAAGACGATCCTAAAACGAAAGTGGGTGTGAGCTGTGATGCAAGTAGAATAAGTGACTCTGCTATCTACTGCCCTGACAGGACTTAAAGAAACAACACGTTATATAAACATCTTTGTTACGATCGTCACAAAGCAGACATATCTGAGTTTGATGTAGAACACCATGATGGGCCATCGCTTCACTGTTCAATTTCCAAACGATAATCATCAATGACATGCATCCACAGTTGAAGATACGCTGTATCACATGAGACATCTGGTTGATACACACCCTAGTTACGTATAGAAACGCTAGATAGTTCGATACGTACGCCATGACAGAAGATTTTCAGCAACTACAATGCTTATAAGCATGGCCCCAGGGTCTGTAGAAGACACGTCTACCCACGCTAAACAGTAAGCCATATGAGAAGACCTCAATGTGTTTACTAAACCTAGACATGTAATACAGTCGGCTGCAAAATTATTCGAGCACTAGCCAATTATTCCTATATTTAAAAAGTACACTTAAGACTATTTTGCTAAGTAAATCCTTGTCGAATCATGTTCTTAGACTGATTAAGAACATGACTCGACAAGGATTTATTTAACAAAGCTGTATTAAGTGTACTTTTTTTTGGCAAGGATTATTGCTAGTGCTCGAATAATTTTGCAGCCGACTGTATGTCTAGGTTTAGTGGACGCCAGCACACAGGTCCTCATGTTTCCGGTAATATGATCTAAAGCAAGCATTATTATCTTATTAGAAAACCACATATATATATTATTTTCTTCTTCACACATAGCAAGAAAAAAAGGATTGGATTCGGAAACTTTTAGACTTCCGGTTTTCAATGTATTTACATGTTTTTAGATGCATTGAACACTATTATTTTATATATAATATTATAGATAATATTATATATAATTTTTTTGTTTATTAGATTTTTGGGTATATCGCCCAGCAGGTAGCGTAGCTGCACTAAATTTCCCTTTTTATGGGAAAGATATATCTCGGCTGTATAAAAAAAGAAGCTACGTGTAAAAAAAAAAAAAAAAAACGAAAAGTATTTGAAACATGGTTGTTTCGAACATAAATCATGCGCCATACCATTGAATTTGAACGTCAGCTAGTTTTTGGTATGTTGAATTTGAATGGACTGAACATTGCACTAAAGCTAGACAGACAGCATATCAACGGTCTAGAATTCATTTCTAGAGTAATCATGCCATCACAATTTAAAACCTCCACGGAGGAGATGTTTCCCCAACTTCAGTATACCTGAGCTATTACATTTACAAAACATGGACGACACAATGGATTTTACGTGCACCAGATACCATTAATCTACATAACAGTCTTTGGATGTCTTCAGCATCGATCGCTCAATCCTTCAATTACGAGTTCGACTCCTTATTAACCGGACTACCGTGAGTCCAGTTTTTGGGGATTTTCTCCATTTGTCAGCAGTTTATAAAATCACGGATTAAAGAACTCTCTAGCAGAGACTTGTGCATTTTAAAGGACTAGTTCCATCAGTTTTAGGCCCAAGGCACTTTTTAGAATTATTATTATTATTAAATCTTTTCTTGCCATTTCAGATTATAGGAATATTAATTCCATTGTTTGCCGCCATGCGGTGTTGTAACCGATCCTATTTATAGCGCATAACCATTTTACTATGCCTAGATACGAATTTTAAGGCAATAACTTATATTTGTTTTAAAGTTAAGGTGATTACGGGGGGGGGGGGCAAACTTTAATGCGCACGCTATGTGCGGGTGCACGACCAAAATCTGAGTGAAAGTTGGGCCCCCTCCGGAATTTTTTTCTGGATACGGCCTTGGAAATAGAAAATAATGGCTCCCTTCCATTTCTTGATACCCTCGTCTCTCGCACTGTAAATGGATTTTCAACCACTGTCTATCGTAAAAATTTTGCAGTCTCCCTTCCTCCGCATGCGCGTTCATGTCACCCACCTAACCAAAAAATGGCTGCTTTCTATACTTTTGTGAACCGTGCCCTTAATATTTGTTCAAATCCTATTTTATTGAAATCTGAAATTAAATACCTGAAAACCATCGCAATTGACAGAGGTTATGACCCTTCCATTATAAACAAAGCTATCCAAAAATTACAACTCCCTCGTATTTCGTCTACTAAATCAGTCACATCTAATATCAGTATTGTTTTACCCTATTTTTCTAAAACCAGTCAAACCATAGCTAAAATTCTCAAACAATATGATTTTAAAATAATATTTTCGCCTTCCAATAAACTCACCTTTTCTCAGTTAAAAGATGATATTGATATGCATAATTCTTGGGGCATTTATAGTATTTCCTGTCAGTGTGGTTTATCATATATTGGCCAAACTAAACGCAGTCTTAAATTTCGTCTAAAAGAACCTATGAATTATGTCCGCAAACAAGAAACCAATAAATCGGCTATTTCTAAACATTGCTGGGAGGAAAATCATAATTTTAAATTTAATTCAGCTAAAATAATTTGCAGACCTAAATCCATTCATGAACTCGATTTCTTTGAAGCTTTTCATATTTATAAAAATTTTAAAAACCTTGTTAATTGTGATTTCGCTGTTCCCTATTTGTCTGATTGTTGGAAATTTTACATTCAGTCCACATTTTCTTAATTTTTCTATTGTTTACACAGCTACACATTCCTTAATTCCTATTGGCCACACTCCCCACCTCTTCCGTAATCCTATTGGTTGAACTAAATCCGGTCCCTCTCACCTCTCCTATATATACGAGCACTTCTCCAGATTCAGAATTCTTTTTGCACTGAAGACGGTACGCTTTAGGGTACCGAAACAGCTGTATGCACCTCAATAATTTTTCTTTGGCGTTTCTGAAGTAGTAGTTTATTCCTGTTTTAATATTCCAACGCCAAGTCTCCTGATATGATTGGACATATCCTCATCTTTAGGAAAATTCGCGTTAACCCTTTTACAAGGCCAGTCGCAACATATAATAGAAATTAGGTTTACTCGGTAATGGATATAACGATTTTTATAAAAGTTTGGGATTAAGTGTTCTTTAGAGAGCTAAAACGAATGGGCATATCCTCATCTTCAGGAGAATTCGCGTTAACCCTTTAACGACCAGTCGCAACATATAATAGAAATTAGGTTTACTCGGAAATGGATATAACGATTTATATAAAAGTTTGGGATTAAGTGTTCTTTAGAGAGCTAAAACGATTGGGCATATCCTCATCTTCAGTAAAATTCGCGTTAAGCCTTTAACGGCCAGTCGCAACATATAATAGAAATTAGGTTTACTCGGAATTGGTTATAGCGATTTTTATAAAAGTTTGGGATTAAGTGTTCTTTAGAAAGCTAAAACGAATGGGCCTATCGTCATCTTCAGGAAAAATCGCGTTAACTCTTTAACAGCCAATCGCAATTTATAGCATAAAATGGGTTTACTCGGAAGTGAATGTGACGATTTTGATTAAATTTTAGGGTTAAGTTTTTTTTTTTTTTTTTTTTTTTTTTTTAGAGAACTAAAACAATTGCACATTTTCTCATCTTCAGGAAATTTTGCTTTAACCCTTTAACTGCCAATCGCAACATATAACAGAAATTAGGTGTACTCGGAAATAAATGTTATGATTTTGATTAAATTTTGGGGTTAAGTGTTTTTTTAGAGATCTAAAACGATTGGACGTATCTTCATCTTCAGGAAGATTTGCATTAAACCTTTAACGACCAGTCACAACATATAGCAGAAATTGGGCTTACTCGGAAATGGATGCAACCAATTTTATTAGAGTTTAGATGTTAAGTGCTTTTTAGGGATCTAAAACGATGGGAAAAATCGTCATCTTCATAAAAATTCGTGGTTGCTGTTAACCCTTTTGCACCATATGGCAGGAATTGGGTTTACTCGGAAATTGATAAAATGATTTTAATGAAAATTTAGAGTTAGATTTTTTTGAAAAGATAAATTGATTAGACATATCTTCATCTTCAAGAAAATTTATGTTCGCTGTTAACCCTATATCGGCTAGTTGCAGCATGGCAGATAGTGGGTTTATTTTTAAATGGATATAATGATTTTGATGAATGATGAAACAAAAAATTGAGAAATACAACTTAACTATAATTTATTCTTCTCAGAAATTTGATTTACTGTTTTTTAGAGGGAATGCCCGTCAGAATTTGACGGATGATGCGCAACTAAAATCTTTTCATGACATAAACTTTAAAACACCCTTGCTTTATTATTTCGCATTGCTCTTAACCGATTTAAAACCCCCTGCTTTAATCAATTATCTTTTGGTTCGAGGGAGGAGGGATAAATTTCATGGAATTTCAATATACAAATTTAATCATACTCCACATAATTAAAAAAAAAAAAAAAAAAAAAAAAAAAAAAGAATCCCAAGGTTTTCCTAAAGAAAATAAATAAATTTCCATTTTTAACATTTTACTTTTTTTTTTTTAATTGTTTGATTCGTAATTGTAAATCTCTAAAAAGAAATTTGCAGAAAGCAAATTTTGTAATTTCTCACTTAAATTTGATATACCTAGCCCACTTTTTTTTTTGGTTATCAATAAAGTGCATATGCATTATTTTGTCTTATTTTTCCTCTATGTGTAAAGTTCATGCCTTTGTATGAGTTCTAGAGTATTGTGTATATTTTTTTAGTACTGGAAACTACTTTTATTTATTTATTTTTTTCTGTTTTTTATACGTTTATTTAAAATGTTACCATTTACATTTTTTCTCTCTGCTACATATGTATATCTAATTAAGTATATTAAAAAAATTATACATGCTTATGTGCATTATCATTATTTCTATATGGCGCCGAAAATAATCAATAAACTATATAGAATGATGGTATTTATTTACTCAGCATAGCGTTTTAAAATATGCAAATAAAAAAAAAAAAAACTCAGCAGTTTGTATATTGCAACCAAAACATACATTTACAACCGAATTTGAAAAATAAACTAAATACATGATGGGAGTAACTAATAATAAAAATACTTATCTTTGGTGCAATACAGAATTATCGATAAAGCTCGATGCAATTTTCCTCAGGTGCAATCTCGTGAAAATTGTAATAATCTAACATTTTGAATATACGAACACAAAACATTAAAAAATGCAAACAGTAATATTTCATATAAATATATACAAAGTAGTAAAAAGGTTAAATTGCTAACAGTAACATTTTAATATAAACGTATACAAATGTTAACAGAAACACTAAACAAAATATCTATCACAATACTCTAGAATTCATGACAAATATAAACTTTAAGTAAAAGGAATAATTTAATAAAAAAAAAAAAAAAAAAAAAAAAAAAAAAAAACATAATGCACACCTTACTGTTTGTAAATATGGAAAATTGTGAAATTTTTATCTAATATTTATCTAAAAATTAGCATCAGTATCTTCGCTGTGTAAACCATCATCTCGAGTCTCGAGAAGGCATGAACCAAATTAGCATTCTGATTGGTTCAGGTTTCTGAATTCGCTCACTCTAGATATCCGAAAAGGCTCTCAGCGATTGGTCACCGGTTTCGTCTAAAGACAGGAACAGCCTCCGCACATGCCCAGATCGTGCGATTTTGGTTTTACAGAAACTCGCTTGTGTTTTAATTAGAGATGTAAAAATCCCGGGAATTTAAAACCAAGGGAAAAAACCCGGGAGTTTTGGGGAAAAAACTGGAAAATTTGGGAACTTAAAGGGGAAAGAAACAAATTAGAAATCTGTAAAGTATATAATAAGTTGTTTACTTAATATAAATGGCAATTTTAAGGACATTAATTTGCTGATAAGCTTATAACATTAATTTATCATTTTATCTCCAGTTTTTCAGAACTTCAGCAAAATCAAAATTTGAAAAGAAACTTAAAGCTTTCTTTATTAAATTAGCACTTAAGATAAATGTATCGGTACAATGTTGGATACAATTTCCATATTATACAAGCTGAAGAATTAAGAAAAGCAATGTACATAATCCTGTAATAGTTCGAGAAGAGAAATAATTAAGATTTGTAAAGTTCTTTAAAAATTTCTATTTTATAAAACTAAAGAATTATTTGAAATAATGAAGTGGTTTTTAGAAAGAAGAGATGGCGTTTTATGCAATTACAGCAGTGGTATAGTTTCTTTTACAAGTTATTTTCATAAATATTTCTTATTAGAGTTTGTAAAAAATTGATATTAAATTTCTTACAATGAAAATTTTTTGATAAAAATTTATATACATATTGTTTTCCTGATTTTTATACATACATTCATATATAATAAAAAGTTTCTGAATTTCTAACACAACAAGTGGAGAAATGTTTCGAATTACTTATATATTTCCCTAAAACATTAAATTTAAGATTTTTTTTTTTTTTTTTTTTTTAATTAAAAAAAAAAAAAAAAAAAAAAAAAAAAAAAAAAAAAAGAACAACTTAAAAACTATCAGGTAACAAACTAATTTCTTAAATACTTCACTTAAGTTTAATGAAACTTGAATTTAGTTTTTTTTTTCCCCTAAAAGTTTAAGTCCAATTCTTTAATTGTTTCACAGTACATTCATAAATTAATTATGAATAAAAAAAATTAAATGTTATTAATTCTGATTGAGAATGGAAAGGATATCTCAAGAACATAACAAAATAATATTAAGGAATAATGACAGAAACTTACTGTTAGTGTTAGCACAGCATTAATTATAATTAATTATTTTCTTCGTTTTCGGAATAAATATCGAAGATGCTCGAATTAGCTGGAAAGAGAAACGAAAAGGAAATCTATGCAGGAATTAAAGTTGCAGTTAATTTAAAGATCGGAGGCTAAATAATTAACAAAAGTTATAAAAATATTCATAATTTCAAAATTCCCAGTTTTGGGGAAATTTCAAAATTCACAATTTTGTCTTAAATTCCTAGGGGAAAAAACCGGGTGTTTTAAAAGCCTTGCATCTCTAGTTTTAATATAATAGATTCCATAAATATTTTATTTAACTTGCAATTTTTTGTTGCAAATCAAATGAATGATGAAAAATAATAATGATCAATTCAGGAAATTGTTGAATATATGTGAAAGATCCTAAATACAATTGAAATAATTATTGTAAAAGTTAATGTAATTTAAAATTAAAACATACATACATATATATATTTCCAAACTGTACATTCGGCAGCAAAATTATTGAAACTCTAACAATAACTCTTATGTAAAAGATTGGCACCTAATACTGTTTTATTAGGTAAATATTTGTCGACTTCATTAACTTAATCTTATGCTGTTTCTAAAAATGCAAGATGATGATAAAAACTAGCGATCATATTTAAAAAAAATGTATATGAAAATTGTGGGTGTGTGCTTCAATAATTTTGCTGCCGACTGTATAATTTCAAACCAATAAGCATATAAGAAAAACCATAGAAATCGCTTCCGTTTTCAAGCTTTTTATTTTTACATATTTTAAAATTCAGTACAAACATCAGAAATTTAATTAAGATCTATGATAATAAATAAGTTATCAATGACTTCCTGTATTATGTGCTAGAAGTAAACCCAGGCTACTTAAATGTTATATCCCCTGCACATAAATAAAAACATGAATTGATATTCTATGTATTGAAATTCATATAAACTGTAACTAATGTGTGTATAATGAAATAATGAATACCTAAAAGATATTTATATATATTTGTACTCATCTTACATTATTGTCATGAAAATAAAAATAAAAATATAATAATAATTCTAGATATATTATGTAATTGTGTTTTCTCTAGGATTTTGAGTAGCTGAGAATTTCTTATCCTGAAGAAGGTTCTAAACAAAAAGTACCAGGTCACACTCATCAACATAGCCCTTTGAAATTATCTATAGTTTTTTTTTTTTTTTTTTAATCAAAACTCGTACACAAGTTAAGACTCCTTAGGAAGGAAGTACCAAGACCTTCATGTAGTTAATTGTCCAATGACAAATATATCTAAAATCTCACGTTACAATTCATACATTTTCCTATGCATAAATGTAAAGTTTGTTACAGAATTTTCATATCTAACATTTAATGTTGTTTATACAATACATACGTACAAAAAAAAAAAAAAAAAAAAATAAAATAAAATAAATAAATAAAAAATCTGGTGTGAAACAACCACACGATTTCCATAATTCACTATTTTATGTATTATAAGCTCTCTCTCTCTCTCTCTCTCTCTCTTTTTTTTTTTTTTTTTTTTTTTTAAGATAATGTGATCAGAAGATACAAAATTGACACCTAAAAATTTTCCTTTAAGAGAAAGCTGATAGACTTATAAAATTAAACAAAACTTATATAGCGAGTTAAAAAAAAGAATAGTGGGGCCCTTTTTTTTTTTTTTTTTTTTTTTTTGTAAAACCAATTTCCAAGTTTTTTTTTTTTTATAGAGTTTCAATATCTGACATTTAATGATATTTATAAAACACACACGGAAAAAAAAAAAAAAAAAAAAAAAACCACATGTTGAGCTTTTATCATAATTATCTACCTCATTGACTTAGCCGTCCGGAGTTTCACAAGAATATCCTTGAAACTTGTGTACAAGCTAAGACACTCCTTAGAAAGATCCCCTCTTCTCTTCAAATGACACTAGGATTTTTATGTATTCAATTGTCTGTATGACAATTTGACATTGAATGTTATTTATAACACATACACACACAGAGAAAAAAAAAATCACATGTTGAGCTTTTATTATAAATATCTGGAGTAATACCATCTGGAATTTTCGCTCGAAACTCGTGTACAAGATGGTACTCCTTAGAAAGGCCCCCACTTCCTACAGAAGGCACTAGGACTTTTGTGTAATCGATTGGCCTTTATAGGTGTAATACACCTATATTACAATTAATATACTTTCCCATGCATAAAGTTTGTTACTGAATTTTCATATCTGACATGAGTTATTTTTACCACACACACATATCCCCCTCACCCCCCCCCCCCCCCCAAAAAAAAAAAAAAAAAAAAAAAAAAAAAAAAACACGCTGAGATTTTATTATAAGTACCAGTTAATAGCAAAGTAAAAACTGAATACAGCATTCATCATTTGAAAAAATCATTTGTTTCATGTACTATTTCCCACAAGGCAAGTTTTTCATATAACTATAAGATTAAATTGCCCTTCTGTTTGATATTCATCATTTTTTCGCATGTAACCGCATTTCACAAAACAATTTTCTGGTTTACTAAAGAAGTTATTTCCTGCTATGTTGAAATTGAAAAATGAATACTAGATGGTCCGGAGACATAAGCATCACAATTTTTATCCTGAATGGAAATGGGGGAAAAGAGTTATTTTTGGAAGAAAATAGTAATTCCAGTTTGTATGCCAAACAGAAACGCTTGAGTTCCAGGAGAAAATGCTTGCAAGGTCAGGAGCAAAATTTTACAAGGATGAATGCGAAAAAATGACTTTTTGCGCATGCGGGTTTCGTTAACATTATTTAAATACAATTTGTGCAGGGACCATAGAAATAAAACGATCAATGCGGGAAAACAATGGATGTGGGAATGATAAATCGAGGTTTCACTGTAAAGAAAATTTTGAAAAATCAGTTTTTAGAAAATGATAACCAGTCTAACAGTTGTGAATTTCCTGAATGTGAAAAATGAATTTAAAAATCTGTATTAGTTAGGGTTGTAATGCCGATTAATTCCCCATAGAATAACGTTGGCTTTGGCTTCCAGCGATAAGTATAGTTTCAAAGGCTAAAAGAAGTATTTTCTCTATATGTTTATTTAAAAAACAATCATTTAAAATTTTGAGCACATAAAAGCACAATATTTAAATAATATCATGTAAAATTTTCATTAAAAAAATTTATAAAAATTCAGGCAGCAGGTCCTGGTTTTCTGAGACTCTTAGAAGAGCACTTGACATGATTTCACAAAAATTAATGCATCATTATTATTGAAATTTTGCAAACTTCTTCGGAATAAAATGTTCTTGAATTTTTTTTTCTTTTAAAAAGCAGGGATGAGATTAGCAAAAATGCAAAAAAGCTGAAACTGTACACAAAGGCAAGACGTTGAAATGAAATACTAGAATTTTGATGACAAAATCTATTATATTAGAGTAATAAATATTTATTTTAATCTTGAATGCATAAAAAAGAACAAATGCACATCAGAAACATAAAAAAAGCTGAAAAAAAAAATAAATAAATAAATAAAAAATCTGAATAGCTAAATGTACAAAAAAAAAAAAAGCTGAAATCAGCTGAAAAATCTCATCTCTGAAAAAGGCATTTAAATTTTTAGAGAAGTTCTATGCAAAAACAATACATTTTTGATGCATTTTATCCCACATATAGCCTCACAAGACCAATTTTAATAATAATAATAAAATCGTTCGTTCAAGCCCTAGTCAATTCTAATTTGAAGAAAATGTGCAAAATTTGAATAAGATTGGTGCTGCAGTTTTTAAGAAATTTTGTTGACTACTTTCCTGAAGGGTCAATGGAAATCAGGACATGTCGGCTGAATTTTCCAAATTTTTTAATACAAAAATTTAGACTGTATTGTTTAAATATTGCTCTTTTAACTGCTCAAAAATTTGAACAAAATTTTTTATTTATTACATAAAAAAAAAAAAAAAAAAAAAAAAGACGACAAAATATGCTTTGAACCCATGTATCCCCTTTAAAGCGGCGGTAAAGTATTAAAGTCTTCTTCATTTTTGTTAGTATATCATAGTACTGTGTTGTTTTGCTTAGCAAATCATTAGTCACTTATACACAAAACCACGCAAAATACATACAAAAAAAAAAAAAAAAAAAAAAAGGAAAAATATATATCTAACAATATGTGGCATCAATCATTTTTGAACTGTATAGGTGTGGGTGGCTGGAAAAAAACCATTATCATAAAGAGTTTACTTATCTGATCATTAACCCTTAAATGCCTGACAAATCAATTTAACCGTTTGAGTCCCAAGCAGCGGGATTGCGCTGTTGAGATTTTACGTCGAGAAAACTCAGTACATTTGTATGCATAAAGTAGTGAATTCTTGTAATAGAAATTGAGAACACAAAATGGTTATTTTTTTCCTCTTACTTTTTGCGTTGCTTCGTCTAATCATTTTGAAGCACACAATTATTAACAATGAGGAGCACTTACGCAAGAATACGCCTGATCGCTTTGCAAACTGCAATAAATATGACGGAGCGATGAGAAAAAGACGAGAATCGCGTTACCTAACAAATACAAGAAGCGCTATTGCTCCGATTGGGATTCATCGATGTAAAATAAACAAAGCGCTATCGCGCCACTTGGTATTTCTCGACATAAAATAAAATAAACGCTATCGCGCTGCTTGGGTCTTTTCGCACTTATTTAGAGAAAGCGCAATTGCGCTGTTTGGGATTCTTCGACAGTGTTTCTTTAATACCCCCTGGGACTCAAACGGTTAAAAATGTACATACTTTACCATGTACCTTATAATTTTTAGCACTAGTGTTGCCGATGAAACATGATGAAATTCTATTTAATAATACTATCAGTATGTAATTTATTGGCCACATTAGGCATTAAAGCTAGAATATTACTCTAATATTTTAGAAGACAAAATTGGATATGTTACCAAAAGGCAAGGGTCAAAATGTCATCATATTTTCATTGTATTGTTTCTTGAAGTAAATGAATTATTTCAAAATACTCACCTGATTCTTGTGTAGAACTGCCAAATAATTGAGTAATGAAAAACTATACAACTTGAAAAGTAAAATACTTAGAAAAATAAATAGGACAATCATTAAAGTTTTCTCAATTCCTTTTCTTCTTACGCACTTCTGTTTGTTATATACTAAAGCTGTCTCTTCAAATTATTCCTAACTGATGCTATTCAGCGCAATAGCCCTCGTTCAGCTTCGGATCCTTTTGAACACTATCCAGCTACATGGTAATTGATTTTTCTTAGTCGTTTCCCTCCAATTCTTGAAAAAATATTTTTTGGGGGAGCAGACACATTATATATAAATCCGAAAAAGAACCTAATTTGTTACGTCAATACATCAAAACTAACATAACAAATCAGTTTTCATTCAGACAAAGCCCACTTTATAAATTACAAATTCTCTTTATTCTTCGTCTGGTCAGGCTTTCATTACAGATAAAATCTAAAAAAAAAAAAAAAAAAACCAAAAAACCTAATGAGCTAATCAAAAAGTAGAAAACTAGAGCTGTACCGAGTACTCTGTATATACTCGGTACTCGGTCAAATTTGGACGGTATTCGGCCGATACCGAGTAGTTGTAAGAAATTCATTATTTTTATGTATTATTGAAAGAAATGTATTCATAAGAGTTGTTTATTAAAACTAAACTAAAAAATTATGAAAATATAAATATAGAGTGATTAAACTTTTGCTGCAAACAGCTTTCTGCAGTTAAAACGGGCAAGTAGATAGCCACCAAACTCGGTATAGAGACTATTCATGATATGAGCTTATCCATTTTAGTTACAAGAATTTAAATATAACCATCTTATATACGTGTAATATGCAAATTTTTTTTACAAAAACTTAGTATATAAAATTGTATCTATAAAACAGACAAAAATAAAATATTTTAGAAAAAAGAACACTTATATAATACTAATATAGTAGATAAAACTTTTGTTACATATTTGAGCAAATAAAAGCAAGACACTTTTTAAACTGTAAGAAAAGGTTGATTTTTAATTTCAAAAATAATAATTATGAAAAAGGTAAATACACTAAAATGTTATTAAAAATATATTGTAATAATCAAATTTGTTGTTTTGCAAATTATGGCCCAAAACCATCTGTCTTCTTTACTCTTCTAGAATCCGAAGATTAATGAAGTCTATAATGTTTCAAATGATAAAATATTTATTTTAATGTTCTCATTTCATATGTGAACTTCATGCATCTTAAATTAAGCCTGAATGTATAGGAACTTTTATATTCTCCAAGAATTATCTGAGAATGATTCGCATCTGAGAAAGACTATATAATAAAGTATGAAGTTTTCAGTTATTATGGTTTGAATAATCCACTAAGCTGGCAGTATCAAATATAACAATGAACCTAATTGTGTATATACACTACAAAAGTTCTGAAACATTTCATGAAAACATGCTGTTTGCCATTTAACTTAATTTTGAGTTCAAAAGGCCTTTTTTAAATTTCAAGATGTGCAAAAGTCTTCATATGCGCATCAATTATTCTTTCTTACAACTACTCGGTACTCGGCCGAGTAGTAAAAAGCCGAGTACTCGGTTACTCGGCCAAAGTGCTACTCGGTGCAGCACTATACAAAACTTGATATTACTTACAGTTATACAAAAATCAATATTCTATATATTCATTACTATCAAAATTTTTAAAAAGTAAATAAAGTTGTTAACAAAATAATTACATTACTGTTAATTTTCTGGATGCAAATTCGGGCAACATTTTAAATAACACTGCTCTGCCAGAGAAAAAAAAAAAAAAAAAAAAAAAAAAAAATGAGTCCAGTTACCATTCCTGCTGATTATTATGTAAAATGACCTCCTGAATCCAAATATGATCCTTGTTTTGCCCAAACACTCACCGCTTTCTTGGGAAACCACCCCTTCCACCAATTTTTAGCGTTGTTAGTAGTTTTATGGCTATGAATTTGATTTGGGGAGCAGAAAAGAATTGTTTTAACACTTAAAAACAAAAAAATATATAATGTATAATAATATACGAGTTTGTTTCCTTTTAGTCTGTGAATGGTTCCATCTTGTAATGTGACAACTTTTCTGAAAATTATGCATCAAGTAATATTTTATTGTCTTCATAGTATAGTTTATATACATATATATGAAAAACTGAAGTTAAAAATTTTTATCCTTGTACGATGGCTATGTTTGAAAGCAGATATTGAATTTGATTAGATAAATGTGTATAATGTAAAATAAGTTTCGATCTAAATTAAAATTTTAATTTCATTCTTTTGAGTATGTTTTATTGTTCTTGAAGTATACATGTTGAAGCTAATTTAGATTTAACTAAAACTATGTTCTACCATTAGCTTTATGCTAATAATTTTATTTTGAGCTTCGGGTTATTAAATTTAACTTAATCAGTAATGAGACTGAACGTTAACTTTAATTTAATTTTCTTTTGTTTTATGACTGTTCACGACGCCAGTCTTATCTTATTTGTGTTCGCTATACGATCTAAAAATTTTAAAGCCTTAAATTAAATTTTTTTTTTATTTATTTATTTATTTTTTTTTTTATTAAGGAAGTAAATTCAATATATTTAATTTGTCTTTATAAAGTGTCTAGACTATAAAATTTATTTTGATTCTAGATTAGAATTTAAAGGTAGTAAATGGTAGATCTCTGAATTTATTGCCTTTGAACTTAGCAAATAAAAATAACCTAGACTAAATTAATAACAAAAATTTAACAGTAAAGTAAAGAAAACAAAACATTTTAATAATGATGCCGTGCCCTAGTCGTAGTCATAGTTTCTCTGGAATTAATTATTTTGTTGTATACCTTCTTTTGTGACATATGTACTCAGTTGTCTTTTTTTTTTTTTTTCTTTTTATTTATATGCATGTTACTAGTTGAAGAAAATGATAAAAATGGAAGTCAGGGTCCTATTTAGTAATACCGGATGTGATCTGGTCTCCGTTATGTGATGTGTTGTTTGTCTGCCCTGTGGTGAGACCATTTAGCCTTTTTTGCATGCTTCATTACTCATCGATTTCAAGCTTCCTTTTTCATTTAAATTGCTATTTCGTGTATAATATGAACGTATATCTTTACTTGAAAGAATCATTCTGTCGTAAGTACTCCTTATTTATTAGTCAAAGGAGTAAAAACATTTTGTTTTAGTAAAAATTGTGATCAGCAAATTAATTTTTGTTTTGTTGGAAAATAGTGGTAAATTTTAAACTTATTAAGTCGGCTTTTAATTAAAACAAAAATAAATTATATGCAGAATTCTTCTTACAACCTATGAATGAAAAATGATTTTTTTGTGATACTGTATTTCTGTGTACATATTAAATTTTTTTTTCTACGTATTGATACATTTACATACTTATGATTTTATTTACATGTGTAGTGAATTGGGTTAAAGTAAGAAAGATTTTTGGTGTATAAAATTATTTTTCTTCTGAAATTGGGGGCTTTGCACCCTGCTCGCTCCGCTCACCAACCCCCGAGGGAGGCTTTGCCTCCCCCTCGACTCACTTTACTTATTAACACATGCAGAGCTCTGCCCTCCTATTCGCTGTTTGCTTTCACTGAAAAGGAATATTAATGGTGCATATTACAAGACAAAAGCAGAAAATTATTATGGAAATCCTCATATTCAATGTCAAATTGAAATATACAGTATTTATATATTTTTTTTAATAAAAAGAAATTCACAATATCTAGACCATTTTGCACTACAGCTTTAGCATATGACCCTTTTTATTTATTTTTTTATATTTTACCGCGGTACTCCTTCGTAATTGGAAGATTGCGGGTTCGGTTCTCGAGCCGGCCAATGACCGTCGTCTACACTAATGGTGGCTGGTGCACATAAAATATGTCGTGGCCGCAATATCCTCCGTGTTCCTATCAAAATTATATCTCTGAGGGCCACTGAAGAAGGGGACCATCCCCTACGTGTAGGACCAAATTGTGGTGGCATGTCTCCGGAACATCCGTAGGGGTGCGTCCCAGACCGTCGCCAATTATCCATAGCGCATTAATGGTGCAACGTCAAACACAACCTACCTAATTATCTACCTACCTACAACTATGGATCATATTTTAATTTTCCCGTGTAAGAAAATTAATTTTCTAAAAGTAGAGAAAAAAAGTTGATATTTATTTTCTTTTTTACATCCATGGTTTCGGGCCGCGGTACCCTAGTCTGTAAAGCGCCGAGCATGTAAATGGAAGATTGCCGATTCGATATTTGAGCCGGCCAAAGACCGTCGTGTACACCATCGTGGCTGGTGCACATAAAATCTGTCGTGACCGCAAAGTCCTCCATGTTCCCACCCACACTATACCTCTGGGGATCACCAAAGCGGGGGTGGGGGGGGGGAACCCTTCTGCGAAGGATCAGAATTGTGATGGCATGTGACCGGAACATCTCTAGGGGTGCGTCACAGACCGTCACCAATTACCCATAGCGCAGTACTCGTGCGACGTTAAATCGAACCTACTTACCTACCTACGTACAACCATAAGTCATATTTTAATTTCCCTGTGTAAAATGACTTCGTGACAGAAGAACAACGTCACTGGGAGAAACTTTCTTCAAAATGGCAAATAGAGTAACTTCATAAACTTGTCGTTTTTAGTTAATACCTTCTTTAAATAAAATGATAGAAATTTCTAAGCAGCTGAAATGTCTTCCCTGGAGTATTCGGAACACATTGATACCTCTCATGAGGCGAAGGATCCTGCCCTCCGCAAGAAAACGCTGTCGCAGACAAAAAAATATGACGCCAGTGACAGTAATTTTTTTTTTTTTAATTTTTTTTTTTAACATATAGAGATATTTTAGTTAAAAATTTATTGGCTTTGAAAATTTTGTGTGAACTTATGTCTGTGTTCACAGGCCAAAGACTTGTAAAAAGACAAGAGAATTAACGTATAAAGTATAATTAATTTCAGGCGTTGTCATTTTTTTTCTTTCTTCAAAAAAAAAAAAAAAAAAAAAAAAAAAATTCCTTCTTATATTTTGATATATATTTCTTACATACTGTTTACACACTATGTACAAGATTTGTTGAACATAATTTTACTTTTTGAACATTGCTATTACACAGTTTACAAGATTTTGATGCTTTCATACTACACAATTAGTTTCAGTACATATATTTATATTTTTGTATGCATAATTGTCTGACCCAAGTCACAGTGATTATATATATATATATACTGCTCGACATTGAAAATGCAACACCAAGAAGGAAGATAATAACGAAATGAAATTTGTTGGACACATACATTACAGTAGGAAGATCAACTGATTAACATTTAAGGAAATTTGGAGTAATATGTACTGAGAAAACAGTACATAAAGCAGCGACCTCTGTGAGCAATAACAGCACATATCTGCCTAGGCATTGAATCGAACAGCAATTGGATCACATGTACGGGTAGAGCACTTCATGAAGTTTTAACACGATGCCACAATTCATCGATCGAAGTTACTGGTGAGTGGTGGGGCCAGTCGCTTTCAACGATTAAACAGTCACTTTCATTGGTGCGAGATCAGGAGACGCGCTGGCCAGAGCAACAGTCGAACACATTCGGCATCAATGAAATCCAGACAATATGGACAACTTGCGGTCGTGCATTGTCCTGCTTAAATGTTGCGCTTCGGAGGCCTTGACCATAGGACAGAGCTATAGGCCTTAACTCGTCAGAAATGTAATGGCTGGTATTCAGAGTGGCGGGAATGAAAACAAGAGGTGATCGGGACGTGTATCCAATTTTACAACATACCATCAATCCGGGTGGTGACCCAGTATGCGGCTCCCAAAATTCTGATTACCCTCAAAACTGCATCACTGATTGATATGGGCGCCATTAATGTGTGATGAACGATGAACCTGGACGCAGTGAAGTCACTTTTCAGACAAATCACAATCCTGTTTATAGCATTAAGAATGCCTTATCCGTATTTAACGGCATTATGAATAATGCACATTGCCAGCTGGGATTCGACATCATCATACTGACCATCATTTGCAATGATATTATGGGTTCCCATTGGATACACGTCTCGATTACTTCATGTTCGTATTCCTTTCACTCTGAACAGCGGCCATTAAATTTCTGATGAGTTAAGACCCGCCCCTCTATCCTGTAATCGAGGCCTCCGTAGCGCAAAATTTAAGCAAGAGAATGCACGACCGTAAGTTGTTTGTAATTTCCGGACCTTCTTTGATACAGAATGTGTTCGACTGTTGCTCTGGTCAGCGCGTTCTCCTGATCTCGCATCAACGAAAATATCTTTTTAATCATTGAAAAGCGAATGGCCCCTCACCACTCACCAGTAACTTCGATCGATGAATTGTGGCATCGTGTTGAAGCTTCATGAAGTGCTCTACCCATACATGTCATCCAATTGCTGTTCGATTCAATGCCTAGGCAGTACGTGCGGTTATTGCTCACAGAAGTCGCTGCTTTATGTACTGTTTTTTCAGTACATATTACTCCAAATTAGAGTCCTGCATCGGGTCGGGTAACCCGATTTTACCCGAACCCGACCCGACCCACGGGTCGGGTTCGGGTCGGATTGACTGATCATTTTTTAGTGCGGGTCGGGTTCAAGTCGGGTTGACTGAATTTTTTTTCTTGCGGGTCGGGTTGGGTTTGGTTTTCAACAAGTCGGGTCGACCTGAGAACACCTTTCAAAATATTTTTTACAATTATAAACATAAATTTATAGGCATGTTTACAACTATGTAACTAATTTAAACATTCTGCACATACTAGTCATGTGTCGGTTGGTTGGTTGGAGGATTTAAGGCCAGATTGACTCCAGCTGTGTCCTAGGCCTATAGGGGAATACCCTCCGTTTGAGTCTTTCTAAGGGGTCCTAGCCCATATTTACGCGTGTTTCGGAGGAAACCACGGAAAACTTCGAACGGCTAGGTCGATGAGCGCGACCTGGGATCGAACCCAACACCTCCCATCTATCAGCTTCGAGCGCAGAACCGCTCGGCCACTGGTGGGCAGACATGTACCGGAGCTCCCTATTCGTATCCGTGGATATCCGCCAAAAAAATAGAACCGTATTTGTATCTAGATCTGTTTTCTTTTCTTCAGCGGAACTAATATGTATCTTTTGTAGAAATTGTATGAAAATTAGAAAAGTATTATAAATCTTTCTCGACTGTTTTTAATATATAAATTAAAGAAATACAAATACAGTATAACCTCGCATTTACATTCTCGAAGTTGAAAAGATTTCGCAGTTTAGAATTTTTTTTTTTTTTTTCCTTTCTTCTATATTCAGTAGAAGGAAGTATTAGATTCTATCAACTTTTGGTGTCAACCGCTCGACGGGTGGCACTGCTATACAGCGATTTCTGCAATTTCAGGGGAGGCTATATCTCAGGTTTTGTTGCGTATAATCGAACAAACCTTGATATGTCAGAAGACCAATATGAGATATTATGCTGATTCAATTTGAATGCCTATCAGCCAACAGGTGGCGCTGCTACACAGCGATTTCCGCAATATATGGAAAGGCTATATCTCAAGAACTACTGCACAGAATTTTATATAAATTTGTATGTAGGTACCATTTAATATATATTAGCGCCTGTCAACTTTTGGTGTAAACCGCTCAACAGGTGGCGCTGCTACACAGCGATTTCCACAATTACATACAAGGAAAGCTATATCTCATGTTCTACTGTGTATTATCAAACAAAACTTAATATGTGAGAAGGCGAGATTATGAGACATTATACTGACTCAGTTTGAATGTTTGTCGGCCAATAGGTGGCGTTTTATACTGCAAATTTCATCGATAACAGGACAGCTATATCTCAACTTCTATGCCATATAACTGTACGAACCATGATATGTGAGATAACCATTACAAAAACGCATTGTTTAAGAAGTTTTTTTTTTATAGACGATAAAACTGTCTCTCTTTGGATTAGATTTCCCTAAGATGAAAATTATTTGCATTCATCACGTTAAACTTTTTAATAATAGTTTTAATAAATTATTCGCACTTAGTGAATTTAACAGAAAAATGTAGAAGAATGTCTTGTTGTAGCCACAACATACTATTTTTTTTTTTATAATTTACCAACTGTATGGCAATGAAAATTTACTTTATTTTATATCATATTATATCATTTCACCTTGTTTTGCATGATTTTTAGATGAATAAGTAATGTTGATTTATTTTTCGGGTTTCGGGTTGGGTTCGGGTCGCAAAAAATTCTCTGTTGCGGGTTCGGGTCGGTTTTCGGGTTGATGAAAACTTTTTTGTCGGGTTCGGGTCGGGTTTCGGGTTGATGAAAAATTTTTTTGTCGGGTTCGGGTGGGGTTTCGGGTTGATTTAAAATTCATCTGTCGGGTTCGGGTCGGGTTTAACCCAACCCGCGCAGGACTACTCCAAATTTCCTGAAATTTTAATCAATTGTTCTTCCTACTATAGTGTATGTGTCCAACAAATTTCATTCCTTCTTGGTGTTGCATTTTCAATGTCGAGCAGTGTATATATAAACTGTATTTTTTGTTGAATTTTTACATATATATCAATGTTTTATTTTTTTACTCTCAAACAAATTAACTTTTTAGAAATCCAATCCTTAGAGTTATTGAGGACACTCCAAAGAACATTAAAAAAAAGTTTCAAAAAATTAGAAATTGTAAGAGATAATAGATTTTAAAAATTATTTAATTAAAAAAAAAAATAAATTTTTAAAATTGCACCAGCAGAAAAATCTTTCTCTGTAGTAAAATCATTTTCCTAAATAAAATAACTTAATATGCAAAAAGAGTATTGTAAAATGCTTAAATAATAAAAAAAAGTTGTTCGATTGGTACCGAGTCTCCTTAACCCTTTGTTGCATCGTGTCCACTGTAGTGGTCAAAAGTTTAATTTTTTTCCCTTTCACACGAATGGTTTTACAGATTTGGTTTCAATGTTTATTCTTTCTGTATTATTTAAGCTTTCAGCTGTTACTCATAGATAGCAGCATAATATAAAATTATAGATTGCATTGCTAGTTTGAAAATAGCATCAACCTCTACTTCCAAGTTAGTATGATTTCTCATTGTAAACATTGTATATACAAGTGCTAAACCTTTTTTATTTTGACATTTTGCATTTTGAAATAGTAATTTTAAGCATTTTAGAATATGTTTGACTAGAACACTTATTTTCAGATGCTATTTTTTTTTAATGAAAATTGATGTATTTTATTTTTTTTTATTTTTTTTTGTCAACTACAATGGACGTTATGAACATAGGCTAATGTAGGACTGTTTTCGTTTGTCCATTGTAGTGGTACAAAAGGGTATTATTTCATTTTATAGATGTTACCGTGATAAATTCTTGGCTTCTTTACGAAGCTGTCATACCACAATGTTCTATGCAACTAGGATTTTTCAAGATGTCCATTGCCAGAGGACTAATACAAGCAGTATCAAGAGTAATTGATGAACAAGATACAGAAAGACTTACGTAAACAAGGGCCAATGTCAGTGTAAAAACCTACAAAAAAAAAAAAAAAAAAAAATGTTAGTCAAAGCAAGCTCTGTCCTCTACGATGGAGTGGATCATTTTGCTAGACAAATATCAGATAGTGCTCAAAGATGTAAGATAGAGTTATGCTCAAGAAAATCTACATATTCATGAGTAAAATACAAAGTTCATTTGTGTATCGATGAAAAAAGTGACTGCTTTTATTATTTTCATCACCACTTCTACTTTAGATATCCAGTTTCTATATGCATACTGTCCACTACAATGGACAAACTAACTTTTAGAATAAACAAAATTTTGATGAAATAATTTTTTCCCTGATTTCTGGGGCAATTTTAAACAGGAAAAACACAATAATTTCCTTTAAAATTTCCCATGTGATTAATATGCAACAAAGGGTTAACATGGTTTTATTGGAGTCCATTTCTTGTACCCCAAAATGCCATTATAACGAGTACTTGACTGCCTTTTCAACTACTACTGATTTATTTGAGTTACAAATGTATATTTATGTAAAATGCTTACAAATATATATTTATGTAAAAAATGTTAAGGAAACAGGTAATACCTTTTGTTAAACATACATTTTCAATTAGTTTGCATTTTAAGTCAAAATTTAAAGGATGTCCACTACTGGGTTTTCAATCATTCCACCGTAATCTGTGTTGCCAGATCTGGAGGATTTTTTATCCAATAACCACCACTAACACTGGTCGGCATGAAAATTGCCTCTGACACCATTTCATCATATTCTTATGTAAAATGACCTCCTGAATTCGAGTATGACCACTATTTTGATCTATCACCTACCGTTTTCTAGATACACCACCTCCCTCATTTTTATCATTGTTTGGTAATTTTATACCCATCAGTTTGATTTGGAGAGGAACGATGATTATTTTAACCGTTAAATGTCTTCTGACCTGAGGAGCTACAGGGGTAGAAAGTTGTAAAACACGAACATTTGTAGTAAGGAGGAAATTTGAGGGGGATTTGTGCCCAGAAAACAAAAGAAAATGAATAAAAACAAGCAGTTTTTTTTCTGCAATATTTCTTATTTTTTACATATTCCAGCTTGCCATTTTCTTAACAAAATACCCCAAATAATAAAAATTATACAGTGAAAATTTTTAAAAAATGTTGATAAAGTTTCAAAGCCCTCGCAAGAAAGTTTGACTGATACACTGTACGACGTTTGCTTTCAATAACTCCCACGTAAAATATTTTGGGCAGTAAAGCATGAACAATAAAATATCCTCCTTTGACACGTGTTAAAAATCACCACACAAGATCACCACCATCGAGAGCACCATAAAGTTCACTCTTATCGCAAAACGTGTTCAAAAAGTAGATTACGACCGACGATGAGAGCAGTGACCTTTAACACGTGTCAAAGCTGGAAATTTTACTGTTCATGTTTTACTGCCCAAATCATTTAACGTGGGAGTTATTGAAAGCAAATGTCGTACAGTGAATCAGTCAAACTTTCTTGCGAGGGCTTTGAAACTTTACCGACATTTTGAAAAAAATTTCACTGTATAATTTTTATTATTTGAGGTGTTTTGGTAAGAAAATGGCAAACTGGAATATGTAAAAAATAAGAAATATTGCGGGGAAAAAAAAGAAAAAAAAAAAGAAACAGATTGTTTTAATTGATTTTCTTTTGTTTTCTGGGCACAAATCCCCTCAAATTTCCTCCTTACTACAAATGTTCGTGTTTTAGAACTTTCTACCTCTGTAGCTTCTCAGGTCAGAAGACATTTAATGGTTAAAATAATCATAGTTTCTCTCCAAATCAAACTGATGGGTATAAAATTACCAAACAATGATAAAAATGAGGGAGGGGGTGTATCTAAAAAAACGGTGGGCGATTGGGCAAAATGGGTGTCATATTCGGGTTCAGGAGGTCATTTTACATAAGAATCTGCAAAAATGGTATCACGTCTCGAAAGAAAAAAAACTGTTTTTGCAGAGCAGTATAATTTTAAAAAAGTGATATTTTATATACACTGCTCGACATTGAAAATGCAACACCAAGAAGGAATGATAATAACGGAACGAAATTTGTTGGACACATACATTATAGTAGGAAGAACAATTGATTAAAATTTCACGAAATTTGGAGTAACATGTACTGAGAAAACAGTACATAAAGCAGCGACCTCTGTGAGTAATAACAGCACATATCTGCCTAGACATTGAATCGAACAGCGATTGGATGACATATACGGGTAGAGCTCTTCATGAAGTTTTAGCACGATGTCACAATTCATCGATCGAAGTTACTGGCGAGAAATGGGGGGGGGGGATGCAGTCGCTTTTCCACGATTAAACAGTCATTTTCATTGGTGCGAGATCAGGAGAATGCGCTGGCCAGAGCAACAGTCGAACACATTCGGCATCAATGAAGGTCCAGACAATATGGACAACTTGCGGTCGCTTCGGAGGCCTTGAACATAGGGCAGAGCTATAGGCCTTAACTCGTCAGAAATGTAATGACTGGTATTCAGAGCGGCGGGAATGAAAACAAGAGGTGACCGGGACGTGTATCCAATGGTACAACATAGCATCAATCCAGGTGCTGACTCAGTATGCGGCTACCAAAATTCTGATTACCCTCAAAACTGCGTCCCTGATATGGGCGCCATTATTGTGTGATCAACGATGAACCTGGAATGGTGTGAAGTCAAATCACAATCCTGTTTACAGCATCAAGATTGCCTTATCCGTATTTAACGGCATTATGAATAATGCACATTGCCAGCTGGGATTCGACATCATCATATTGTCCATCATTTGCAATGATGTTATGGGTTCCCATTGGATACACGTCTCGATTACTTCATGTTCGTATTCCTGGCACTCTGAACAGCGGCCATTAAATTTCTGATGAGTTAAGGCCCGCCCCTCTGCCCTGTATTAGAGGCCACCGTAGCGCAAAATTTAAGCAGGATAATGCACGATCGCAAGTTGTTTGTATTGTCCAGACCTTCTTTGATATAGAATGTGTTTGACTGTTGCTCTGGTCAGTGCGTTCTCCTGATCTCGCACCAATGAAAATGACTGTTTAATGATTGAAAAGCGACTGCCCCCCCACAACTCACCAGTAACTTCGATCGATGAATTGTGGCATCGTGTTGAAGCTTCATGAAGTGCTTTACCCGTACATGTCATCCAATCGCTGTTTAATTCAGTGCCTAGGCAGGTATGTGCTGTTATTGCTCACAGAGGTCGCTGCTTTATGTACTGTTTTCTCAGTACATATTGATCCAAATTTCCTGAAATTTTAATCAATTGTTCTTCCTACTATAATGTGTGTGCCCAACAAATTTCATTTCGTTATTATAATTTCTTCTTGGTGTTGAATTTTCAATGTCGAGCAGTGTACATAATAAGCAATATCTTCGAAGTGATTAGGCAAACGCTACAATTAAAAATTTTGGTGATTATTGAATAAAAAATCCGAATGATTTGGCTATACTGCCCGTAATACCGAATACCGCATCTCCTGGCTTAAATCACCTTGCTAGTTTGTTTTCCCACGAGGAAATGACAATGAGGAAACGCTTACGTATAAGCGTTCGCCATCAAAAAATCACGCGACCCTAACACCAATGAAGTTTAATGAAACTTTGTCAGTCAGCAGTAGTTTTCAGAGATGTTTTCAGAGTTCCGTCTGCGTGTATGTTTATAATGAACTGTTATACTGGCCTATAATACGAAGCGTCGTTCTGTGTGCGCAAATTGTTATTATTTAAAATATATAATTATACGTATCCGTGCATATAGTGTGTTATCGTCGAAATTAGTTTTCATGTTCAACAAGTTTCTGGAAAAGTCAGTTCCATTCTCAGCTGTCATTGTCTCGGTTTAAATTTGTTCTATGGGGAAATAAAAGTTAAACTTATGTTGTTTTTACGCAAACGTACAGAATTTGAACTAGTCGAAACAATGTACCCTCTACTGATGCATTTTTGCTTTCTATAAAATGAATCTGGAGTATAAAAAATCTTTCAGTTAGCATTTTTCGCAGCACACACGTGTGTAGAAAAAATAAATAGAGGTACCGAACACTCGTTATAATTACAGCCTCTAATATTAAGAACATTACACAAAAAATATTCTGAAAGTGTCCACTGCATTAAGTCGTAGCATTTTAAATCCCCCCCCCCCAACTGCACACTTATCCACAGTACACCCAAAAGATGTCCCTTTCATCCACAGTACATCTTATAGATGTTCTGAAAGAATATGTGCTGTTAGGGCCTTGGAAAGTGATGATGCATATGATATATGCCAATTCCCAACCGCAAAGATTCACCCAAGAAATTTTCACCAAAATTTTACTTTTATAATTTAGCAAAAAAATTCATTTATTACTTCTAATTTTGGTCGTAAAATTTTTTTAATTCTCCCCCACATATTAAACGATCATATTTATACTGCCCCTGAAATGTTTAAGCAGTTATTTAATTCTTTTTCTGATTTAATTATACCGTTATCATCCCTCTTAAGCTGTACTGAAACGACGTAAATTCATTCCATTATTTATTATGCATGTTCAGAGTAGTTAGTATTTAAAAAAGCATGTTTAATCGAACCCTTATAAAATAATTAACATACTGAAGCGGACAAAACTAGAGGAAACTTTTTAGAAAAGTACATTTTTTAAATATAATGGGCTCATAGCAATGTAAAAGAGCGCAAGATGACAAATCATTGGAAAGGTAATTTAACCAAAAATATAACTCAACAAACTTTGTTAAATAGTAACAAAAGTTAGAGGGGGGAAAAAAACTACTAAATGAAAATTTATGGAACTAAAATTGACTTTAAGCAAGTAAAAATTGAACTATTGACTGCATTAATTTGAGGCGAATTAATGTTAAAATAAAAATATAAGTAGAAAAAAAAATATTTTTTAACGGTATAAGCTTTTTATTGTGAAGCCCTGAAAAGCATAACTTAAAAATTTATTCTTTCAAAGATATGCTATAAATAAGGGAAAGTTTCAACACTAAGAAAATTTTAAAAATACAGATATTTCACTTTTGCAAGAGATGAAAAATTTTAAATATTCAAAATATTTTAAAAAGGCATCGAGACCAATATTTTTAGTCATTAGTTTCTACATAAGTATTTGTTAAACCATAAATTTCAAAGGTCTCGAAAGCTTTTTATAATATTTTGAATATTTAAAAATTTTCATCTCTTGCAAAAGTGAAATATCTATTTTATTCTCTAAAATTTGCTTAGTGTTGAAACTTTCACTTATTTATAGCATGTTTTTGAAAGAAACTTATTTTATGCTTTTCAGGGCTCCACAATAAAAAGCTTCTACTGTTAAAAAATATTTTTTTACTTAAATTTTTATTTTCTGTTTTTTCAGTTATACGAAAGGCTTAAAAAAAAAACTAATAAAAAATTCTTAGGATACTGTGTAGACTTTGAAAGATTTTCTTTTATCAATTGACACCTTTTCTGTTAATTATCTGCGAAAATTAACACATCGGCCCTTGAAGAATCAAACCTACGACACGCTCTAACAAAAAATCAAAGAACAGTAAAGAAAAGACATAGAACATGCTAAAAGATTCCAACAAATACTTATACAAAAATAATATTGTTCTCGGATGCATTTTAAAATATTTTGAATCTTTAAAAATTTTTATCTCTTGCAAAGTGAAATATTTATACTTTTCTTTAAATATATATTTTTTTGTGTTGTTAGAACTTTTATTATTATTATTATTATTATTTATACAGCATGTCACTGCAAGAATATCTTTTTTTTTTTTTTTTTTTTTTTTTTTAATAAATTACATTTTTATTCTTGTGCGTTTTAGTAACTGAAAGAAGCTTCTAAAAAAAATCAAAATTTTTTAGGATAATGTGTAGACAACAAAATATATTTTATTATTTGACATCTTTACTATTAATTATATACATTGAAGTAATAAATCGGTCTTCGAACTTTCACAACCATCGCTTTATCCAATTGAGCTAACAAGTGACGGAAAAAGGTGCTAACATTTACGTTAAAGTGGAGGCGTTTTGTTTTTCAGTGTCACTCGAAAACACGATGACAAAATCCCATTTCAAGAAATAGCTTCTTAAAATAAATAAATAAATAAATAAAATAAAATAAATAAAATAAAATAAAAAATAAATATATTTATGTATCTTTTACCTAAAACTTTTTATTTTGTGCTTTTTTAATATCTAAAATATTTTGTATGTTTTAATAAATTAAAAAAAAAAAAAAAAAAAGCAACTCTTTGAAAATTCTTAGGATACTGTTAGTCAACGAAAAATTTCCTTTTACCAATTGATACCTTTTCTACTAATTATCAGCAAAAACTATCACACCGGACCTTCGGGTGTCGAATTCTCGACCATCGCGTTATTAACGCGACGCTCTAACCAACTAAGCCAAGGAGCGACAAACGCAATATCTTATATTTACTTTAAAATAGAGGCACCTTGTTTATTAGCGTGACACGAAGACAAAGTCAATTTCATAAAAGAGTCTAATAATATAATCTATCTATATATATACATCTATGTAAGATTTAAAAATTATTCTTAATAGTAATAGCCAATTAGAGTTTGACTTATATGATAAAAAGAAAGGATTTCCCCTTTAAAGTAAATTTTTTTACTAATTTTAAAACATGTTTACGTAAATCTGTTTTTGTTAATATTCTTCTTAATTTTAATCTACGGATCAAATATTTTGTGTCTGATAAACATCAAAAAGTACAATTTCGATTCTTTAAAAATGTAGCATTAATTAATGGCTATCCCAAACACTTAATTAAAATTTTTTTTTAATTATTATTATTATTTTTATTTATTTATTTTTTGCCTTCAATTTTTATTCCAATTTAAATTTAGGTCTAAAAAATTAGGTATTATTTTATGGTTAGTATGTATTCCCATTATCTATCAATCTTTGTGGTAATTTAATATCGTAGATGGCAGCACTATTCAATCATCTACATTGATTATCTAAATCCTTAAAAAAAAATTGTCTGCTTTTACTTCGTTCCATGCTTCCTGGCCATTTTGTAGAGACATTATATGTATTTTATTTCTTTTTATTTTATTATCTATTCATTTTATTATTTATTCATTTTATTTTTCCATTATTATCATAACATTACTGTAGATGACAGCACTATTCATGTTACAATAATTATGAATAATAATCTGAATTCTTATTTAAGTTAGGATCCTACCTGAATAGCTCTGTGAGTCCTTTATTTTACTCCATGTTCACTGCTATTTTTTAACTGACTAATTGTGCTTTTAACTGATATCCGATTGTTAAATTTTTACATGTGTCTCGTTTATTATAACTGAGTTGCGTCCGTTTCAATAATAAATATTTAAGTAATTTTAAATTATTATTTGTAGTGGTGAGTTTATTTTGATCTACGATTTTAAATGGTTTTGGATTATCATTTTTGGTGAATTGTTTTATTTTGATCTTCGTTTTTCTGGTATTACTATGGGTGTTTCGGGCCTGTGAACAAAGAAGTTCTTATAGTCTGAGATCCGGCTGCAAAATTGCTACATTCATCGAGAATGTAATCAAAATCAGATTTTTATAATCAATTACAAAAGGTACAATATGTTTTAGCCGGGTTGCCTAATAAAATGTGCCCGCTAGTATTTTTAATTAAATTAATATTAATTGACTTTTTGGAGAGAAATTTCATTCATTTGTTATTGAAATAAACTATACTCCACATCACAGACATATACATAGTGAACTTGAAAAGTAATGGTTGCCGTTGCGCGTTTGGCCGCTACCTCTTCGCAGCCAGGTTCAAACAGGTAGTATTTTGGGGCGTTTATACGTTCATGGCGTATATTCATCATTTATATATCAAATTAAAGCTATTTTTTTCTGCACATGGTAAACTTCGTCTGCCAATGTAAAAGTGGCCGCAAGTAGGGGTTGCCAGCTGTTAAAGATTGCTTCGAATGAAAATTAGCGCGCTACATCGTTAGTCAGACAAGAATGGCGATAGCCAATTGTACGCATTTTTGAAGCATGCGTCGATTGATAGTGTTCGCAACTATTCAGCTGCATTTTCATCAGTGTTGTCAGACTTGGGGATTTTTCTCGATATCGGGGATTTCTGAAGCTTCGGGGAAAATGTTTGGGGGCAGAGATTGTGGAGCGTAGTTTGGGAAAATGTTTTTTTTTTTTTTTTTTTTTATTTTTGTTTTTTTTTTTTTGGGGGGGGGGGGGGTTATGGGGTTTTCTTCAAAATTGGCAATTACTTGAAATCCTCACTGAAAAAAAAAATCAAGTGTATCAGATGATAATGCATTGATTCTGGATTCTATTTCGGAAATAGGAAAGTAATGTGGTGAAAGATTTTTTTTTTTTCGAAAAATAGCTTTATTTGGGGAAAAAATGTGAGCTTAAATTTGTTAAATATTCTTTATTTTTTTTTTAATTTATATTTTTAGCATAAATTGAGTTGGGGATTTTTTTGGAGAAAAAAAAAAAAAAAAAACTTTATTTTTTGGAAAAATTTAAAACCTTTTGTTGAAATTGACTTTCCACCATCTGTCAACACTGATTTGTGTTAATTTGGAGCTCGTAATCAACGAGATATATAAAGTAGAGTGATAAATGGTAACCCTTGAGAAGGTCCAAGATGAGTTATGTGACATGCTCTCCTTGCACCTGCGTATTCGGTGGTTCCCTTGGTAACAGCTTATTTTTAGTAAATTTCTATGGCAACGGTTTGGAGATTGTTCTTCGCATAAGCCAATGTTTTTGTTTACTTATGTAGTTTAATATTCTTTTGTTCTAAATCATTTTGATTTTGATTTTACTTCTTTTTTATTTCGTGTAGTTGAACTTTAACCGACAAAATGCTTAAAAATAGTTGAAAAATTATTATTATTGTTAAATTTAACTCTTTAAAAGTTTAAATTTTCTTTTATAAAAACTTTTCAACTTTGTTGGGAAACTATGAAAAAAAAGGTATTTTATTATTGATTAATAAAATGTGCCCGCTAGTATTTTTAATTAAATTAATATTAATTGACTTTTTGGAGAGAAATTTCATTCATTTGTTATTGAAATAAACTATACTCCACATCACAGACATATACATAGTGAACTTGAAAAGTAATGGTTGCCGTTGCGCGTTTGGCCGCTACCTCTTCGCAGCCAGGTGCAAACAGGTAGTATTTTGGGGCGTTTATACGTTCATGGCGTATATTCATCATTTATATATCAAATTGAAGCTAATTTTTTTCTGCACATGGTAAACTTCGTCTGCCAATGTAAAAGTGGCCGCAAGTAGGGGTTGCCAGCTGTTAAAGATTGCTTCGAATGAAAATTAGCGCGCTACATCGTTCGTCAGACAAGAATGGCGACAGCCAATTGTACGCATTTTTGAAGCATGCGTCGATTGATAGTGTTCGCAACTATTCAGTTGCATTTTCATCAGTGTTGCCAGACTTGGGGATTTTTCTCGATATCGGGGATTTCTGAAGCTTCGGGGAAAATGTTTGGGGGCAGAGATTGTGGAGCGTAGTTTGGGAAAATGTTTTTTTTTTTTTTTTTTTTTTTTTTGGGGGGGGGGGGGGGTTATGGGGTTTTCTTTAAAATTGGCAATTACTTTTACTTGAAATCCTCACTGAAAAAAAAAAATCAAGTGTATCAGATGATAATGCATTGATTCTGTATTCTATTTCGGAAATGGGAAAGTAATGTGGTGAAAGATTTTTTTTTCTCAAAAATAGCTTTATTTGGGGAAAAAAATGTGTTCTTTATTTTTTTTTTTAATTTATATTTTTAGCATAAATTGAGTTGGGGATTTTTTTGGAGAAAAAAAAAACTTTATTTTTTGGAAAAATTTAAAACCTTTTGTTGAAATTGACTTTCCACCATCTGGCAACACTGATTTGTGTTATTTTGAAGCTCGTAATCAACGAGATATTTAAAGTAGAGTGATAAATGGTAACCCTTGAGAAGGTCCAAGATGAGTCATGTGACATGCTCTCCTTGCACCTGCGTATTCGGTGGTTCCCTTGGTAACAGCTTATTTTTAGTAAATTTCTATGGCAACGGTTTGGAGATTGTTCTTCGCATAAGCCAATGTTTTTGTTTACTTATGTAGTTTAATATTCTTTTGTTCTAAATCATTTTGATTTTACTTCTTTTTTATTTCGTGTAGTTGAACTTTAACCGACAAAATGCTTAAAATAGTTGAAAAATTATTATTTGTTGTTAAATTTAGCTCTTTAAAAGTTTAAATTTTCTTTTATAAACACTTTTCAACTTTGTTGGGAAACGATGAAAAAAAAGGTATTTTATTATTGATTAAAATGTGAAATATGTGTAAAATTATGTTAAAAACAATTTATTTCGGCCATAGGACTGTCATGTTACCTAATAATAATAATAATAATTTCTCGAGCCATTATTTTAAATGCCAAAATAGCGATAAAGGGCCAAACACAGCAACCTATTGGAGCATGTCACGTGATTCATCTTGAACCACGGAAAGCTAATACTTCATCCATTGAATCAGCAGTCTAATTTATATATCTCGTTGCTCGTAATATACAGCGTTTATTTAACGTTATATGTAATTACGTTTGTTAAAATTAAGTTTCAGTTTTAAAAAACAAAGTGTTTTCTGTGTAATGAAAAGAATAATGTGCGTAACTTTAATAAGACATCATTTAAAAAGTGTTTATTAATGTTATTGTTTCATCGTAAAATATATATATATATAAATATCATATTAACAAAGCAATCTACGGTGGACTTCGGATATCATATCGAGTGATTCAAGAAATTAACTGTTTTGAAACAAAAAGATAAGCAAGACTTTGAAGATTTTTGCAAACCTCAAACCGTAAGTCATATTTCCAATTAAACTTAAGAATGATGTTGTTTATAGTTACTATAGAAATAGTATATCCCTGCTTTGGAGTCTTCTATGAGAAAAAAAAAAAAATCTTATATATTTGAAATACTGGGAACGAAGTACATTTTTCAAGCAGGTATAATTTATCAGGTAGTCGAACCTTTATCAACCTTGTTTCAAATAAACATTAAAATCATTCAGCTAACTGTAATACGGAAAAATAAATGCAACTATCGAATTTTTATATTGAATACACGTTACATTTTTACTAAAAGAACACCTAATTATTTATTTATTTTTTTAATTCTAAAAATAATGAAAAGTACATGTTTATAATTTTTAGTTTAAAAACATCTACTAAATTAAAGAAATCTAATAATTTAATTGTTTATATAAATAAGGGGAGGTGTCTGTCTGTATGTCAATCTGTGTGTATGTCTGTCAGCACACTGGCGCTCGCACTACTGATCGCAGAGCTTCCAAATTTGCCATATAGGTACCTGGGACCCTGCAGGAGTGTACCTTATCGAGATTTTTTACGAATTTCGAATTTGAGCTTTTTAAATTGTTGCGGACGATCTTTGTTAATTCTATGTGGCTAAATGCTACTGAGCCGAATTGTATTAAGTTTAACGCAGAAAATTATGGGTGGATCCTAGATGGTATTCTCAAACCAACATGGTTCTTAGGAGATTCAGCGCCAATGCAAGTTGAAAGCGTGCTATATAATTCTATTATCATTCGTACTGATAATAGAGAGGATTTTGATATTTGTGACGATGAAAGTGATGGCTGCAATGAAAGTGAGAGTAGCGATGATTCAGATTTTGAATAAATTATATAAAAATTTAATATAGGTTTCAATAAATATTTAATCATTTTTTCAATGTTCCGTTTAATTTGTATACCTCAAGTAATCTGTCCTATTTACTGAATATTTAATTAATATGTAATCTATAAAAAAAAAAAAAAAAAAAAAAAAAAAAAAAAAATCCAAATATTTCCTAAAACCTTACAGGTATAATATAAACTTCGTCTACATGAATAACCAGGGTTATTATTTTTCACAAATATTTATTATATGTTCTAATTATATAGAGAAAAGACAATTTGATTATTTATTGAGAAAAAAATGTTTTATATACTTCAATGTTGAAAAAAAATGTTGTATATAGGGAATTTTAAATGTCATCACACAAAAATTTATTAATTATATTTCTTTTGCAGTTTTTGAAATTCTTTTCTACAACTGTTTGTGCCATTGGTTGCGAACACTATCAATCGACGCATGCGCAAAAGCTTCAAATTTTTCGAAAAAAAAAAAAAAAAAAAAAAAAAAAATCTTTCAACACATTACTTTCCTATTTCAGAAATAGAATCCAGAATCAATGCATTATCATCTGATACACTTGATTTTCTTTTTTTTTTTCGGTGCGGATTTTAAGTAAAAGTAATTGCCAATTTTAAAGAAAACCCCATATCCCCCCCCCCCCCCCCTACACACACACACGCAAAAAAAAAAAAAAAAAAAAAAAAAAAAAATCATTTTCCCAAACTACGCCCAACAAAATCTCTGCCCCCAAACATTTTCACCAAAGCTTCAGAAATCCCCGAAATCGAGAAAAATCCCCAAGTCTGGCAACACTGATGAAAATGCAGCTGAATAGTTGCGAACACTATCAATCGACGCATGTGCAAAAACTTCAAGAACGCGTAGAATTGGCTATCGCCATCCTTGTCTGACGAACGATGTAGCGCGCTAATTTTCATTCGAAACAATCTTTAACAGCTGGCAACCCCTACTTGCGGCCACTTTTACATTGGCAGACGAAGTTTACCATGTGCAGAAAAAAATTAGCTTTAATTTGATATATAAATTATGAATATACGCCATGAACGTATAAACGCCCCAAAATACTACCTGTTTGAAACTGGCTGCGAAGAGGTAGCGGCCAAACGCGCAACGGCAACCATTACTTTTCAAGTTCACTATGTATATGTCTGTGATGTGGAGTATAGTTTATTTCAATAACAAATGAATGAAATTTCTTTCCAAAAAGTCAATTAATATTAATTTAATTAAAAGTACTAGCGGGCACATTTTATTAGGCAACCCGGCCGAAACATATTGTCCCTTTTATAATTGAATATAAAAATCTGATTTTGATTACATACTCGATGAATGTAGCAATTTTGCAGCCGGATCTTAGACTATTAGCTTTTGCTTTCTTTGTGACAGAAAAACATCCATTTTTTAGCATATTTGCATTCTACCAGGCCCTTGGAAACGTTAGAATGTAAATAATGCTTTTTACTCATTCCAATTATTCATTTCGATTTTACTTTATTTCTTTTTTGGTTTGATTTGGTTAGTCTTCGCTTATGATCCGAATAATTGTTTTAATACTGAAATTAAATCATCTTTCAATTTCAAATTTTTTTCACTGATAATATTGTATATATATAATTACTCTGAATTTTATCGTTAATGAAAATGCTCAAACGTTAATTATTTATCGATTAATCGTTGTTTGCAATGCTTTTATTTCATTAACTAGTTGGCATCTTCCTATTCTCCAGTTTGTGTAAAAGTTTTACACGTGGCTACTCTGCTTTTTTCTAATTTTCTCTCTGGATTCCTTGATGATTTGAATTAATAAATTATTTTATTTCTCATTCAAAATGGTTTTATTGCCTCGATTGGGGATGAAACAATATAAATTGCTATGACTAGCTATATTGTTTTACAAAATCGATGCAGCTCTCAGCTTTATGATGTACATGCCCCCTGACGTGTTTATACTTCAATTTATAAGCAGTTTTATCCAATTATTTCTGTAGTTTTTTATTTACTTTCTCCGTCATTAAGTTTAATGGTCCATTTTATTATTATTCTTCATGTCGGCTTAAGTAATTTAAATAGTTTGTCTCTTAATGGTTCTTAATCTGTATCGCAACATTTTTGTGTCAGTTTTACCTATATTACAATCGGTTCTATTTTTATTGTGTTGGTATTGTTTTGTATCTATTAATTACTAAATATTAAGGTTAAATTTTATTACGATAACTATCATTCATTATATATATATATATATATATATATATATATATATATATATATATATATATATATATATAAAATATTTATGTATTTTTTACTTAAAACTTATTTTGTGCTTTTTTAATACCTAAAATATTTTGTTTTTTCTCATATTTAAAAAACTTTTTCAAAAAACTCTTCAAAAATTCTTAGGTTATTGTGTAGTCAACAAAAAATATTCTTTTACCAATTGATACATTTTCTACTAATTATCTTCAAAAATCAACACGTTGGACCTTTGGGGATCGAACTCTCGACCACTGCATTATTAACGTGACGCTCTAACCAACTAAGCCATGAAACAACAAAGTGAGCAGCTTATATTTACTTTAAAATGGAGGCGACTTGTTTAATAGCGTGACACGAAACGCCGTGACAAAGTCAGTTTCAAATTAAAAGCTTCTAAATACACTCATGTCCATAAATTAAGGATAATTCAGATTCACACTGAAATCGAGCTTTAATGCAAAAATTTCACCTGTAGAAATACCACAGACATCTTTAAGAATAATATGCAAATTATAGGAAGCCATCAGATGACGCCGATATGATGTTACAATGACGAAAGTGTAAGAAGGGGGTAGATAAGAAATGGGAGAAAAGAAGGAAAATTGTTCACAAGCGTTCTGTGTGCCTCTCAGTGCCACAACCGAATGGTTATGACACAGAGGACACATGTAGATAATTTTTTGCGTGGTAGATATATCGGCCGACTAGAATGTGGGCGTACTCAGAAGTATTGAAGGAACTAGGAATCGCCTAAAGTGTCATCTCTAGGCTTTGGCAACGATTCCAAAATGATGGAAATGCCAGTCGACGTTACAGTACTGGTCGGCCCCGAGTTACAATGCCGAATGACCACCGGTATTTGGCAGTAACTGCCAAAATAAGCAGATAAAGCACAGCATCAGACCTGTCTCGTCAGCTGTCTGCAGCCACGAGTGCCACAGTTTCAAGACAAACCATGTATAGACGTTTGGGAGATATTGGTCTATATGCTCGCAGGCCTGTTAGATGTGTTCCACTCACGGCAATGCACTGTGCCAGCGGTTAACTTGGAGTAGAGAACATGCAATGTGAACAGCGGCACAGTGAGCTTGTGTGATGTTTTCCGACGAGTCCAGATTTAGCTTGCAGCGTGATTCACGCCAGACTTTCATATGTATAACGTCAGGTACCCATTACCACCAAAACAACATCATTGAACGACACCGTTACTGTGGGGCAGGAGTGCTTGTTTTGGGGGGGGGGATATTGGGCACCAGAACAGATCTGCATGTTCAAATCGGAAGAATGATAGGCCAAATTTATCGGGACATCATTCGGGATCAACATGTACGTTTGTTTAGGGGTACCATGAGCCCAGAATTTGTGTTTATGGATGACAATGCGCGTCCTCACCGTGCCAACGTTGAACATTGATGCCTACAATCTGAAGCTATCACCCGCATGGAATGGCCAGCATTCTCACCTGACTAGAATCCGATAGAGCATGTGTAGGTCATGCTTTTCAGACGAGTTGTAGTCCGTCAACCACCTCCTACATGTGTACCGGAACTTCGGAGAGCATTGCTTGCTGAATAGAGTAATCTTCCCCAAGATCAGATCAATAATTTAATACTCAACATTCCTAGGCGTTGTAAGGACAGTATTTCACCAACTGAGAGACATGCAATGTATTAACCATCATACCAACCATGTAATGTTAAGTTTTTGTAAGTGAGATATTTTTTGCAATTCCTTCAGGGAGCAAAAATCCTAGTTTTTATAAATGGTATCCTACATAAACCACTTTTTTTGTTCTTGATCTTTTGTTTAATAAATGGACTTTATGAAAAAGTCATGTTTATTTTGCTTCTGAACCTTTATTTGCCTCAGCTAGCATTATCCTTAATTTATGGACATGAGTGTAGTTATATGCTCAACCAAAAATTTATTTTTATCCTCCAAAATCATTTTGTTTAAATGGGCAATTTATGGTCCATCAATTATATGTATTTTTTCTTATTGTAAATAAGTTTGACAACTTGCTATCAGTAAACGTTGCAGTTAGTTTTCCTTTTGTTAACCTTCTTTCTCCCCTTCCCTACTGTAGGGTTTGTGTTGTTCGATGGTCAGTTTTTCTTTTTGAACATTAAATCTCATTAGAACGGGACCTATAACTTTTTCTTTTTTCCTTTAATAGTCGTAAAAACTTTACAATAAGTTCTAGATCTTTTGATCTGTCTATAGTTGTACATTTCATTGAATTCCACAATTTAAGAGATACATTTTTATAATGTAAATATTGCAAATCTATCAATAAAATAAATTTTTAGTTGAAAATTTTCTTAATTTTTTTTTCAAGAAATTCTTTTATGCAAATTTAACATAATAAATTTTAAACTAATTTAACACGTTAAAAGTTTTGGTCCGAACACTATGACATTGTTTGCACTTATTAGCACCAACATATAAAAAAGTAACTCTTCTCTGTATTTTTCGACGATTAGATAACAAATATTATAATGTAGAAACAGTGATTGATTGATGGATTGATTGAACACATACATACATTACATATATATATACATACACTAAGCGACAAAAAACCGCACTTGGATATTTTCCATTTTTCTTTCTGTAATCGCTAATTTTATTGTTTCAAATGTAAATTTTTGAACAGATTTTATTACGTTGTGTTTCGCGTGCAATTTAGGATTCAGCCAAGTGATAAAAACAAAATGCAATTGTTCGGAAAATTGTAATTTTAGAAAGTGTTTCAAAAATGGCAAGAATAAGGCAATTAACGATACCACAAAAAATATTAATTTTAGAGCGAAAACCAAAAAAGTATTTTAATACGTGGTATGTCAAAATGCTTAAATGTTAAAATATTATTGATCTGGTTTTTAGCAAGATATAATATTTTTTGCCTTTTTAAACTGCACATTTGCCCTTAGGCGGCCACGTTACTCATCCAGTCGAGATGACCTCAAGTTAAAAAGCCATCGCTTAAAAAATCAATTTGTATTACATTTAGAACATAGTAGGAATTCAGAAAAACTGTTTACTAACATAATTTATCTAAATACAGTGAAACAATTAAACAAAGCAGGTTTAATTGCCAGAAAATCTGGAAAAAAAAAAAAAAATCATTCTTAACGAAAATAATTAGAAAACCAAGACATTAGAAGGTTAAAAAAATTAAAAAAGGATCAATTAATTATTGAGATGAAGTTATTCTCTCTGATGAGTCAAGTTTAACTTATTTCAAACTAATGGTAAAACGCAGATCTGATCACGAAAATGTGACTGACTTAATGAAAATCGCACTTTTAAAACAATGATATATTCCCTGTACATTACGATACGAAAATGCATAATTTTTCGGTGAGTCTGGAAAATTTTCATGTTCAAGGGATCAATTAACCCGGAATAAAACTTTGCCATTAAAAAATTCATACCTGACCGACTACTTTGGGGGTATTTCAGAGTCTTCCATAATCAGCATTTCAAGATAATGCACCTTGTTATATGGCATTTGTGATACATTTATTTGATTCAAGTTGTTAAAATTACTTATTCATTCTAATAAGAATCTATAATTTTGTAAGTTACCATAACTTTTTTTACTTAAAATTAAATCCCACAAAGAATATCGCAGAATTTCTTCTTTATTAAACCTGAAAATTGTCCTAATCTCAATCCGCTCGAAAATGTTTAGGCTATAAAAGAGGGTGGGGATTAGAAATTTGTAGCCTACAACTTTGAAAAAACTAGAAAAAATATTTATGGTATTTGGCATAGTAAAATTTCTGAGTTTCATGTTAAAATACTGTAAAATATTATGCCATTGCGCATTAAAGCATTAATTCCATATAAAGGTGGAATTATCCAATCCACAATATATATTTTTATTAAATAATTGTTTAGATCTAACAAATAAATAATTTTATTTCATATAATAAATCATGATAGAATACAAAGTATATGTTTATTATATTAAGTTTAAAAAGAAAATTTTATGTAGATTTTTATTAAATTCTTCGTAGAGTGTAATAAAACGAATTATTAAATCGAAAATGTACATAGGTATCATGTTATGACTTCCGTATTATACAAACATAATTTTATTTGTTGCAATTATTAGTTTTTAAATTATTACAAACCCAAAAGGTGTAAGTCAATTTTTCTGCAGTGCGTTTTTTTTTTTTTTTGGTCGCCATCCATCCATTCATCCATAAAAAGCAGTTAAGGGGTTAAATTTAATTTTTCGGTTGTAAAATGGATTAAAAAAAAACTAAACATTGTAAAATACCATATACCAAAATGAATCGTAATTAAAAACATTTGATTATTACAAAGATAAGTTTCCTAACATAATCAACTTTATTATACATTATATAAAAAATGATACAGTTTAACAATAAGAGGTGGTGGTAACTGGCAACGATAATCTCTCGGAAATAATTTCTTTTAATTTCGTTTAAATGCAAACGTTTTTTTTACAATACCAAATAAGAAATTTGTCAGCAATTTTCTTTCTTTATGACAATTATTTTCAAAATTTACGATAATTTTTGTGTAACATTTATACTAATGTCCACAAACTCTGACAAGATGTCTTTTCAAATGATCATCTCGCACGAAAGTTTTCTTGCACTTTGTACAAGAAAAAGGTCTTTCTCCTGTGTGAATAAGAAAATGTCGTTTTAATTTGTAACTGTCTTTAAATTTCCCAGTGCACAATGTGCAGGCAAAATCTTTTGCATTTTTGAGGATTTGCTTGGATCGTTTAGTTTTAGCAGGCTTTAATTTCTTTACTACATTTGAATCGCTCGAATCTTTCTGTTTATCGGAAGAAGTAACATTTTGAAAACTTCCTAATTTATTCTTTTTCTTTGAGGTACGAGAAATATGAATTTTAGACAACTCTTTTGGATTACTGGAGAGATTCTTTTTATTCTTAGAAAGATTAGCCCTTCTGATTACTCGCTTTACAACATACTTATTTGCACTTCGAAGTCTGCTTTTTAATTTAATTTTTCTCCAAGCAGAAGATGATCTAAGAGATAAAGTAGACTTTAACAAGGTACCTTTTTTATCGTTAGACTTGTATTTTTTAACCTCAAATGCTTCATGTTTTACTCCCTTTTTCACAGTATTTCCTGTAGGAATGGAATTATTTCGGGAAAAATTTGCAATCCGAGACCTTGCTGAACTATCCCAAGTAAATACTTCTCTTGCTTTTTCGGAGAAATGCTTTTGAGCATGGATATCTAATACGCATTTACGTGAGAAGGATTCATTGCATAGTTCACATGCGTACATTTTATCCAGCAAGTTACAAGCTAAATTTCGACAATTACTATTGGTTGTACGAGATTTTCGAATAAAGTAGGAGGGTTTAGTTAATGTCTTGTTATCTGCAGTAAGCCCTTCTTTTGTCACTCTAGGTGCCTGAGGCGTAATACTTCTCACAAACGACGCTTCTTCGAAAATAGGATTTTCTTCCATGTCTGTTAAAAATCCCTCATCTTTAAGATTTTGTTCAGAGTAACTGTGGTAAACCAATAAATGCATTTGCAGAAAAGGGGAATTTTCACAGTTTTCTCTGCAATGTTTACACATGTAAAACGCATCGAGGCAGACCGTATTATAATGAATTATTAAATCTGATTTTACTTCAAATGTTCTATCGCACTTGGCGCACGTGTAGTTTTCTACATGTCTCTTAGAGCTAGCATTATCAACTATTTCCTCTATGTGTTGTTCAGTATGTTCATAGAATTCAGATTGCGAATTACAGTTATATGAGCATTTACTACTGATGAAATCTTCACAGCTCATACTTCTAACATTTTGATATGACTTTTCTTCCTCACTTAAAACTTGACTTTGCATCTCAATCTTTGCTGCTTCAATAATTTCACTATTAGCTTCAATAGTTTCACCCATCATAACAATTTCACCTGTTTCTTCTACGTACTCTTGACTATGTTCACATAATTCGGATTTCGAATTAGAGTTACGTGAGCATGCACTGTTGACAAAATATTCACATTTCATATTCGTTACACCTTGATCTCGATAGGACTTCTCTTCCGCTGATAAAATTAGACTCAGCATTTCAGTTTTTGCTGCTTCAGCAGTTTCGTTCTCCATTTTCATAGCTTCATCCACTGCCTCAGTTTCCTCCATCGCTTCATTTCCCGTTTTGGCTTTCTCCATTTCTCTTCAGTACAATGGCGGGCAGTTTAATAGATCAAGCCTGAAAATAGAAATAATCATGCCTAAAATCAAGAAAAGACAACTATACACAGGGATAAGTAAAAAATGTGAAACTGAAAGCTTTATTATGCAAATATTTATATGATAAAAATACTTTTAGATTGCCCACTGATAACATTTAACAATTTTTGAAAAAATGTTTTGTTTATGCGTAATATAAAAAGGTCAAGTTAGCTACATTATAAAGATTTGTTTCTATGTTCGTACAATTCAGCTCCTTAAACATAAACAATCTCAGCTTTATTACTGAAACATACAGGTCTGATGTTAAATGACGCAAAGTGTGAAGAAGAAAGTTTCAAGATTTATTATCTGCACGAAGAATCTAGGCCTAGAAGAATGCCCTATGTGGTTAAAGGTTTGTTAAGGATTAAGACAAGGCCTTCCGCAGTGTGTGTGGTCTTTCTGAAGAGTTCTATTAGTATTCAAGTGCGTTTTGGAGAAAGCCACAGAAATTTTCGAATGACTAAGCAGAAGAACGCAACCTAGTTTCGAACTCTGTATTTCCCATCTGAGCTTTGAGAACAGAATCTCCTTACACAACAATTCCTGCCGGTTATTGTATGGTATTGAGGCCGATTGACTGCAGTAGGGTCCTTCTTTGTATGGGTCCTAGCCCGTATTTACGCAATCTGCCGGTTATGTTGATCTTACTTTAACATGACCAAATAATACGTCCGAACACGTTAAAACATGTTCCCTGCTTAGGTAGATTTTAGGTGATGAGGATTATAACTTAAGATGCATCATAACTAAAACAAGAATTAAATTCGAAGCAACTTTAAATTTTTGTCCTTTTCCCTCCCCTTACAAAAAAAAAAAAAAAAAAAAAAAAAATTCCTTAGAATAAAATGTGTTTAGTACACTGAAATTGTGTAAAAATTTTTAGCATTTTAATCATAAAAAATACCACATATATTTAAACAAAGATGAAATTCGAGATTATTCGTAAACATAGGTGCATTTACGGGAAGAATGCAAATGGCTTTTCGTAATTTGTATGACATTGGAAAAATGATCTACCGATATAAATTTTCCACTCTGAGAACTCTTGTCTAGTCACAAATTTTAGTAAGACAGAGTTCCTCCATACACCACATGAGGCTTCTTAAATGAAAATGGCGAAATCTTGAAAATCTTAAGTGTATAAGGCATCTTTTGCCTTTTTTGGTGCAGAGATTATATGCAATTTTTTTTTTTTTAATTTCTTCAAATGGAGTCGCCTGCAAAAAAATTGTTTTTCCTGCAAATTAATAAAGGATAAGTACACTTGGGCCTCGAACGATCAGAGAACAATAGAATAATATGTACCTTTCAATCTTTTAATGTACATAAAATGCCATTCTAAATCAAGGAAATATTTTTAGTCACCATTTTCATACCATCCTTTTTTATATATAATTAGCTTCATATGAGGCTTACTGCACACAAGTCTCACTTGTAAATACTCGTACATGCTTGTTTATTACGTCAATAAAAATATCGATAATATTTTTATTCTTTAAACTTAGAATAATTTTTATATATTAGGTGTAAGGGAAAGCTCTGTTTTTTGAACACGTGCACTTTTATGCGTTGTCGATTGTCGACTGAAACCGGTTTATACAGTTAGGTTAGAGTATGATTGATGATTTACACACATTATTTTCGTATTTTAGTCGGTTTTTTCAAATTTCTACAACTGTCACCATGGGTGAAGAAAAAGTGTACTTAAGACATTGTATGTTGTACAAGTTCCGAAAAGGGAATAACGCGATAGAGGCAACAAAAAACTTTTGTGACGTGTTTGGCGAGGATGCAGTATCAGCTCGAACATGCCAAAGATGGTTTGCAAAATTTCATTTGGGTGATTTTTCTTTGAAAGATGAATCCAGATCAGGAAGGTCATCAGGTGTCAATGACGAAGTGCTACAGTATGATCAGGACAAATCCCACGTTAACTTCCCCAGAAGTGGGCTTCAAGCTTGGAATTCAGAGTGCTGCTTTGGATCACATTAAAAGGCTTGGTTTCGTGTCCAAACTCTGTTTGGGTGCCACACAACGGCAGAACTTTCCCTTACACCTAATAATTTGATTGAAAAAATATATATACTATATTTATATATATATAAATAAATAAATAAATAGGTAAAAGCACCAGTAGTGACCCTGTACCAGTAGTGGACTATTTTAAATTTAAACTCGGAATATAAGTTTTCTATCTTTTTTGAAGGATCGAGCAATGCTTAGAAAGGAAAATATAGTCTTCTACTATTAATATCTATAACTACAAATAATTTCGGCCATCAGTTTTAGAATAACATTAGTTCAACTAAAAAAAAAAAAAAAAATATATGCACTTTGTGATTTTGCTGTTTTTTCTTATCGTTTTGAAATAAGGTAATAAAATTTAGTTTGCTTTGGCCTCTGTTTTTAACTGATTTCTTCTACCTTTTGCTTTCATACGACTAAAATAAGTATGCATAATTCGTTTACCGTGCTGTTTTTAAAATCTTGTATTAACGTAGTATTTTTACGGGTGTCTACTACTGATGCCGAAAAATGTCATCGTGACTGGTATTAGACAGCCCTGTCCACCACTGGCTCATTTGAATTTATGGTCAGATCCAGTTGTAAACACAGTTTTGCAATTGGGGACGTTCTGGAACTCTCTCCTACGAGTGGTAAGGAAACATGCCATCACAATTTTGATTTTCTGCGGAAGGGATGACTCCCTTGCTTTTTCTAAATTTAGAAGGCGGAACAAAATGGGAATTCACTTGAATAATTAGATAATCTGAAAACTTTTTTTTAATTATTATTTCCGAATTTTTTTCTGGGTTCCATATTTGACTAGTTGGTTTAGCTCGGTTCTCATTAAAATAGCATAACTGTGGTCAGTATTTAGGAGTTTGAGGACGAGTGGATTTTATGTCATACACTAGTGCTACACTATAGGCAATTGGCAACGGTCTGGAACTCGCCCCTAAGGATAGTTCGACGATATTTGGTAACCCCCTCAAAGGTTTAATTTGGATGTGAAGATGGAAGACACTGGTATTTAGAGAGTTACATTTCTCATGATTGTTTTACCTAGTGTCTATGAGATTAGCGTGACCGTGTTCTTGTTAATTAGTTATGTTCCATCAAGTTATCAGTTTCACTCAAAAAGACGTTGTGGTTTAAAAAGGGGAACCAATCCTTCTGTATAAGATCAAAATGTTACGGTTTGTCTCCGGAAAACATTTAAGGATAAGGTACAACTTGCAGGTTGGTCCACAACCCTATTTGACGATTTTCTTTTGATGCCGTTTTGAACGATAACGATGTTCTGGATATTTTGCAACATCTGTTTAAGTTTGAAATACATGGCAGCCATTTTCGAAAATCACACTTCGCCGTAATCACCGATAAATAATTGCAAAATAGAGTTGTGGACCACCCTGCAAGTTGTTCCAAGGATAACTCCCAAATCATCGCCAATAGCTAACTACGTACCTTTAGTGGGACGCCAAACCCACTTAACTTCGTCTCTAAATTGATGAGATTGGAATTATGGGCACTATAAGATATTTTCACCCATAAATTCAGGTAAAATCGGTCGTGACCGAAATGTCCTGCATGTTCCCATCAAAATTGTAATGGCATGTCTCCGGAACATTCTTAGGGGTGCATCCTAGACAATCCCCAGTTACCCATTGGACAGTACTAATGCAACATTAAACCCAACTAATCAACCCACAGACTCAGCAATTACGACTCCTTCCCGATTTTGAATTATAAATGTGCGAATGCCAAATTTTACAAAAAGAAAATTGGGGACAAAATTGCACGGTCTTCAATTTCAAAATAAGAAATGGTGACAAAAGCAATACTTAAAAAAATGCACTATCATCAATTTTAAATTGCGACTAAAACTTTTCTTAACCTTTAAATGCATGATTTTTTATATTTTTACCAAAAAATTTTTTTCTTCGTGGTCATGGTTTAAAATAAACATGGAAAAATATTTTAAAAAATATTTAACATTTTTTATCGATTATTTCTTGAATTTTTAGGTTTGATGCATGTATATCATCCATTTAGCACTAAAATGTAAACCACATCAAAAAATCATTTACAATAACATAATAAATATTGGCACAAAATACTTAATTATTTATTGTTTTTAAAAGATATTTACTTTAATTGAAATTTCATTGAAACTTATTACTAATTAATCATGTTTAGACTTTATAAAAAATAAAATTTTAATATAAATTTAAATAAAAATGATCTATCAAGCATTTTTACAGGTACATTTATTGGGAAATTTATGTTGTGGGGAAATTTTGAAACAATTTCTATCCTTATTTAAACACAATGCTACAGCGCATTTTTCATATTCAATAAATGTTTGGAATTTGCAATTTGGCACTTTACAACGAATGCGATTTTCATTCGGCATGGGAACATGAAAATTTTATCCTGCCTGACTCAGGTTGAAAGAATCTATGATGCAGGGATTTTTTTCGTTATCATCATCACTTTTCAGAAATTCAAAATCTTCGTTGTTATCCCTTACTTCCTTCATTTCTTCTGTAGTGAAATATATTTTCTCGTCCATCTACCAAACTGACTCATGTATATATTTATTTAATCAGTTTAATTTTAAACTGAAATTCTATCATACAGATTATTAGTAAAATAATTTAGAAAATCAAGTTTAAATTGTTGGGGAAAACTATGTCACAGGCATGCATCAGTTTAAAATGGTATGAAAACAATTACCCACTGGACGAACAGAAGTCATAATAATAAAAATAGAAATTTTCAATACAAACATACACATAATACATAATTAGAGACTCAAAATTAATATTTTATGCCTATAATTAACAACAATCCATGCAAATATCGAATGAGTATTGCTGATACATAGCTGCCAACCAAATCCGGCAAATTGATAGTACCGACCCTTTTTCTACACCACTTATTTTTTAGAGAAATTCTCTTCAAATAAATTTACGATGAATGAAGAAAACAAATACTCTAAAAAATAAGTTGTGTAGAGAAAGGGGCGGTACTAACAAATTGCCGGATTAGGTTGGCAGCTCTGCTGATAAAAATATTAGCATGAAATAAAAGGTATTACGAAGTCTTATTAAAAATCAACTCCAAATTTTAACCTGATTCATACATGCATCAAACTGCACTCATAAATGCATAGTGATGCATAAATGAAAGAGAAATATTGAAATATTTCATTTTAAAACGATTCTGTGGTTAAATAATCTTAACATAGAAATGAAAAATACATACCATCAGTTATATAGAGTTAAAATTAGAGTTAAAATAGTTCCCCCCCCCCCTCTCATTGTGATCAAACTTATTTTAAAAATATCTGAAAATGAATGCGAACACAAGGAGAGTTTTAGTAACGATAATTATAGTTTATGAATGAATCTTATCTGGAAATCGAAGCGAGAATTTCTACCGATATAAACTATCTTTTTACCGTCTTGAATAGATTAGAAATTTTTGATCATTTCGTCTATTCAGTTTGTTTACCTTATACGCGTAGCTCAGAAACCTGTAATTCTTGTATAGAGATTTAGAAACTGACTACTTATTTGTTCTAGATGAAGATTAGAAATGGCATACTGAGAGAAAAACAAAGAGAAACAAATTAGAATCTTCTCACTTTTCTATCCGCGTGTTATTTTAAGATGCATTTATTAATTTTCAATAAATAATAAAAACGTAAGATTTCATTAAACATTACTATTTTATCAAACTAACATTAACTCTGCAAATTTTAAAACTAGCAACATTAAATTGTTATTTTATTTAATAACATTACATAAAATTCCATTCGTATAAAGTATGTAAGATTCAAACGTCTATGCAAGTATATGTAAGTTACACGTCTTCTCATTTAAATATCTTACGCCAGTCCAATGGAAGAGGTAAAATTTTCATTACTGAAGAAGAATTTAGTATTATTCTTTTTTCTCTTAACTCTTCTAAATATTACCGTTTTATATGCATATAAACATCCTTGTGCCGAGTTTTTCTAGAACAAAAAGACACAGGCTCTTTTTTTTTCTTTCACCTTCGGTAAAGAACGAAAAGGTGTTTAGTACGTCAAGTTCAGCATAAAATAAAATAGGTGCAAGGCGGCGAACTCAACGGTCCGCACGTTTATGGAGGAAAACTATGGACGTCGGACTGCTGCAGGATGCCTATTGTACTGTTGGGGGCGATCTGTATGGCTTCCCCTCTTCCTGGTCCAGTTTCAGTTCCAAAAACAACACTGCCCACATAGTAATATCAGCACAAAACCCTTATTACACCCACCTGTTGACTGGAGACAATTGAGTATTCATAACACTGACCACGAAGGAGGGCGAACTGATCCTTGGCAGCGCCTACGCCGCCCCGTCTGCTGATTTCGAGTCCTGTCTGCTGGAATGGCAACACCTAATAAGGTAATTCCGGGACAGATGCCCCACTTAAGGAAAGGGAGCTATAAAATAAATTGGGTAGTAACAATGACAACGAAAATTTGTGGTAAAAACATAATAGATATTCTTTATTACTACTAAGTTTTTTTGTACCATATTGTGAATTTTCTAAAGAAAAAAATAAAATTGAGGCAGTACTACATTTTGCCATCTCTCCCGAAGTTGTGGGTGAGATGCCCCGCTCACATGGGAGAGATGCCCTACCTGTAAGAACAATAATAAAAGGTTTTAACATTGGTCAATAGTTTATATTAATTTTTCAGTAGTTTATAACATATGAAAAGTAAGCTATTTAAAATAATAATAATAAATATGACCTTAGCATTAATTTATATAATATTAAAATATTTAGCTACAATAGACAAGATGTAAAATTTAAAATAAAACACATAAACTACTGAAAAATATTTCAAATATATATATATATATATATATATATATATATATATATATATATATATATGCAAAAATTTCATATTTACAGTTTCGAAAGTATAATGAAAAAATATTACAAAATGTGTCGAATTTATCCAGATATTTTTCTTTTTCTCTTCTCTAATTTTCGCTTTCCCGCAAATATTGCACAGATCCCCGTACAATTGTGCATGATTCATGTAACCATTTATTGCACTTTATGCAATTTATCCAATCTACCGATTCTTTTGTAAAATAATAGTTCTCCTGACAATCGAGGCAATTGTAGGATATCATTTTCGTCCTTTTCAATGGGGATGTCCATCACTAGCTATTTTGGAACTTTGCTAATTTAACAGCGGATTTTAGCTTTTTTTCTTGGATGCGCTCTTGGGATGTAATAACCTTAGCCGATGGTATCTTTCTTTTTCGGCATCCTTCCTCTAACCTAGGTACAGGGGAAATCTGGTGCAATATTTTTGTCGGGGAGGTTGTTTGAACAGTTGATTCAGAAATTTGGGACTGTTCACCCGTCTGTTTCAATGCTTCACTTATGGAAAAGAAGTGGTTTGGAATCACTGCTTGGTTTAGAGGAAAAATTCCCGTCTTCCGAAAATCATTAATAGCAGTGTCAATAGAAGTTGCCCTTTCCCAGGATTTACCAATCAGTTCTGGAGCTTGTATTCTCTCCCAATAGTCCTTCCTGGATGATTAAAAATCCATTTCCTTGCTTCCTCTTTAAAGTAGTGTTTTAGTGGCTAAAGAAAGACCGGTCAAGAGACTGAAGAGCTTGTGTCATATGGCTGGACAGGCATACAATTATAATAATATTCTTGTCCGCAAATTCTAGCCAGTCATAACAGTTTAAGTGCGATGCGTGATCGTCCAAAATAATGATTTTCCTTGGGGTCTTCTTGTAACAAAAAAATCTTTAAGTCATCTCAAAAAAATATCTGTACTGATGTACGATGATTTTTCGTTCATGAACATCATAGATCCAGGTGGAAGACCATCAAAAAGTTCTTTTTCCCGAACGCCTTTAAAAATAACTGAAGGGGGGAGATATTGTCCTTCTGCATTGCAACAGGCAATGAATGTAACATTTTCTTCTCTCTGTAGACGTCAAAACATGAACATCTTTTGCCCCGTTGATAGCCACGACCTTTCCTGGAACGTTATTTAACTGACAGCCGGTTTCGTCCATATTATAAATACTCCCCGGTCGGGAAAAGAATTCATTTTCTTCAAACACTCTTGAGAGAAGTTTAAAAAAATGATCAACACTTTCTCTGTTCATGCCTTCCCCCCTTGCTAGCCTCTGGGCTCCTCTGATACTTAGTTCTGGGTTTCTCTTAAGAAATTAAGACAGCCAGGCGTACCCAGCCATTCTTTCTTCTAAATTAAATCGATGCTTGAGAGAGACCTTGTTTTTCAGCAAACTGAAATGCAAGTGTCCTAATTATCTCTCTGTCAGGTGCAAATCCACATTTTTCTAAACGTTGGATGAGCTTGATGAGAGTTTTTTTTCGTTCTTGCGGCCCCAAAGCGCTTGTTTTGGTATTATCTGTTTTTCTTTGACGACGAAGTGTCTGAGAAGGAATTCCATAGTACCTAGCAACTTCATTGAATTTCTTCTGCTTCTAGTCTCCTAAGAGCTTCTTTTAAATGGTCTTCTGTCCAGGTCCCACGAACTGCTCCAGTATTTTTAATTTCGTGCGCCCAAAATTGTTTACGTTATAGATTAAATGTCAAAGGGCAGTCTGACATACCTGAGCGTTTTTTTGCTTTCTTATCTGGATTCAATCTGCATTCTTGTGATATCGTTTTGAGTTGCCACTTCTAGCGATCACGCGAATTTGAATTGCATTTGATGAATTTCAATCTAAATTTATAGTTGAAAAAATATTTTTAAGTTGAAAAATTTAACGATTTACAAATATTACGCATTTTATAAAAACAATATGAATTTAAAAATATTAGTTTAAAATTTAAACAATTAAAAGACTTTTCTCCCTGAAAGTGTACGTGGGGCATCTCACCCGAATATAATCTGGGGCGTCTATCCTTTTGGTATGGGAGAGATGCCCCGGAAACTGTCCAAAGTAAAATACAGCAAAAATGGCGGCACAGTGGCCAAAGTCGACTAATGAACTTTTTACTACAGGTTTTTAAGCTTATATAAAAAATATCCATTTTTATTAACTAGTGCCAGCCTTACAATGCAACATCACTCTTATAACAGAGTAAAAAAAAAACATGGTACTTACTTGGAATATTGTTGTGACAGGAGAACACAAAGAAATAAGTTCACGTAACTTCCACAGCACACCATTCAACATCTATCTGAAGTAACAATCGGACTTTCAGAGCCATCTAGCGTTGCGTTTCGAAATTACATTAAGTGGTGCATCTCTACCGGTGGGGCAACTCATCCGGAATTACCTTATCCCAAAAATCACTCTTCATCTGTGGCTGCGACCTGAATGCTAACTCTCCCTTATGGTGCGCATCAAACGAGAATGCTAGGGATCGCAGCCTCATAGAATTTATAGCCACTAATAACATCTGCCTCGCTAACTTAGAAAATTCCGCCCCCAACTTCCAAAAAGACAACGCTCAGGGCTGGCCAGACTTCACCCTCTGTAACACCAAAACTCTTGCAAGAATAAATGACTGGTCAGTCCTAGACACCTTCAACAACTCCGACCACAATTATATAACATTCACCATTAACACAAAACCTACTATAACTCAATCTCGACGCTTCGCCACGAAACGCGGAAATTTCAAAATTTTCAATAACCTCTTACTTCAAAATTCCACACCACTAACAGACGAAATCAAATCAATAAACAACATCCCCAAACTTGAAACCTTTACAAACAACCTAATAGCTACCATCCAAAATGCTGCCACCTCGGCCTTCAGACTTAAGAAGTCGGGACGTCGGTTTGCTTACTCCTTCTGGTCTCCCCAGTTACGTTCCATGCGGAATCATCTAACTGCTCTGAGAAGCCAGTCAAAATACCTCGAACCTACACAAATCCAGCAACACAAACAGAAAATTAAACTTCACTCGGCCCTATTCAAGAAACGCATAAATGAAGCCAAACGCGCCTTCACAAACACAAATCTTCGGCACTGCCCAAAAATTTTATAGCAACAAATTCTTCACACCTACAGAACTGAAATTGGAACGTCCTCCAGGCCAATCCTCTAAAAGACAAAACCTAGAATATCTAACAAAAACCTTATTCCACAAACAGTTTACCCTCACCAACAAGCACCTTCATACTCGGCTCCCTCTGATGTTCCCTTCACGGAGTCCGAGGTAAAAGCCACTCTATACGGTTTCAACACCAACAAGGCTCCTGGCCCGGACAATATTGACTTTAAAATTCTACGCAACGTTCATACAGGGTTTGTCCGGAAAGTAATAGGACTGATTTTCTTCTGCCGCGACTGTACTTCGGAGCGTGCGCTCACCGACTGGATCCGGTAGAGGGCGTTCCTAGCTAACGAACGAGCGGCTGGTCAGTTATCTCCGAGCACCTGGAGAGTCAGGACAAGCTTTTTCGCGCGACGTGTTTCTGTGAATGGTGCAAGCCGACCCCCAAGTGAAAGTGACCCTCAATTTTTGAATAACGTAATCACAGGTGACGAGTCACGGATCTTTGAGTATGATCCCGAGACAAAGAGGCAATCTTCCGAGTGGCACACGCCGGCGTCTCCTCGCCCAAAAAAGGGGAAGAATGAGCAAATCCAAAGTGAAAACGATGCTCATTGTCTTTTTTGACATCAAAAGGCATCGTCCAAGGCATCGGAAGATTGCCTCTGTCTCGGGATCATACTCAAAGATCCATGACTCGTCACCTCGCTCGTTCGTTAGCTAGTAATGCCCTCTACCGGATCCAGTCGGTGCGCGCACGCTCCGAAGTACAGTCGCGGCGGAAGAAAATCAGTCCTATTACTTTCCGGACAAACCCTGTAATACAATGCCTCAAATACTCCTGCAATGGGCCAACTTATGTCTCAAACACCAACACTTTCCAGAAACACTCAGAAGAGGCGAAGTGGTGTACTTTTTGAAGCAAGGGAAACTTCCCTCTGAACCCTCTTCCTACAGACCGATCTGCCTCCTCCCCACTTAAGGCAAATTGCTGAAGAAACTCATAGTAACCCGACTTAACTTCTTTCTGGAATCTAATTATCTGCTTCATCCTAACCAATTTGGGTTCAGAGAGGGCAGATCTTGTGACCAAGCCTTGCAAGCAATCAAAAGTTCCTGCGCCGTTAGCTGTAATGCATCAAACTACACCACTATCGTCTCGCTAGACATTAAAGGAGCATTCGACAATGTGGAGTGGCCACACATTCTTCGCGCACTACAAGATTTTGACTGCCCGGGCAATCTGGCCGGAATCATCTGCTCATATCACTCCCATCGTAAAATTCTAGTGAACTGGGGTGATGGCTTAACGGAACACCCTCAAACAAAAGGATGCCCTCAGGGCTCGTGCCTTGGGCCAATCCTTTGGAATTTAGTAGCGGATGGCATTCTCAAACGTATGAACTCTGCGGGTTTCACCACATATGCCTATGCGGATGATTTCTCCTCGATTCTCTCGGGCCGTGTCAGGAAAAACCTGGAGGCCCAGGAAGCTTTGTCCTTCTTTAGTAAGCTACTCAAAGAATTCGACCTTAAGTTATCCCCCTCCAAAACTAATGCCTTAACACTAGCCTTCCCTAAAGCCCTTAAACGAAACCGAAATCCCAAGATGCGGATTGACGGCATCAGTGTCAACCACGTAGAACAAATGATATTACTAGGTATCACTTTTGATCGGCACCTCAACTGGCTGGCACATGTTACAGAACTAAAATTAAAAACCCAAAGCATATATCACAATTCAGCAAGAATGGTGGGAAAGAGGTGGGGTATCTCTACCTCTTTCCTTAAGTTCTGGTACAAAACAATAATAGAAAAAATAATAACCTACGGAGCCGCTATTTGGGGTGGCCATCTAAGAACAAATGCCATAACAGGCCCCAGTTCTGCCCAACGACCATTCTTCCTGCAAATTGCAAGAGGATATAAAACTTTTTCCACAGATGCCCTCACCGTAATCAGTGGGATCCCCCACGCCCACCCCAGGTCTCCCAAACGTACATTAAAACTTAAATCTTGCAATTAAAAGACTCTGACCGAACTAATATTATCTTCCCACAAACCCCCATTCAAACTTTGACTTGCAGTTGGGATATTCACCCAGGCAAGGATGTTGCTCCAATGTTAACCAACCGTCTTAAAAATAACTTATCTCCCTCTGCTCCGGTGGCGATCTACACGGATGGTTCCAAGACAGATACCGGGGTTGCAGCCGCATTTTGCGTGCTGGAACAGGGTGTCGCGGGCCATCAGTGGGCTTGCAGGCACGAGGACTTTAATACGGTATTTCAAGCAGAGATCCACGCGATCGCTGAGGCCATACAATGTGCCAGTGTCGCATACTCTAATCAAAGCGTCAATATCTACAGCGACAGTCTCTCGGGCCTTCAGGCAACAGCTAGACATCGGAGCAGACATCCGCAAATTCAGCGCATTAAAAAACTCATAATGAATCTCGACTTAACTTGCTCCCTGGCACACGTTTCTGCCCACAGGGGTATCGTAGGCAATGAACTTGCTGATTCCCTAGCAAAAGAAGCCACTAATTTCCCCACAAAATGTTCTTCAATTCCCGCCCCCCCTTCCTACGTCAAAAGTAAAATTCAAAACTTAATGAATCTCAAATGGCAAGACCTGTGGGATATTTCAGAGAAGGGGAGACATACCTTCTCGCTGATTCCACGGGCCCGCACTAACTCTTGGACTTTAACTCCTCCTATTACCGCATTCCTAACAGGCCATGGGCCCTTCCCTTCCTATCTATACAAGTTTCATTGCCTACGCTCACCCTTGTGTCCATGTGGAGAGGAGGGTACTCCACTACATTATTATTTCCACTGCCCCCTAACAGAAAATTATCATTTAAGAAATCCCTCCCCTAGACCAATTAATTGGCTAGACAAAATTCTAACAAGAAAACCGTTAATAAATAAACTAAATAGCATCTTCTCCTACTTAATGAACATTTCAAACCTAACAGATTGATATCAAATTCTACTAATTATAATAATAATTCTCTAATCAAAATTAAATAACTAAGTTCCTTCACCCTGTTATCTTCCACTGTGGTCGTCCGAGTTGCTGCTGAAGATATCCTCATGTAATATCAGTTCTAGTATTCAGTAACTTCCCCAGTACCCCGCTAACCATCCTAACGTCACCAGCAGTCAATCAAGGACCGACTTGAGCCTCAACGCGAATCTATCTACTTACAGATTCTTCCCATGATGGTCAGCAATTACTGCTGATTAAATCCATGCATACGCATGAACTGTTTCTACTAAAGGAACTGCCATTCTCAACCTCAGAATCTGCGTCATCAATTATCATACTGGTTTCGACTCTACAATATCAACTATCGTCAGCATGCCATTTGTCGCATGGGGCCGGATGTACATAAATATCTGTAAATACTCATCGCCCTCTGTCACTGGTTGGCTAAGCCAGGCGATGCATGATGTAAAAAAATTTTTTTTTCTCAATAAATGTCGGAGCAGCTCACGTGGATTATCCTAGAAGCGCTCAACACCGCTCTTCGAGCGGTGAGCGGGGGCTGCTCCCTATTCAATTTCCCTGTTCAATACCGATCATGAATTTTAACGCATTAGAAATATTTTGCAAGTGTCTACTTGCAGCAATTCCGCCAATTATAGCATTTTCAGAGAATATGCCTTAGAAAAAACTTTAATAACATATGCCAGCATCAAGCTATTCAATAAATATTAGCGGAAATAGAAGTGATCATAGAAGTTGACAGACAAAGATACAGAAAGGCGAAACGAAGCCATATTCACATTTAAAACATTCTTAGAAACTTAAAATTCATTTCACAACTGAAAACTCAATACACGTCCATAAATTTTCAATTTGACCCCATAAGGCGTTTGAGTATTTATGTGTGGCCACCATGAAATTCTTAATACGATATTCTATAAAATCCTATTTTTTGTGTGCAAATAGGACTTTTTCTCATTATGGTTTGTGCAGTGCAAAGGTAATATACGCTTTATAGAAATACCTCTTATAGAATATAATGTACAGGCATTCTTTCGGTGTTTCTATACACAAACCTGCCGTACTATTTAATTTTCAGTAGGAAATATGCTAGTTTGAATTTTAGTCGAACTTTAAATTATATTAATAAAAATATTTACAAATGTTTTGAACGGACAGATAGATGGACAAACGGATAAATGAAAATATTAACCCGAGCAGGTTATCGCTTTTTTTGGCATCTTGTCAGTTTATCATGAGTCGGTGAAGACTCGAGCTATGTTAGAACACGTTATTTTTAATGAAAAAAAAAATCTGATAAAATTCTTGAACACTCTTGAATACTTCTACTTTAAAAGTAAACAATTAATATTTGAAAAAAAAAATTATCGGAAATACACCTATTTCCATAAAATGCAGGAATTTACTAAAAATTCATAACTTTTGAATAAATTGAGAAATCTAAAAAATTCAAATTGCATAATAAAATTTCAGAATGGTATTTTTACGGGAAAAATCATGGATACGATAGATAGGTATTTCTTCTATATGTGAATTCTGAGTGATGAAACAAAAGAAAAATGGCTCGGGTCTCCAATGACCCAAGATAACCTGATCGGGTTAAACCTTCCACGGGCAAGCAAATTTTCTTCATTTACAATCTACAGCCACCAGCAATTATCAACAATATTAAAAGACAAGAAATGAATGAAGTTATTCGTCTAACAAGGAAACATTCTAAAAGGTGTCGTCTTCAAAAAATATTGAAATATAAATATATATATATATATATATATATATATATATATATATATATATATATATATATATTCTACTCCTCATAAAACACCAGAAAGTGAAAAAATTATCGGCTGAAATGAATTACAGCGACTACAAAAAATTATCAAATTTAAGCATTTTTGGCGATTTAGCGCTGTTAGGCGATAAGTTCGCTAGCACCGAGATTGTCGTGTACAGTCGGTAACAAAAGTGTCCGAACACTAGCAAAAAGTCCTATGTAAAAAAAGTACACTTCCTAACGTTTTATAAAATAAATCCTTGTCTTAGTCAGTGTAAGAACATGATTCGATAAGGATTTATTTAACAATACCGTATGAAGTGTACTTTTTTTACATAGGAATTTTTCTAGTGTTCGGACACTTTTGTTACGGGCTGTACGAACAGAACCGTGTTTTGCCTCTCCTCCAAGTACTCAAAATTAGTCGCCTAACAGTATGAAATCGCCAAATATGCTTAATTTTTATAATTTTTTGTGGTCGCAGTAATTCATTTCAGCCCATATTTTTTCACTTTCTGGTGTTTTATGAAGAGTAGAATCACATTTTTTTTTCAATAATTTTTGAAGACGACACCTTTTGAATGTTTCCTTGTAAGTTATATTTAAAAAAAAATTCCGGGGACAGTTTTTGCAATTTTGAATTCAAATTTGTGGTTGTTCTATGCAACCACCGCTCCTGAAAGGGTTAAACACTCTTCAGTGTTGGAAAGTTTTAAAATGTTGAAAAACACCGAACGAATCTGTCTTTTTTTCTAGAATTTGTTTTCGGCGGGATTTCCACCAATTGAGAAATAGGAAGAAAGATCGAGGTTCAGCGAATTTAACATGGCACTAACACTACGCAGCGGTCAATTGGCAGTTGTCTGGGAGTCATGTAACATTTTTCTTAATCCTTTGCGGAGGGGGGGGGGGATAGCTTTCCCGCGTCAGTAATCCACAGAGATATTGATTTCGGAACATGGAGCCATCAGAATTTTCAGATCAATGGGTTTTACGTATACTGACCAAACGTCCTCATTCTCTGGAGACAAATGGGGACTTTTTTTTTTTTAAAGGCATTTTTCTAAGTTTTAATAAATTGTAGAAAGTTAATGATTATTCTATAATACTTTATTTTTAGTCCTTATTTATTAGGAATGAAAAAATACATCCATAATTGGATAATTGTAGCAATTTTTAACGCTTCTCTATTATAAATGTAGTTTGATCTGGTTAGCCTAGTTTTACGTCCCATTCTAATAAGGTGACCAGTCGTTCGTTTTCTGAGGACTCAATTTTACCAATTTTTCTTAGTTTTAAAAAATTTCTAATGAGGAACACGTTTGTTCCCGTTTTTATCTGTCCTGTCCTCATTTTCTGAGAATTCCTAAACATCTCCGTGTTTGGGTAATTTAGATTTCCTTTCCATCAATTCTTAAATATTGATGCTTTTTATTATAATCTATTTAGGTTGTTGCCGACCAGTATTCTTTTTCACATTGAACCACCTCAACCACAAGACTTTAGTTTCTACTATTCACCAGTTTATGTCAATACGATAGTCGTTATTTGTCTGATGGTTGGCATATGAAAATATTCTTTGGATTTAGGAATAAGATATAATCTTGTATATGGAATAAAATTATGCAGATAAAACCACTGTGAATTGAAAAAAAGATTATGATTCAGATAAACACTAATATCACCTGTATAAATATGAACTACTGATATAGTAGTATATATTCTGCAATTTACAAAATAGAAAGTTCAGTGGAGATTTCTTATGCAAAGTGAAGTTTAAAATTTCCGAAAATATATAATCTGAAGGCAAAATTTGGCAACTTAAATCTACTGTAAATCTAAGCAGTAAAATCTAGGAATGAACCGAATATGGATTTTCGAGTTTTCAATATTCTTTCATGATTTTGTAATGGAAAAAAAAATGTTTTATAGAACCCGATAACCACAAGATTAGCGGGTTATCTAACAATTTTGACTCAGATATAAGACTGCATTTTGAATATTGAAAAAAATCAGCTGGATATTGGATATCTAATCGAATATATCCTCCTAAAATCATTACGAAGGAGAATAAATTTTGCAACTAATATGAAGCAGGATTTAAGATATTAAGCAAAATCAAAACACGAATGTTTCTTTTAACTTCAGCTTATGAGCAGTAAATTTACAGATATAGTTATTTAACTTGTATGTGTGCTTACGATTTAAAAGGTTTTTAAATTTAATTTTTATAGTGTCTTTACTCTAACTCAACAGTATTTTGAAAGTGTTTTGTAACTGGTTTTATTAAAAAAAAAAAACTTAATAGTTTCCATGTTTCGAATTTTAAATATGTTAGACATGGATTAGTGTAAGTCCGTGATGTTAAATTCGTATCTACCATCAGTATAAAATATAGAGGTAAAAACATTTTTTGGTTTTCTTCTCACATTATCATTGATTTATTAAGTCTATAATACCAGTAGACACAAGCAGTGAAACATGGCTAACTACAGTGGCGGACAAAAGATCTGCACCAAAAAAAAAAAAAAAAAAAAAAAAAAAAAAATTTAATGTTATGCATTATTTTGTTTACATAAAATTATCTTAGTTGCTGGAAAGCAAGATATGACGTCATTCCACATTCATATTGCATCATACAACCCTTCTGAAGTATTACATCATCCTATTTCTATAAATGGCATGCCAAAAGGGGACAATGCTTATTAATCTCATTCTTTAAGTGATGAAAGGATCGCTCCTTATGTTCAATTGACGAAAGAGAAAAAATGTGAAGCACTTGCTTTAGCTAAACAAGGATATTCGATACGCGTGATCGCTAAAAATATTGCTGCAATCAATCGACAGTCTCGAGAGTGATTAAGTTGGAGCGTGAAACTGATAAAGCTGAAAGGAGGTCCGGATCAGGCCGAAAGAGAGTAACCACAAAATCTGACGATCGATATCTTAAGCGTATGTCTCTCCGTAATCGTCATGCAAGTGCTTCTGATTTAAAAGTCAGATGAGAAAAAATGTGTCAATTTAAGTGCACGAACTGTCCAAAGACGCCTTGTGGAATGCAGTCTGCATGCGTATCGCCCGAAGAAAAAACCGTTACTTAAAAAAAAAAAAAAAAAAAAAGATGCAGAAGAGATTTTTTGGGCGAAACAGCATGTTTCATGGATAAAGGCTCAGTGGGACTCTGTAACTTTATCGGATGAATCTAAATTCAACCTACATGGGTCGGACGGTAAGCGGTATGTTTGGAGACATAAAAATGAAGTTTATCATCCAGACTGCATATTGCCTACTATTAATTTCCCAGCGAGCCAAATGGTCTGGAGATGAATATCCAGCAAAGGGGTTGGACGCCTTAAACTTATTATTGGAATTGTGAATGCATCAGTTTACACCCAGGTCTTGGAGGAGTGTTTAAAGCCAGTTATTCAGAAGGTGCTGGAAATTGTATTTTTCAAGAGGACTTTGCACCCTGTCATACAGCGAAATCGGTAAGTGCGATCCAACTTATTCATGCATGATTTTTTTTTTTACCTCATTTACAGGTTTTTATCTCTACAACATAAAGGATATTACAAAAGTAATTTCCCCCTAATTTACTCTTTTAGATGAAAGCCTATCTGACAAAATCTGGAATCAAAGTTTTGGACTGGTCTGGGAATAGTCCCGATCTGAATCCCGTTGAAAATTGTTGGCACATAATGGGTACGAAAATTGCTGCTAAGAGGCCTGCTACTAAGATTGAACTGCAGGAAAGCATTATTAGGGTTTGGTTACATGTTATTGGCCGGGATTACATTCAGAAGTTAATATCTTCTATGCCAGACCGCCGCAAGGCTGTCATTGCAGCTCGTGGAGGATCCACGAAATATTCAAGTCATCCTTATGCCTGTACACACATGTAAATAAATGTAATATGACTGCAGTTATGTAGAATTTATATTAATTACAAAATTTGTATATCAATTACTTTGTTGCACGTCTTATTAAATATTACATTTTTCACACTTTTTCATTTTTCTGAGTAATTAAGTGTAAATAATTCATTAAGTATAGTAAAACTTGATTAAGATTAATCCTACAACTTCATTTTATCCTAAAAGTATCATCTTTACATAAAACATACGTGAAATACATTATTTGCACGCTTTTCCCTTTTCTCGCAGGTGATGCAGTTTTTTGTCAGTCACTGTAGAATCGCACATTGGTAGATTTTTTTAAAAGTATTTAAAAAGATAAAAATTCAAATATTTCCATTTAAACAAAGTTCTTAGTAATTACTCTATCTTTAAAGTAAATAAAAAAGTTCACTATCGGTATTTTTATTTACATAACAGTGCATTATCTCTACGTAGTGTAGACGTTAGAAGGAAGTTGTCAGAGAAATCTAAATCACAGAAATTTTACTTCGACTTTCACATTTTAATCACTTCTTAACTAATAATTGAACTATATCCTTAGTGTATATGTGCTGTTAATCACATGACGAAGTCTTGTAACCCTCTGTCCCACAATGTAGCTGTGTTCCGCGTTCTTTTAAATGTATTCGGTATTTACTATGAAATTCGCAACGAAAGAACGTTTGAGGAACGGCTCGTCCTTTTCATTTTGATTTATCCAAGATATAATAAAATATAAATTTAATCCAACATTTCTGGATATTTAATAAGAATCTTCACACAATTTAAATCAAGAAGCACAATACTAATATGAGCTCTTTATTTCAGTGCTCAAATAGTTTTCAGCAGATATCAATGTTTTTCACATGGGTATTTATTCCTGTATACATCCTTATTTGATATAAGTGCTTTACAAATTTGAATCGACCTACCTGGGAGTAACCCGGGTAAGTGGAACATTTCTTAAATAAACTTACGACTGTTTATGATATTTTAAGAGTATTATTTTACATACAAAGATTGAAAAGTAATACACTCATTGCCATAAAAATTTGCTCACCGATAATGAGTTCTCAGAATGAAACTAAATTTAATGCACGTAAGTGCAACGTTGATAGAAATAAATGATTACAAAATCAAAGATAAATGATAGTTATTATAGGAATAATTACAAAAGAATGGAGGTTTTTGTACCTTGTTGGGCCACATCCAGCATGAATGCACGATGCGATAAAGGCGGGCATTGAGGCATACATGTCTTTTATGATATCCTGTGGCATCTCGTTCCACATTTACGGTAAATGCGCCTCTAATTCGTCCAAACTCTTTAGAAATGTAAAGAACGGATATGCTGTATTCGTAACCGAAAATTCTGTTAGGCATATATATTGAACTTTACAGTGAATACGTGTCACCCGCGGCGCTGGAAATTGCGCAGCGTAAAGTTCAAACAAAGAGCAAAATATACATTGCAGCTGACGGACAGAAGTTTCAACATCGGTACTTACATACTGCTTTTATCAGTGTAGCTGCATGCGTTCAGCACTTAGAGTGAGAACAGATTTTTGTGAGTATCCTGTAATTTGTTTATATCTTAATGATATGATAATGAAACCTATTTCAGGCCAAGATCATTACGACAACAAAAAAAAGTTAAATTAAATCATCTCTTACGAAGTTATAAGCTAACAAATTTCAACAACAACGAGAAACATGGTTTGTATTGAGAACTTCCTTTATGAAGTCGGTTTAAAACGTCTATGCGTTAATCGATGTGACCGCTTACAATAACCATACTTAGAATTTTACATAGCATAAATGTCACCCGCTACGCTACAGCATATGCAATGTCATTCAAGTGTGCACAAAATAGGAAAATGTGAACAAATGCACGTTTTAAGCGTTCTGTTTTTAGCATTAATGTCTAAACTATCTTTGCGTACTACATCGATGATGCTCTGCAATTTTATAATTCACTTTCTTCCCTTGTCTTGAAACATTTCTGAGATAGGATCGCTAACTCAACTCTTTTCCACCAGGTGGCGCTTTAGGCGGTTGAATCGCGTAGCCCATGTCCACTTTACTATACCTACATACCACTTTTATGAATATAGCTGCAGCTGTTCAGCAGTTAAAAGAGTCGGGACCGACTTTTTTGGGCACCCTGTATTTTCTTTTGATCGTAAAGATCTTACAATGCGACCTATTTCAGACCAAGATCTTTACAATAAAACAAAAAGTATGTAAATCGGAGCATCCGTTCAGAAGTTATGAGCTAACAAAAAATAAAAAAAAATAAAAAAAAATAAAACATGCTTTGAATTGAGAACCTCCTCCTTTTTGAAGTCTGTTAATTAGAGCATCTCTTACGAAGTTATCAGCTTACAAACACCAAGAACAACACATAGCTCGAATTAAGAACACCCTCCTTTCTGAAGTTGGTTGAAAATGACTTTACGCTAATCGATGTGACCGCTTACAGTAAAAGTACTTTGAACCACAGAGTATACGTGTCATCAGCTACGCTGGAAAGTGTGCAACGTAGTTCAAATGTGCACAGTGTAGGAAATTGTGAACAAACAACTGCACGTTTTAAGCGTTCTATTTTTAGCAATAATGTCTAAAAACTCTTTTCGTAGTAATTCGATGATGCTCTACAACTTCGTAATTAACTTTTCTCCCATCTTGACCCGTTTTTGAGATAGGAGCGCTAATTCCGCTGTTTTTCACCAGATGGCGCTTTATTTTCTCTAGATTGTAAAGATGTTATAATGGGACCTACTTCAGACCAAGATCTCTACAACAAAACAAAAAGTATCAAGTAATCGTATTTTGAACTATATAGCGTTTGTCTCACCAGCTACGCTACAACGTGAGCAATGTAGCTCAAGTGTATATAGTGTAAGAAATTGCGAACAAACAAATGCACGTTTTTAGCCTTGTATTTTTAGCATCAATGACAAAACTATCTTTTCGTACTAAATCGATGATGCTCTGCAATTTTATAATTCACTTTTTCCCCCTATCTTTAACCGTTTCCGAGATAGGAACGTTAACATGAATTTGTAGTAAATCGGTGATACTCTTCAGCTTTGTAATTCACTTTTTCTTAGAATCGTTTTCGAGATAGGAACACTAACTGCGCTATTTTCCACCAGGTGGCGCTGCAAGCGGTTGAACCTTGTACTGCATGGCCACTTTGCTATACTTACATACCATTTTTATCCCTATAGCTGCAGCCGTTTAGCAGTTAAGAGTTGGGATTAATTTTTTTGGACACCCTGTATTTTCTTTAGATCGTAAAGATAGTATTACAATGGGACCTATTTTAGACCAAGACCTTTTCAACAAAACAAAAAGTATCAAAATCGGAGCATCCGTTCAGAAGTTATGAACTAATAAACATTAAAAAAAAGTACGGTTTGAATTGAGAACCTTCCTTCATTTTTTAAGTCGTTAAAAAAAAAAAAAAAAAAAAATGTGAAAAGATATTACGGATTGATAAAATATTTCAAGTAGTTTAGACTATACGGTTGATTTTTGATACCAACTGTGTAAAAATGCCAGAGCCAGGAATCGAATCCGGCTCTCCGCTGCTAATGTTCTTTCACTGAGCCACTCACGCTGATAACCAGTTCGCCATTTCTTCCATAACCGTTGGCAACGTTACCGTATCTGCAAACACATATGTAACGGTTATGTGAGAAATAAACTGGTTATGAGTCAGGGTGTCTCAGTGGAAAGGCATCCGCACGTTAAGCAGAGAACCCTGGTTCGATTCTCGGACCTGGCATGTTTCACATAGTTGGTACAAAAAAAATTAATCATACTCCAAACTATTTAAAATGAATTTTCACGGTTGATGAGCTTATCAATAAAATTTCTAAATATTTTAAGAAATTAAATGATAAAATTGGATACTGGCAGGCATCGTAACATATTGGAAGTGGAACACCGCAAAATGGTGACAACGCAAAATCACTGTTTGAAAGAAATAGTCTTGTCGTACTAAAAAATGGTTTACTTGAGGTTGCTACCAGACAGTGTATGAAATCCACGAAACTCATTTCCGCAGTAATCATTATCACACATTTGTAAGCTTTGCGCCCATTAAAAGGGGGGAAAAATTACCAAACGTCGCTATCCCTGTGTATGAATATTAAAATACACAAAACTATTCCGCAGCAGTCACGCACACGTATGTTCATGCAAGTAAAATTCACTAATACGGCAGTAAATAACTTATCCTTTATGTTTGTAAGCTAATAAAATTCAAAACGAGCGTATTTCATAAAACTTTTTAAAAATTTTTCAAGGAAAATTTTTTTGGTTTTATTGTAAAACCATTTGTACATTTTATTTTAAGAGACACCTACCAAATTTCTTAAACAATGTTAATTTTTTTTTTTTTACTATGTAATAAAAAAAAAAAAAAAAAAAAAAAAAAAAAAAAAAACTGAATTCCAGACCGTCGCCAATTGCTCATTGTGTAACTTAAGTTCAACATAAAGCCCTAAGTAACTTCAACCTGAAAACACTCAACTTTAAAAAACTCACCAACTGCAACTCTAAAAGCAAAATTTAGTCTATTAGAAACCAAACTATCACAGAAACCTAAATAAACTAACCAAATATCGCCTAAGTTCTTTAATATTGTGTTATTATAGAACAAAGTAAATTGTAATTACAAGAATTTGCAATTTCTTGCCACGAAACTTACCTAAACAGTCTGGAACCGCCGTTATCAGAATGAACCAAAATGTTACCCATAACTCTGATTCCCTTGGATGTCCAGAGAATCTGCTGTACACAAACTACTTAATTTAACGAAATGTTTCTAGTTGCAACCTCATATCGCAACCCCTCATAAGAAAAATGACAAAAATAATAGCAATTTGAGTTTGTGTAGTTGGAAAATGCATGCATTGCTGCAACCTGTATGAAAACAGTTAGGTGGTTGTACCAATTTGTTTTTGTAGGCCAGACAATGCTTATTATCTTCAAATTGATTTTTTTCAAATAGTACAAGGTGGCTACTAAATACTGTTACAAATATTGAGTCATTTTATTTCACAGATATAAAATAGAAAATGAAACTTCCACTAGTATGATTAAAAAAAATATATATATATATATATATATATATATATATATATATATATATATATATATATATAAATATATATAAAGGACAGTTTACCTAGAAAGGATTTTATTCAAATCGGCCACCACCTTTATCGGTTACTAATGATAATCTGTTACGCCATTGTCAGATTGCGGCACGAATCTCTTTTAGATATAATTTGTCCCATTTTCGCAATATGGAAGCTTTAAGCGAGTCCAAACATACTCTAAAATACCCCAGATTCAATAATTAACGGATTAAGACCCAATGATGAAGGTGGCCAATCTTCTTGCTTGATAAATTTGGGACAGTTGACATGCGGCCAATACTGTGTTGATTTTGCTCTGTGTGAAGGCGCAGAGTCTTGTTGAAATATTCTTTTCTTTTTAGGATATAATCTGTCAACATATGGCAATATGTGTTGCCAATATGTCCTGTTTGTAAAACTCAGCATTGATTTTGACCCCTTTATCAATGAATTTCAGAGGCAACTTTTCATTGTTTGAGACTTCTCCCCAAATCACAAAAGAACTCGTTTTGAAAGCGTTTGACTCTTCGAAGGGTTTTCAGGTATATCCTTGAAAGTTGTTGAATATACGACATCATTTTTAGCATTATAACATTGTTCAGTGCAAAATAGTTTCATCAGAAAATGATTCTGTCAATGCTTTTTTTACCGTTACATCTAAGCAATTTCTCACATCTTTGTAACCTTTTTATTCTTTGGGATTTAGTCAAACCTTGAACTTTTCTTTTGCGGACGAAATCTCAGTTCTTCATTTAGGGTAACTTGCATAGTTCTACGACTCACATTCTCTTCTGCAGCCATTTTATTTGCAGAACGTTGAGGATTTCTTCGTATCTTTTCACGAATTCCTTTTATGCGCTCTTTTGTTGGAGCCCTTTAAATAAATTATATAGGTCGGCGCATCGCCGCCATTTTGTTGCCTCGGAAGAAGGCAGCATTCCTGCTTGGCGTCCTTATCGCTTCACTAGCGATTTTAAGAAATCTTGATCTGATGCTACGATCGGTAAAGTCAAGTGTAAAAGCAACAAGTAATCTTCCTAACAACACACATTTATACACAGTACATCCTCGGGATATTGTGTAGATGCACTGGGGTAAAATGTGTTGTTAAGACTACTTCTGTTTTTAATACAAATCATAACTTTTTGAAAAAAAAAAAAAAAAAATCTGAGCTTACCATTAAAAGTGGAATATTTCCATTTATTTATTTACTTTTTGTGTTATTCATAGCATTATTATTCATTAAAAAAAAAAGAATTTTAAAATAAATGTAATTTAGGACACGGAAACAAAACAACTTTGGCGACCACAGTGAACGTCGCCAAAACTCAAACACACAGTAATAGAACTTCTATTACTTTGTGTGAGTTTTGGCGACGTGAGCGGGTCATAGAAAGACTTCTTCAATTAATTTATGGTTAGTAATATAAATAATATGATTAAAGTAACTTTTTTTTTTTGTATTTTTACATTCGCACATGTCAGAAACCCAAAGAAAAATATAAGTAAATAAAAGTAATATTTTATATATTTCTTAAATTATCTTATAGAAATCTGGACATTTAATGTTATTTTCTTGAGTGATTATAACAAGTCATCACTAAACAATCTCCCATACCATAATTTAATTAGCTAAAATTATGAAAAATGATTAAAAATGTAACTCCAAAGTAATTCAAACGATAGAAATAATGGCTGCCGTTTGCTTATTTACGGAACGCGCTGGGTACATGTAGTAACCCTAAGGCAACAAAAATGGCTGATGCTCCAGCTCGTATATATAGGAGCCTTATCTTTTGTGCGAACTGATCGTGGGCGACCTGGCCGAGGTCTATCTGTACAGCTATTAGTCTCCAATAATCAATTTACTGTCCTATATGTAAATACTCTATTAAATCCAACACACTTTAATTGCTTAAAGATTTCACCTGCAGAAAATCTACGATCAAAGAGCTGTTTAACCATTATCCTTTTAGCTTCCATCTTAAAAAAATTCCATAAACTCTTTCCTTTTAAAAAGATAGTCTTCGCTAAAAGAAGGTTGCTAATCGCGGAAAAAATAGGATAAATTGTTTCAACAAATTATTAAAATTAAATCCGAATTTTTGGAGTGTTACAGTATTTAATAGCCATCTTGTACATTTTTGATTTGTTACTTTTCTTGCTGGGGTGCGATGCGATACAGATTTAGAATACAGAGTTAAGATTTCTTTCTAATAGTTTTTCTTCAGTTATGGTACAACATATATACGCACGAACCGCTAAAAATCCGATTTTTGGATGCGAAAAATACCTCAAAACTTATGAATATGAAAATCTCAATTTTGAAAAAAGTTGAACCCCCAAAACAATATTTTCTCTATCATACATGTATAAGAAATAAATTATATAGCAGTATGATACACTCTAAGATTAGCATTGTAATTTAATCCAAGCTTTATGTTTTGTAACGGTAATACGGGGAACACAGTTTAAATTAGTAATTTAAGCAAGAAAGAAAAATCATGCAGTGCGCATTGATTAGTAACACTTTCCAACTGTACGCAATTGTTATATCGAATAACTTTTAATATTCTTTGCCTACGTTATCGCACAACAGACAGAACGACCGAAAAACATACAGATAGACTAATTGATTTTAAAATTACTCTTAGGCATTTTGAAAAGTGTTAAAAAGGCTTAACGTAAAAGGAAATGCAGCCGTTAGATTATAATTACATCTTTTAAACTCTCTGAATATTTTACTGTAGCCCTGTAAATGTGAAAGTTAATCACATCATATTCTATACAAAAACGATATTTTAGAACATTATTAATACATGTCAATGTTTTTATGACTTTTAAAGTAGAAAGTTTTTTTAAATATAACTTTTAAAAAATTCTGTCCTAAAACTTAAAACATTGGCTTTTTGTATTGCTGTTGTTGTTGTCCCTGTAAACAAACTAGTTGTACAGGACCTCTTAATGACATTTTAAATAGGGAACATTCCATAGGGAACTTGAGTGTATCATTTTTTAAAAATTCTCAAAATATTCACGGATGATAGGAGCCGGAGATAAACAGATAAAAAGGTAGACAATCGGACAGACAGATGCACAAATTGAAATCATATTCCCACTAAAATTATAAGAAAGTGTTAAAACGCTCATGTAAACAAAAGTGCAATTCCAGCAAATTTTTATCAATAGCTCTTAATGTAACTGATTATTTTTGTGTGGTCCTGTAAATCTAATGCTAACCATACTATATTATATAGAAGGCACACTCTTTTGTGCATACGAATAATATTCAATTGCACTAAGCTTTGTGAAAAATATAATTATTAAAATTTGGTTTATAACTCATGGAACACAATGCTTTCGAATAATTTTGGGTGTCCCTGTACACAAACCAGAAGAGGTAGTCAATCCATTTTCAATAGGGAACATCCGATAGTGAACTTGAGTAAAATATATCGGTTTAAAGAAATTCCATAAATATTAACGGGCATTAGAGCACAGAAAAACAGAGACAGACGGACAGAAGAACAGTCTGACATATAAACAAATTGAAATTATATTCCCAATAAAAAAAGGATAGAAAGTGTCAAAAACGCTTAATGTAAACGAAAGTACAATTCTAGCAATTTTTTATTAACAGCTCTTAATATAACTGAATATTTTTGTGTCACCCTGTAAATCTAATGGTAACCATGCTATATTCTATGCAAAGCATTCTTTTGTGCATATAAATAACAAATTTCAATTACCTAAAACTTCGTGGAAAGTAAAGTTATTAAAATTTGATTTATAGAAATATCTCTCATAGAACGCAATGCTTTGGAATACTTTTAAGTGGCCCTGTACATAAATCGGTGGTGGTACTTCCTCCATTTTATACAGGAAACATCCAATAGTGAACTTGAATAACGTATTTCAATTTCATGAAGATATTGTACAGAAAAGGTATGAACATATGGTTTATAGAAATACCTCTCATAGAACACAATTCTTTGAAATACTTTTGTGTGTCCCTGTACACAAGCCAGTAGAGGTATAAACTCCGTTTTCAATTGGGAACATCCGATAGTGAACTTAAATAACATATATCAGTTTCAAAAAATTCCATAAATATTTACGGAAGTTAGAGCGCGGGCAGACAGACAGACGGACAAACGGACAGATACACTAATTAATATCATATTCACACTTAAAAAATGTTAGAAAGTGTTAAAAACGCTTAATGTAAACGAAAGAAGAATTCTAGCAATTTTTTATTAATAGCTCTTAATATAACAGGATATTTTTGTGTACCCTGTAAATCTAATGCTAAACATGCTATATTCTGTGCAAAGCATTCTTTTGTGCATCTAAATAACATATTTCAATTTCCTAAATCTTCGAGGAAAGTAAAGTTATTAAAATTGGATTTATAGAAATATCTCTCATAGAACGCAATGCTTTAGAATGCTTTTGAGTGTCCTTGTATATAAAACAGTATTGGTATTTAATCCATTTTATACAGGAAACATCCAATAGTGAACTTGAATAACATATTTCAATTTCATTAAGATATGTGTAGAGTAAAGGTATGAAAATATGATTTATAGGAATACCTCTCGTAGAACAATGCTTTGAAATACTTTCGGGTGCCCCTGTACACAAATTAGTTGAGGTATAAACTACATTTTCAACAGGGGACATACGATAGTGAACTGGAATAACATATTTCAATTTCATTAAGATATGTGTACAGTAAAGGTATGAAAATATGATTTATAGAAATACCTCTCATAGAACACAATGCTTTGAAATACTTTCGGGTGTCCCTGTATACAAACCAGTAAAGGTATAAACTCCATTTTCAAAAGGGAACATCCGATAGTGAACTTAAATAACATATATCAGTTTCAAAAAATTCCACAAATATTTACGGAAGTTAGAGCGCGGGCAGACAGACGGACAAACGGACAGACAGACAGACCGAAGTCATTAACGCTTTTCAACCTTGTTGGGAAGTGTTAAAATAGTTAGAAAGTGTAAAGCTTAAACGCTTAATGTAAATTAAGCGTTTTTACGCTTAATGTAAACGAAAGTACACTTTTAGCAAATGTTTATTAATACCTGTTTATATAACTGAATATTTTTGTGTGACCCTGTAAATCTAATGCTAATCATGCTATATTCTATGGAAAACATTTTCTTTTGTGCTTATAAGTAACACATTTCAATTTCATAAATCTTCGTGCAATGTAAAGTTATTAAAATTTAGTTTATAGAAATCTCTCATAAAACGCAATGTTTTGAAATACCTTTGTGTGTCCCTGTACACAAATCAGTGGTGGTATACAGGAAACAGCCGACATTGAACTTGAATAACATATTTCAATTTCATTAAGATTTGTGTACAGTAAGGGTATGAAAATATGGTTTACAGAAATGCCTCTCATTGAACACATTGCTTTGAAATATTTTCGGGGGTCCCTGTACACAAACCAGTAGAGGTATAAACTCCATTTTAAACAGGGAACATCCGACAGAGAGCTTGTATAACATATTTCAATTTCATTAAGATTTGTGTACAGTAAGGGTATGAAAATATGGTTTACAGAAATGCCTCTCATTGAACACATTGCTTTGAAATATTTTCGGGGGTCCCTGTACACAAACCAGTAGAGGTATAAACTCCATTTTAAACAGGGAACATCCGACAGAGAACTTGTATAACATATTTCAATTTCATTAAGATTTTTGTACAGTAAGGGTATGGAAATATGGTTTATGGAAATGCCTCTCATAGAACACAATGCTTTGAAATATTTTAGGGTTTCCCTGTACACACACCAGCAGAGGTATAAACTCCATTTTCAATAGGGAACATCCGATAGTGAACTTTAATAACATATCAGTTTCAAGAAATTCCATAAATATTTAGGGGAGTTAGAGCACTGTCAGACAGACAAACCGAAGTCAAACACTTTTCAACCTTGTTGGAAAGTGTTAAAAATAGATTATAGATTAAGAGGTAAGGTAACAAGTGCTTTACAGGGAAGAGGGGATGAATGGCACATTTTTCATGTTTTTATTAATAACGTTCACCATATGTAATTCAGAATTTTGTAACATTGTTCATAAGCACACTTCAGTAATCAGTTACAAATAAACATACTAACTTTAATAAAAAGTTATCATTTTTAAGTAATAATTTTTTTTTTTTACATGCATGTGCATTGTCCCATTCATCCCCACATGTGAGGATGTATGGGATAGGACTGAAGTTAACAAAGAAAAGAAAACAAAAAGGAAAGTAAATAAACTTTTTAAGGTTAAATTGGTTTATGTGTTTTTATTACACACTATGGATTTACTGAAATTAACAAAAACTGATGTATTGACTCAAATTAACATCTAAAGGCAAAAGTCCTTTGGTTCGCACAGTTCCTAGTGCTCTAGGCTTTGGTAAATTAATCTAATAAGATTTACTCTAAAAATAAATAAATAAGACACTAGAAATATATAAATCATTATAATAGAGTACAAATTATCCAGATATATTTTTGTTTCCGACTGATCGGGAAAAATAAGCATTCTATTCTGTATTACATTAGGATTTATTTAATTAGCTTGATTGAAATTGTGATTTTAATCAAATTTTTATTAGTTTATTTTTTTAATTACTGATATTATTGATTTAAGTTGCATTGAATATTCTAACTTATAATTTTTTTAATCATAATTATTATAAACAAAAATAAGAACAATTAATTTCAATCTATTTTTCTCTAAATCTATCTATTTTTACAATTCCATGTTATAACTACTGAACTACAGGTTATAAAAACATTGAAAATCTATTTACGATTTGTTTTAATATAATTCTTGTGTACAATTTTAAATTAGCACATAGTGGGGAATATCCCATTCAAACTGTCCCATTCATCCCACCACCACATGATCATATAAAACAGGAAATATGTTTAATGAACAATTGTCAATATTCTTCTTGAATTTCAAACACAGTAAAAGATTATGCCTTTTCATCATATAAGAGTTATATTAACTTTAAGCAAATAGTTAATTTCTTAACTACTACCTAATTGAATCAGTAAAAGTTACTTTGGCAGCAGAAAAACACTTTCAATTTTTTCTGCCCTTCTATAGATAGCACAACTCTGAAACTACACTTGATGAATAACCTCAATACTGCCATACGTCAGAATTGTCAAGTTTCTGGTGCATGCAAAACATAAAAATTTTGCTACTATCCCATTCATCCTGCGTCCCATTCATCCCCACTCTCCCCTAAACTTCTGTAATCAGTTACATATAAACATACTAACTTTAATAAAAAGTTATCATTTTTAATTAATAATTTTTTTCCCATTCATCCCCACAGGTGGGGATGAATGGGACAGGACTGGAGTTAAAGAAAAGAAAACAAAATGGAAAGTAAATAAATTTTTAAAGTTAAATTGGTTCATGTGATTTTATTACACATTATGAATTTACTGAAATTAACATAAGGTCAAATCTAAAAATAAATAAGACACTAGAAAGATAAATCATTATAATAGAGTACAAATTATCCAGATAAATTTTTGTTTCAAACTGATAGGGAAAAATCAGCTTTCTATTCTGTATTACATTAATAATCACCAGGATTTATTTAATTAGCTTAATTGAAATTGATTTTAATCAAATTATTAGTTTATATTTTTAATTATTGATATTATTTAAGCTGCATTGAATATTCTATCATCATTCTTTTAATCGTAATTATTATAAACCAAAAATCAGAATAATTATTTTCAATCTTTTTCTCTAAATCCATGCTACTTTTATAATTCAATGTTATAACTACTGAACTACAGGTTATAAAAATATTGAAAATCTATTTACGATTTGTTTTAATATAATTCTTGTATACAATTTTAAATTAACACATAGTGGGGGAATGTCCCATTCATCCCCTCGGCCACATGATCATATAAAACAGAAAATAGGCTTAATGAACAATTGTCACTATTCTTCTTGAATATCAAACACAATAAAAGATTATGCTTTTTCACCATATAAGAGTTATATCAACTTTAAGCAAATAGTTAATTTCTTAACTACTACCTAACTGCACCAGTAAAAACCTACTTCGGCAGCAGAAAAAGACAAATTTTTTTTTCTGCTTTTCTATAGATAGCTAATTCTGAAATTACACTTGATAAATGACCTCGGTACTGCCATATATCAGAAAAAATGTCAAGTTTATGGTGCTAGCAAAACAAAAGTTTTGCTATTGTCCCATTCAACCCTACTCTCCCCTATTAACGAACAGTCCTAATGTATCCAAATTCTTTGTGTGTCCCTGTAATGGGCGGTACAAATCTATTTCATTGATCTCAGCGAATGATTTAGTGTAGCATTCCTGCGTGATAGAGACTTAGAATATAGAGTATGCTTTTCATTCTGTTTCCCGTTCTCGCAATATGCCAACAACAGGCATACACAGATCAACTGCTAAAACGCAGTTTGAAAATTTAGGTAACATCAAAGAGTAAATATAGGAAGCACTCAATTTCGAAAATTTGACTTAAGAACAATACTTTCTCTACTATTTTATGGGCAAGAGAAAATAGAAAATGTTGCTTAATTTCCTTGAAATATCTGGTTGATGCTATAATCCGAGACATAATTTTGCTGACTGAGTTCACAGAATTTTCGGAGTTCGCAGAAAGTTACTTCTCGTATTAATCCGGACAAAATAACGAGATTGATAATCTATCATATAAAGTAAAAGTTCATTTATTCTTACAATTATGCATACAAAAATATTTTATATAATAGATGGGTAACTTATACAGTTTATTTTTAAATGTTAGATGTACGTAAATCGATTGTATATTAAATTCAAATATTCTATAAAAACACAGTAAATACTTTCCGATACACTATCTTCAATAGATTATGTCTATATAAGTAAAATGAACAATTTCTATTACTTTTCCAAATTTCAAAAATGTTAATTAAAAATGTTAAAAAAAAAAAAAAAAAAAATCTTAAAGGTACATATGTGTTTCTACTTTGCATGCAATATATTATTTTAAACTTTAAAAAATAACTGACAATAAAAATAACATAAGGTTTGCAAGTCTATCGCATTAAATAATCTATGAAATTAAGCAATTATTAAGCACAAATTTGAAAAAGAAAAATTACGTTAGAAAGAACAATTGATGAAGAAAATTACGATACTCATAAAACGAAGTTCACCTAAATTTAAACCTTTTAATATACTTCGCACAAATGTTTACAATACTACGCAACAAAATGTAACTAAATGCAATAAACTGACACATTTAAACTCTACAATTATCTTTAAGTAAACAACATTAACATACAAGATTTAAATGTTATGTTATTCTGCTAGAAAAATTTTTCAATATCAAATTATACAAAGAACTTCAATTTCTCACCTCTACGTTTCCTGTACTTTGAAAACAACAAAGAATAACTATCAATAATACTCCTGGGTACTAGTAAATTTCAACTTTAAAATAACAAAATATCATTCCACTCTCTTCTCCAAACAATTACTTTCCGGAATTCAAAACACAATTTCAAGAGTCGAGGAAAATCCGCTAAAATGAAAATGCTAATTTCAAAAGTGACGTAACAAAACTCCACCTCCATTTCAAAACAATTAAGGTAGCTATAGTCGGCATCAAAAGTATCCGAGCACTAGCAAAAATTCCTATGTAAAAAAAGTACACTTAATACAGTTTTGCTAAATAAATCCTTGTCGAATCCTCTTCTTAGTCAGTCTAAGAATGTGATTCGACAAGGATTTATTTAACAAAACAGTATTAAGTGTACTTTTTAGATAGGAATTTTTGCTAGTGCTCGGATACTTTTGCTGCCGACTGTAATTGTTTCGCTAAATATATATTAATTTTCTTTGTTACAATATTATATATACAATATTGAATTGAAATATTTATATATAAAATGTAAGTCTCTACAATTTGTTACTGTACGGTGTTAGTATGTTGCGAAAATTGAAGTAAAACTAGTTCAATAAAGTTTTATTAATTTTTACTCACAAGGGAACTCTTTGAAGTGCTAATCACCGATTTTCTTGAGAAAAAAAAATCTGCCATTAAATTTTATCATGAATAGCATCTTCCTAAAATATTAGCTGCTGAGTCGCAATAGATAAGCTATAAAAAATCATTAAAAATGAAAGCATGTCTGCAGTATTTCCAAAAAAGCGCCTGTTTGGCGACTGCATTCTTCGGAATTTCATTGCAATGAAGACTTAATAAATGTACAGTCGGTAACAAAAGTCTCCGAACACTAGCAAAAATTCCTATGTAAAAAAAGTATACTTAATACAGTTTTGTTAAATAAATCCTTGTAGAATCCTGTTGTTAGTCAGTCTAAAAACAGGATTCGAATAGGATTTATTTAGCAAAACTGTATGAAGTGTACTTTTTTTACATAGGAATTTTTGCTAGTGTTCGGAGACTTTTGTTACCGACTGTAAATGTTCTTCTTTCTATTTGATAGCCAAACAAACTCCATACGCTGTCGAGCACTTGAGAATTCAGAATAGATTAACATCAACCAGATAATTTACCAGATTGAGACTTAGTCGAAATTCTAAATAATATTTAATATTTCAATTAAATAAGCTGTGTCAATAAGCAAGAGCATTAAGTTTTTAATAACGACATTAAAAAAAATATATATGATCAAGACTTTTATATAAATTTAAGTAAAATAAAACACAAAGTTTTTTTTTTTTTTTTTTTTTTTTTACTAAAATGAAAGCATTTTGTATCCGGACACATTTTTCTTATAAGTCTGATCATTTTATTGGGCAGTACGAACCTTCGACGAACAAGCAACTCCACAGAATATGAGCTGTGTGGATCCAGTATCTCAATAGAGCTACGCAATGAGCAATTGGAGACGATCTACGATTCTACCGTCTACCCTAAATTTCATTCTGTTTGTTGGTTGGGTTTAACATCGCACTAGTACTGCACTATGGGCAATTGGCGACGGTTTGCGATGCACGACATCTGCAGGTGATAAATGATTGGATTTTGCGTATGTTATTTATTTTTAATGTATACATCCGATTTGTATGTTTGACTCGCCATCCCCCCGCCCTTCCCCTGTAAATTTCGTCGAGATGAGGACAGATATAACATAACCGGATTAAAATACAAAAAATTAAAAAAAACACCCTGGGTCAGCTGGTTAATCGAACCCATTCTTTTACACTTGGAGGCGATTAGCGAGGATGACATCACTCGGCCACGGAAGGTCTGCAAATCAGCATAACAATTATTTAGAAAGATTTCGCAGTTCATAATTCTATAAAATTCCCTATGAAATTCATTGCGCAGCACTAGTGCAACGTAAAACCCAACCAACCTCATGAAATGCTAATGCATATTTCTACAAAATTGTTTATATTATTATTCATAAACATATATAAAATAAATTGCCGGAAATTTAAGAATCCATAAAGTAGTAGTTATGCACATGTTTTTCCAATTTTAAATAATCCCCTCCGTAAAGGATCAAAATTGTAATAGCACGTCTAAGAACCTTCTCTAGGAATGTTTCCCAGACTATCGCCATTGCATAGCTGTAGTGCGAATTAAAACTAAAACCTACTCAACCTCAAATATCTTAAATATTTTAATTTTGATTTATTTATTTGAGTATTGATTTCAATCAACTATTCTAATCATAGATATAGTAATAAGACACAGATTGATCAGCGAGGGCGAAAAAGTGATGCCTTTTTTACTCGGGGAAAGACGGCCATTTTACTCTCTTGTGGATGTCTTTCCCTAAGTGAATATACACGGGAATACACACAGATAATTTAGCAAATAAAATTTATGAATAATTTATGTACTAAAGATGAATGAAAAAACTCCAGATACTCATTTTTCTTTCTCTCTTTTCTTCTTCTTTTCTTTTTCCTCTTTTTTTTTTTTTTTTTTTTTTTTTTTTTTGAATGGAATAACGACATTTAAAGAAATTTATCGTTTCCATCTACTATTTCTGTCTGGTTCGAAGTTTTTTTGGTCGAAAAAACTATTGTACTTATCCTCATCTTTTGAGATATTTGAGTTAACCCTTTAACTGCCAATTGCAACATGTAGTAGAAATTGAGTTTACTTAGAAATGGATATAACGATTTTGATTAAAGTTTGGAATCAAGAGTTTTTTTTTTTTTTTTTTTTTTATAGAACTAAAACGTTTGGACATATCCTCATCTTCAAGAAAATTTGCGTTAACCCTTTAACTGACAATCGCAACATATATTTGAAATTGGTTTTACTCGAAAGTGGATATAACGATTTTTATAAAAGTTTGGGGGTTAAGTGTTCTTTAGAGAGCTAAAACGATTGGACATATCCTCATCTTCAGGAAAATTCGCGTTAACCCTTTAACGGCCAAGTCGCAACATATAATAGAAATTAGGTTTACTCGGAAATGATTATAAGGATTTTTATAAAAGTTTGAGGTTAAGTGTTCTTTAGAGAGCTAAAACGAATGGACCTATCGTCATCTTCAGGAAAAATTGCGTTAACCCTTTAACAGCCATTCGCAATTTATAGCATAAAATGGGTTTACTCGAAAGTGAATGTGACGATTTTGATTAAATTTTGGGGTTAAGTGTTTTTTTTTTTTTTTTTTTTTTTTTTTTTTTTAAGAGAACTAAAACAATTGCACATATTCTCATCTTCAAGAAATTTTCCTTTAACCCTTTAACTGCCAATCGCAACATATAATAGAAATTAGGTTTACTCGGAAATAAATGTAATGATTTTGATTAAATTTTGGGGTTAAGTGTTTTTTTAGAGATCTAAAACGATTGGATATATCTTCATCTTCAGGAAAGTTTACGGTAACCCTTTAACGGCCAGTCACAACATATAGCAGAAATTGGGCTTACTCGAAAATAGATGCAACCAATTTTATTAGAGTTTAGGGGTTAAGTGGTTTTTAGGGATCTAAAAAGATGGGAAAATTCCTCATCTTCAGGAAAATTCGTGGTTGCTGATAACCCTTTTGCATCATATGGCAGGAATTGGGTTTACTCGGAAATTCATAAAATGATTTTAATGAAAATTTAGAGTTAGATTTTTTGAAAAGATAAATTGATTAGACATATCTTCATCTTCAAGAAAATTTGTGTTCACTGTTAACCTTTATCGGCTAGTTGCAGCATGGGGCAGATAGCGTGTTTATTTTTAAATGGATATAATGATTTTGTTGAAAGTTTAAAATTAAATATATATATACAGAGATGTAATGAGTTACTACTAACGAAAAATAATCTCACATCACAATACAGAAAAAGTAAAACTTATCCTATTAAATTGCAGATAGTTACACTGCTCTGAAAAAAACAAAATCTGTATCTGATACCATTCTTGCAGATTCTTATGTAAAATGACCTCCTGAATCCGAATCTGGCCCCTATTTTGCCCCATCACCCACCGTTTTCTTCTTACGCCCCCTCCCCCATTTTAATCATTGTTTGATAATTTTATACGCATCAGTTTGATTTGGAGAGGAACGATGATTATTTTAACCGTGAAATGTCTTCGAACCTGAGGAGCTACGGAGGTACAGTCGGTAACAAAAGTGTCCGAACACTAGCAAAAATTCCTATGTAAAAAAAGTACACTTAATACTGTTTTGTTAAATAAATCCTTGTCGAATCATGTTCTTAGTCAGTCTAAGAACATGATTCGACAAGGATTTATTTAACAAAACAGTATTAAGTGTACTTTTTTTATATAGGAACTTTTGCTAGTGTTCGGACACTTTTGTTACCGACTGTAGAAAGTTCTAAAACACGCGACCATTTGTAGTAAGGAGGATATTTGAGGGGATTTGTGCACAGAAAACAAAAAAGTTAACACTGTTAACGTAAATTACTTTTAACATGAACTGTCCCCGTCAAAATGAAGATTACTTTAGTTATATGACGATCAGTTACTGATAGCATAAACTACTGATAACATGAACAGATTTTTGATCTCCCTTGAGATTCACGTTAACGAGGTTCGACTGTACATCTTTTCATGTCTGCACAAAAATGATTTTTTCAGCATTTATTATTATACTATTTTAAGAAAAAAATCGTCTGCATTCACCATGGAAAATATCTTTAATAAATTATAACTTAATAAATAATTTGTACTGCATAAATTTGTATAGGATTATATATAGAAGAAAGGCTTGTGGTAATACTAATTGTAATATATTAAAACAAGCGGGCTTTACCTCTGCCGTTGCTAACTACATTTAAAAGAATTTTGAAAATTCGATATTACTTACTAATATAAAAACTTAAAAAATATTAAAATAAAAAAAAGTATTCCATTAAAAATCAAAACAGTATTTAAACCATAATAATAACAAATCAACTGATTATAAAAAATCATATTTTTCATAAATTAGTTAAATTTAACTTACTTATGAAAACTTATTCCACTTCCTTTCATAAATGTATTTTTACAATTAAAAGCCGCGCAGTATTTCGGCATTTTTAATATATATCAACATTCTATTCCATTATTGTTTCCGAGTTTTATACTCTCTCATGGCTGATGCCAAAAAAATTTTTCGGCATCAAAAATCTTTGCACGTTAGCATGGGGATGATAGATCTATATATATTTAACAGGATTTAACAAGGAGTAGGTGCCGCTCACTGCTCTAAGAGTGGTGTCGAGCGCTTCTAGCTATGCTAGGCCCCTACTCCGGAACGTTTATTTAAAAACAAAAAGAAAAAAAAAAAAAAAAGAAGGAAAAAATTACAAGGTTCGCCAGAAGAATATTCCCGCGCGACATAGGGCGAAGTATTACAAATATGTATTAATTATTAACAAACTTAAAAATAAAAAAAAATAAAAATTAAATACACTAAAGTAAGATTCGCCAGTACAGAGTACTCACGCGACAGGGGGCGAAATAAAATAAATCTTGAAAACTCAAAAGCACAATGAGCTAGAATTGAACAGGAAGGAGGGAGAGTTGTTTACAAGTAAATCACTTCGCCAGAACAAGGTTCCCACGCGACATAGGGCGAAGTTGGTTGTTTTACGACATTTACAAACACATGAGGAAAGAATAGATATCTTAGGGCTAGTGGGTAAGTGAAAAGGATTATTTAACTTATGAGATTATTAAATACTTTTAATTTATTTAAATGTTTAGGAATTAGATAATTTTAAATGACTTAAGAAGAATTTAATTTGTTCTATTTGAAATATCTATGAGTAATTCAAAAATTCTTTTTAGTTTTATGGCAAGTGAAGGTCTTGTTAAAATATTAGTCAGCCAGTTGGCTGGTCTATTATTCGGATTTCTTAAGTGATAGGTTATTGTAAGCGGACAATGGAAATAGTAATGAAAGGAAGAACCCTCCTCTCCACAAGAACATAGGGGCGAACGTCGACGACGAAATCTGTGCAGATAAGCCGGAAAAGAGCTATGCCCAGTTAAAAACGCTGTAATTTCTGGGGTAAGTACCCAATCATTGAGAGAAACATTTGGTATTAGAGAGAAAGTAATTCTGCCGTTGAGGGAATCTTCCCACCAAGACTGCCATTCCCGAAAAAGGAGAGATTTTAGTTTTCTTTTGACATAGGAAGGTGGGACTGGGAGAGAGTAAAGAGGAGTGTGTTCCTCTGTAGCAGCCTTGGCCAAGTCATCTGCACGTTCGTTGCCCACGACACCCCTATGGGCAGAAACGTGTGCCAGGGAAACTAAGGAATTAAGTGAAATTAGCAGTTGTTTTATTTTAATTACCTGAGGGTGTCTGCACCTGTAACTAATTATAGCCTGCAGACCCGAGAGACTATCACTAAAAATGGGAAGAGAAGTAAATTGGTCTTTGTTGTTGTGAGCCCATTCTAGAGCTTTTTCAATAGCGAAGAGTTCCGCCTGAAAGACAGTATTATAGTCCTTAAGCCTGCAGGCCAACTCATGGATAAAAATATTGCCCCTGAGGACACAGAATGCTGCTGCGACTCCATGCTCAGTTTTAGAGCCTTCAGTATAGATTGCAACAGGAGCAGACGGGGAAAAACTATTCTTAGAACTATTAACTAATAACGAGGCTACATCCTGAGCAGGGTGAATGTTCCAGTTAGGAGAATGGGATTGTATTACCATATTTTCAAAGTATTTATTAGCGATTGCTGAGTTATTAAGTTGAAGAATATTTACTTTACGATAACAATATTTAAGTTGAAGATGAGCAAGTGGGACCCCAGTGATGACTGAGAGGGCGTCTGTAGAAATAGTTCTATAGCCTCGCGAGATCTGTAAAAGAAACATTCTTTGAATTGAGTTAATTTTAGTGTTTCCCAATTGTTTTAAACCCCCGCCCCAGATGCCTGCACCGTATGTAATAATCTTGTCTATAGTACAGTCGGTAACAAAAGTGTCCGAACACTAGCAAAAATTCCTATGTAAAAAAAGTACACTTCATACGGTTTTGTTATATAAATCCTTGTCGAATCCTGTTCTTAGTCAGTGTAAGAACATGATTCGATAAGGATTTATTTGACAAAACCGTATGAAGTGTACTTTTTTTATATAGGAATTTTTGCTAGTGTTCGGACACTTTTGTTACCGACTGTAGTATTGTACCAGATTTTTAGTAAATTTGTAGAGATACCCCATCTTTTCCCTACCATTTTAGCTGCGTTATGATAAATTTTGAGACATTTTATTTTTAGATCATTTAAATGTTGAGTCCAACTAATGTTCTTGTCTATTGTAAGACCTAGTATCTTAAGATGGGGTACATGTCTAACACTGACGCCAGCTATCCTCATCACCGGAGTCCTACGAAGAATTCTTGGTTTAGCGAAGGTAAGAGCTTGGGACTTAGAAGGGGAGAGTTTAAGATTATATTTATGTAACAGGTTGCTAAAGAGAGAGAGGGCCATCCTGGCCTGACTCTCCAGCTCATCCCTCATGCGACCCGAGACAACAAGCGAAAAGTCATGCGCATAAGCAAAAGTTTGAAAGCCTGCGATGTTCATACTTTCCAAGATGTTATTGGCGATCAAGTTCCACAGGATCGGACCCAAACAGGATCCCTGCGGGCATCCCTTAGACTGTGGGAGGTCTTCATTTCCGTACCCCAATTTATTGCAATTATTCTTTTGGAAAGATAGGAGCTGATGACTCCTGCTATGTTACTCGGGCAATTAATTGCTTTGAGAGAGTTAAGGATATCGATCCATTCAATGTTGTCGAAAGCCCCCTGTATGTCAAGTGAGATCAGAGTGGTATACCGACTGGAATCAATATTAAAGGTGCAGGAGCTTATAATTTGTTGTAAAGCATGTTCGCATGATCTGCCCTCTCTGAACCCGAATTGTGAGGGATGAAGAAGTGAATTTGTTTCCAGATGAAATTTTAATCTAGTTACAAACAACTTTTCTAATAATTTGCCTAAAGTTGGAAGGAGGCAGATTGGTCTGTAAGAAGAGGGTTCAGAGGGAAGCTTCCCTTGCTTCAGAAAGTATACCACTTCTCACCTGCAGGCAGATCTATATATATTACTATACCTATGATTCTAATAATCAAATGTTCAATCAAATGTTATAATTCATATTGGTTGCCAATTGCCCATTGCGCAGCACTAGCGCGACGTAAATCCAGCCAACCAAGATATAAATCAGATTAGCTTTTAAATAGTCTGCAAATTTATATAAATGCACAAGACGAGAGCTTCAGACATTAATTTACTTCAGATTATATACAAGCTGGAGTAATGTAAAAGTAACTCTGAAATTGAAATTGCATTATTTTAAATAGATGTAATATTGAAACATTACATAAAATAATTGAAAATATTGGATCTACAGTCGGCTGCAAAATTATTCGAGCACTAGCAATAATCCTTGCCAAAAAAAAGTACTCTTAATACAGCTTTGTTAAATAAATCCTTGTCGAGTCATGTTCTTAATCAGTCTAAGAACATGATTCGACAAGGATTTACTTAGCAAAACAGTCTTAAACGTACTTTTTAAATATAGGAAATATTGGCTAGTGCTCGAATAATTTTGCAGCCGACTGTAACATAAAACAACGTTACTTTTTCTAAATAGAAATTTCTAGATTTCAGAAGATATCTTGAGTGTTGATGGGTTTTAACGTCGCACTATAGCTACGCAGTGGGAAATGAAAGACGGCCTTATATTCACACTTAGGGATGTGCCGGAGACATGACATCTTAATTTTTATTCTCAGCGGAGGGTATGGATTCTTTGCTTCAGTAATCCCTAGAGCGATAGAAAAGTTCTTTGGCATCATTGAAGGAAGGTTAATGTGATTTGGCGATAACGTTTTTAGTATTTGGCTTTCAAAACGTAAAGTTTAATAATTTTTTGCGGCTTTCCTGTTGCGATTCAGCAGCTAATTTTTGTACCAATGAATTAAGTGCAACGTAAACTATATTCTGTAATTTTTTGAAGGAAATCGGTGATTAGCACTTGAAGGAGTTCCCTTGTCAGGCAGAATCTATCGCAAGTACTTGAAATTGGTTGTCTGTTTGCTTGGTTGGATGGGTTTTACGTCACACTAGTGCTGAGTAATGGGCAATTAGCGACGGTCTGGTATTCACCCCTAGAGGTGGTCCGGAAACATGCCATCACAATTTTGATCCTCCACGGAAGGGATGACTCTCCCGCTTCGGTAACCCCCAGAGGTATAATTTTTGATCGTAAGTACAGTCGGCTGCAAAATTATTCGAGCACTAGCCAATAATTCCTATATTTAAAAAGTACACTTGAGACTGTTTTGCTAAGTAAATCCTTGTCGAATCATGTTCTTAGACTGATTAAGAACATGACTCGATAAGGATTTATTCAACAAAGCTGTATTAAGTGTACCTTTTTTTGGCAAGGATTATTGCTAGTGCTCGAATAATTTTGCAGCCGACTGTAGGTTAGACGGTTAGGGTTGCACAAAAACGCAACTGAATTGATGACAAGCGAACGTCAGAATTCATATCAGCAATAGAAATTTGTTCAATAATTTAAAATACACATAAAATTTTATCTCCTGAATTCGATACTTTGCAGTAGGATTTAAAATATGCATTTAGTAATTGAATAGATATTTTTGTTTTCTAAATAAGCTTTTTCGGGTTTTAAAATTGAAACGTTCATAGCTAATTGGAAACATCTTACATGTAAAACACGTAAACTTGAAAAGAGATTGACGTATATTTCTTTTATATTTTGACGATGTATAAGTTATTATTTTACATTTGCATTTAAGTGAATTATTAATTAATAATGCTGGAATTCAAATGTTCTCTTTTGTGTGAAGAATTTGTTGCAAGTTATGTACGTAAACGGGCACTCCGTTGCCAAGTGGTTATTTCCCCACACTACTAATCGCCTTTGAGCGTAGGAGACCGGGTTCGATTCCCGTGCTGGCCCTGGGTGTTTTCTAATTCTGTCATGTGCTATCTGTCTTCGTCTGACGAGTATTTACAAGCGGGCTTCGAGAGTCAAGCATACAAATCTGATGTATATGTTACCAATAAACGAATGAATGAATGTATGTAAACACAAGTTTAAATGGTTTTATAATTATTAAAGTTGAATTTAATGTCTGTAAGTTGTGTAAGTGCCTAGAATTAATATATATATATATTTAATTAAAAGATAATACTGTGTATATTAGTATTTGATACTATCCCGATGATTTATCTTATATCCGGTAATTTGTTTAGACATTTGAAAACAAATTTGACTTAAAATTATGATATAATAGTGACCATTCTCCTTTTAATTAGTATTTTAGTTAGATGTTTATTTTGTTAAATATCATCCTTTGACAGTGGCGGCTCGTGCAAATTTTCACAGGTGGGGCCCGATCCATCGTATGATGCGTAATTTAACTTTTATACTATTCATTATTCAAACATGAAAACAAACATTAATAAAATGGGATGAAAAACGAAATTTCGGATTTTATTTTGATGGCGAATTTTAAATTCAACACTATGGAAAACATTGCATAAAATTATCATAAAAAGTAAAGTTTTATAAATACAGTTGAAAACTTCTGCAATGTTCTGATCAATGGAATATCAAAATTTAATTATCTGGAAGCTAGTAGACGGAAATTGGCAAGTTCGATACCAGATCGCTTTCGTCGACATATACATTTGGAGTTTACTATGGTTTTCTCCAAAACTCAAATAAAAAGGGCTATGTAACACTTAGAAAGACTTTCTACACAGAGTACACCACTCAGGTCTAGGACCCTCTTTTTAGTCAACTGGCTTTAACCCTAACACTACACACCATTAAACTTTAAATTCAAATGTCTCAGAGTGTAATATTATTTAGCTTACGCTAATTATACCCCTAAATCTTTTAATTATAGAATTTCAAGTGTTATATTCATGTTTCTTATCTATTGGAATTTAGAAAGTCATGATTAATGTAATGTGGATACATATTAAAAAAAAAAAAAAAACATCATGTTTCTCACTTTTGTTCCCATCAGAAATTATACCTCTGGGGGTCACTGAAGCGGGAGAGCCATCCCTTCTGTGGAGGATCAAAATTGTGATGGCATGTCTCCGGACCACCTCTAGGGGTGTGTCCCAGACCGTCGCCAATTGTCCATCTGCGCAGCACTAGTGCGACGTAAAACACAACCATCCATCCATTCTCACTTAATTTTAGATAATTTAAATTAACTTTCAATAAATAAATAAATAAAACGGGCTACCATCTTTAAAATAATAATAATAATAATAATAATAAAGAAAAAGAAACATTGCGGATGTTTCTGTTAAATCGCATTTAAAAGAAAAATCTTTTAATAATAATAATAAATCACAATTTTATGCAGCTATTTAATCTATTTATCCATGTAAATCCATTAATTATTTATCTAAAAATTTTACAATTTATTTATATAAAAGTTTTAATACACTATTCTGAAGGGGGAAAAAATCGCATATTATTTTTATCCCCCCCCCCCATTTAAATTCAAAGCACTTTAGTTAAAGAGGCCTTAAATTCTTATACAAGCTTTTATCTCAAAGGCTAGCCTAGAAAATATTTTTGACTATTACCAGATTTCTTTTTTTAAACACTAAAATTTTAAACTGCCATATATAACTCTAAAAAATTCACCGAAAAATCAATAAGGGAAAAAAAAAAAAAAAAAAAAAAAAAAACCCGCAATGCAGAAGTCGTCAAATATTATCCGTGAATTGCATGGTTAAGAGATAGGTTTTTTCCGTATAGTTTTGTTCCAAAGGTCAGGAATCTGCTGGCCCATCCACGAGAAAATTACAGCGTGCTTAAACTGGTAAAGCAGTTAGTCGCCAAATACCTGATCTTCTAGTAGAATAAACTGTACAAATAAACACGCCAATTTCGGGCCGAATGAAAACGGCCCTCTGTATTAGATAAGGAAAAGGGAAGCAGCGGTCTCTCTCTCAGTCATTAGTGATTTGTGACAGCTGGAAAAATATATTGACAAATAAATGATAATGAAAGAAGATTAAGAAAAAGTTATTGGGTGTTTGAATTAATTCGTAGCGGTTTTTTTTTTTTTTCGAAAATTGAGGTTTTATTGTGCAAAAATAATTACAAATAGATTACTCAAAGTATTGACCATCACTAGCCACTACTTTTTCCCATCATTCTGGCAGCATACGGATTCCGCGTCGGAAGAACGAATCGTCTTTAGAGGCAATCCAAGAATCGACCCATTTTCTACAATCTTCATAAGAAGTGAAGTGTTCCTCAGACAGGCCATGGCTCATCGATCGAAACAAGTAGTAATCAGATGGAGCAATGTCTGGAGAATACGGCGGGTGAGGTAGGGCCTCCCATTTGGTCGTTTCGATGTAGGTTTTGACCGGTTTTGCGACGTGCGGACGAGCACGTCTCTAGGTTTCAGTTCGTATGAGACCCAAATTTCCCTGCTTTTGGATCATTTCCATGGCTTTCAGGCGTTTGCTGACTGTTGAAAAGTCAACTCTTAATGATTCAGTTAAATCTTGAAGCGTTTGGCATGGATCTTCATCGAGCAATGACTTCAATTTTTCATCTTCGAATTTTTTCGGCTGTCCAGGTCGTTCCTTGTCTTCCAGCTCAAAATCACCACTTTTAAATCGAGCAAGCCATTTCCGACATGTTTGTTCAAGTAGTACATGCTTTTCATAAACTTCCACTAAAATTCGATGACTTTCGGCAGCGCTTTTCTTCATATTAAAGTAATGAAGTAGAACTTCCCGCAAAAACACTTTATTCGTCACAAAGTTAGACATATTCGATGAAGTAAAAAATTATGTTATTTACGCTTCAACCAAACGTCAACCATATACTAATAACGATGCTAAATGATAGTAGGTTTACGGGGAATACTAGTCACGCCATCTATTGGAAAATGCCACTTGTCACGCCATCTATTAGAAAACGCTACGAATTAACTCAAACACCCAATAGATAGACGTAGTTATTTCGTATATATGTTTTTGAACAGTTATAAAAAAAAAAAAATATTATTATTATTACTATTTTAATCGAGAAAAAATTTAGGTGGGGCCGTGCCCGTTGGCCCTCAATGTAGAACCGCCACTGTCCTTTGAAATGAAATTGATTGAACTGATGATTACATGCAATTATCAGTTCAATCATTTATATAATGTAATGTCAATAAATACATTTATTACACACTACATTTTGAATGGTATAGTAAGATAAATTTACATAGAATTGATTGCATTATGTATACTGCTGATTAACTAGTACACATACTTTCTGGCTGAAGTTAATTTGAATTTATAGAAAAAAGAACTAATTTTCGTTAATTGTGGATAATACAGTTTATGGTATGACTTAGCATGTTCTTATCACTAATTTGGCACAATTTTGCTATTATCCTTGGAATTTACAAACCTTTAGGAAAGTTTATCAAAGAATGCCATACTCAAAATGGCAGAAAATGAAATTGCTTCAAAATACATTTTAAAAGAAAAAATTTAAATGCAAAAAATGTATAAAGTACAATTAATCTGTTGAAAAGCTTAAAATTCTAAACAATCCCAGTTTAAAGAAGATCAAAGAGAAAGGAAGGAGCATTGTTTCTTGGAAAGTCCTCTAGTTATGAAGTCTACAATGCCAGCTGGACAGTGCACGAAATTGCTTTCGGTCCTGTAGACGTGGGCTTGCTAGCGATTTTATTAATATCGACATCAGATAGAAGAAGAAAGAGGAGGATAGGCTTATTGAAGACACAGTTCCTTGTGACATGCTGTAAATAAATCTAAAAATAAATCAGCATTTAAATTTGTCATTTGATTTTCTTATATCCTTTTCAATTGTTTGCCATTCGAATTTTGTATATTTTTAAATTTTATGGTGTTTGTTAGTAAAAATTTTTAGTTATATTTCATTATTAAAAATTTTATTTTTGCAGACACAGCCTCATCTAACAAATTTGAAATACGCAATTTCAGTGTATAAATCTATAATTCCAAAGAATTGCACATTAACCTTAAATATTAAAATATGTATTTATATAGTTACTGTTTAAAAAAGACTGAAGAAGGAAAGAAAGAGCAGTTCTCCCCAGAAAGTTCTAAATTTGTGAAATCTTTGCATCCTATGCCAGCTGGAACATATCTTCAGTGCACAAAATTGTTTTCGTGCCTGTAGATGTGGGCTTGCTAGCTCATTTTATTAACACCGATGTCAGATGGAAGAAAGGGAGGAAAAGCTTATTGAAGAAAGAAAGTTCATCATGACATGCAGTAAATAAATCTTTTCTTAAAACAGATAAACATAAACTTTCTTGCATCCTTTTGAATTGTTCGCCATTTGAACATTTGCATGTTTTTGAATTTTATGGTGTTATTTATTTTGCCACTAGCCGCCTTCGGCGACCAGCTGGTTCACGATCCTTGAAAAATCCGACTTTACGACACTCCCGCTCGGTGGCGCCTTTTTCTCGTTTCAAGTCCTACAACAGCTTATTGACATATAGTGAAAATAGCTTTATTGAAAAATTTAACCGCAGTAAATTCCTGCTCAGTAGTGCCCTATTCCCGTTTCAATATCTGAAACAGCCTGTTCGCTCACCGTGTTATGATCTTTTAATCTTCTTATGATTCTTGTTCATTATACATCTATGAGCACAGCTGAAGAAAGAAACAGTTGCAAGAAAGCTCCCACGAAAGAGCCACTGAGGAAGGGAAGGGCCCCTTCTGCAAATGCGATGGCGAAATTCGAGAAGCATGAAGTAAGTTTTTTAATATATTGATGAGTTATAGGCTTCTTTGGTTTTTGATAAATAATCAAATTACTTTAATATACATGCATACGAGTGCCTTTAATAGAGTTTTGTCAGAAAAAAAAAGACATATCCCATGGAAATCAATTTATTGTCATCGAAAAATTTCCACCTTTCGTTCTGCGTCGGGTTGACTACACGCGTTTCTTTTTCTTTCTCTCTCTCTCTTTTTTATTTATTTATTTTTAAATTTTAAATTTAAATTGCATGAGATTCTCTTTTTCCACCATAGCTTCCAACGTTTTGAATTTTTCGTCAGATTTATCACCGCTGCTTTTGAATAGAAATCTGTCATATTTGTTTTCTAAGAAAATTGTAAATTGTTATAGAAAATTTCTGGTATAGTGTCTTCCGCAAAAAGCACGAGGTAGAGCAGCTATGCTTTATTCTAATTTAAATCAGCATCACTACTAACATGTTGCATCAGTTTAAATGCTAATGTTTAAATATGCATACTTAACGTTTAAATCTGTATATACGAGAATTATTTGGCTTTCAATTTAAATTTGTTTCTTTATTTTAACTTTTCTTTCTGTTCTCAAAATATTCGGAACTGCTGATTTTCAAAGAATTTTAATTCATTTGAAATTCTGTTATGGTATCAACTGAAGTTTTTTTTTAAAATAATAATAATAATAATAAGACTTGTATGGTAAAAGTTTTTTATGTAATATTAAAACAATAATGTAATATTAAAGTAGCAACTCTGGTTTCAATTATGTTATTTTCTAAACCAGTTTTTAGCTTTTTGTTGCCTTCAGCGATTAATTTGTCTGATACTGTTACTTGTTCTCCTACACTTTTTTGTTTAAAAATCTTTTAACTTTTTTCAAGATCAACATGTTATTTTATTTTTTTTTTCTTTTGCAGTTTTCTGCAAATGATTTCTACTTTCTTTCTCTTTCTTTTGCCTAGAGTAGCCCTATCAGAACTACATAGAGATTCTAGAAAGGTCATGAGTAAGACATTTTATTTTATCATGTTTTAAATGGGGTATGCTGTAGGTGTTAAAGCCAGTAGGTGTTAATTGAGGCGTTAAGGCCGTAGGTGTTAATTGACTGCACGACTGTCGTAGGCCTTCTGTGGTGATCATTCTACAAGTGGTCCTAATCCGCATTTGTGGTTTCCTCCGAAACTTGCGTAAATACGGGCTAGGACCCCTTAGAAAGACCCCCACGGAGGGCATTCCCCCTCTAGGCCTAGGACACATCAGGAGTCAATCGGCCTTAAAAATCCTACAACCTAATCCGCATTTACGCGTGTTTCGGAAAAATCACCGAAAGCTCTGAACGACTGGGCGTACAAGCACGATCTGGGATCGAGCTGACATTTCACATCTACCAGCTTTGAGAACAGAACCTCTCGGCCACTTGTGTGGCCCTTGTATTAAATGGATATGAATAAGAGGATTTTCCCTTTGGAAAGATCAAATAAAATGAATAAACAGCACTGGATGAAATAAATACTAACTAGCATATCACTGTTTTGCCCTTCAAATGTTAAACAATTAAGTAACAGCAAATACTCGATATGACCATTACTATTTTAAGTTTCCGACGCAGTTATTGGAAACTTATGAAACAATTTCTCTATTTGTTCTGTTGATTAACACTCTTGAAAATCTTTACCGTCTTCAGATTTTTTTTTTTTACTGAATATATATACAATTTGAAAGGATTGTGTGTATTGTGTATACCGGGTGATTCAAAATAGATGTTACAGCAATTATCTCGTAAACTAAGAAAGATAGAAACATACTTCCAATTACAAAATTAGTGCAAATTAAGAGTAGATTTCACATATGGCATATTTTTGTACAAGGGGCTGTATACATATAAAATACGAAATTTAATTTTTATACGGCCCCTCCTATCATGTGACTTATATTTAGAAAAATATTCTCCTCGCTCTAACAAGCAAAAAAAAAAAAAAAAAAAAAAAATCATTTTTCTAAGTCAAAATCTTGCTGAGTTATTGCAATTTAAAAATGACTTACACCACTTTTTTTTCAATTTTGGCATCTATTTTTCGACGTCAACGGGCTTACTTTAGGGGGCTATCTATGAGATGAGAAAAATTAAAAAAAGATCCTTTATTTTAAAATAGCAACTAAAATCATTCAAACACGTGAAATCAATAGTTTTAAGAACTTAATGTAAATTTACATTATTTCGTATTCTTAAAAAAATTAATACTTAAATTTCTTAGGGGTCACCTGCAAATTAAAACACGTTAAGAGAGGAAAAAAATTAAAAGACTAGCAAAACCGTGTTAAATTTTCGCGCTTTAATTTTACCGCTTTCCATCATGGTTGAAAAATTTAATGATTTCGGCTCTTTAACAATTCCAGCAAGGTTAAAAAGTATTAATGACTTCGATTTGTCTGTCTGTTCATCCGTCTTTCTGTGTGTCCGCGCTCTAACTCCTGTGAATATTCATAGAATAGCCTGAAACTGATATATGTTATTTGAGTTCACTATCGGATATTCCTTATTGAAAATGGAGTGAATACCTCTGCTAGCTTGTGGACAGGGACACACGAAAGTATTCCAAAGCATTGTGTTCTATGAGAGGTATTTTTATAAACCGTATTTTAACAACTTTAATTTATGCATATATTAACCCTTTGTTGCATCGTGTCCACTTTAGTGGACAAAAGTTTAAAATTATTTTCTTCCCCACAAATCGTTTTACAGATTTGGTTTCAATGTTTATTCTTTCTGTATTATTTAAGCTTTCAAATGTTGCTCATAAATAGCAGCATAATATAAAATTACAGATTGCATTGCTAGTTTGAAAATAGTATCAACCTCTACTTCCAAGTTAGTATGATTTCTCATTGTAAACATTGTATATAAGTGCTAAACCTTTTTTATTTTGACATTTTGCATTTTGAAATAGTAATTTTAGGCATTTTAGAATATGTTTGAATAGAACACTTATTTTCAGATGCTGTTTTTCATGAAAATCTTTTAGTCGTTCTTTTAGTCAACTACAATGGACGTTATGAACATTAGCTAATGTAGGACTGTTTTCGTTTGTCCAGTGTAGTGGTATAAAAGGGTATTATTTCATTTTATAGATGTTACCGTTATAAATTCTTGGCTTCTTTACAAAGCTGTCATACCACAATGTTCTATGCAACTAGGATTTTTCAAGATGTCCATTGCCAGAGGACTAATACATGCACTATCAAGAGTAATTGATGAACAAGATACAGAAAGACTTACGTAAACAAGCGCCAATGTCAGTGTAAAAACCTACGAAAAAATTGTCAGTCAAAGCAAGCTCTGCCCTCTACGATGGAGTGGATCATTTTGCTAGACAAATATCAAATAGTGCTCAAAGATGTAAGATGGAGTTATGCTCAAGAAAATCTATATATTCATGAGTAAAATGCAAAGTTCATTTGTGTACCGATGAAAAAACTGACTGCTTTTATTATTTTCATCACCACTTCTACTTTAGATCTCTAGTTTCTATATGCATACTGTCCACTACAGTGGACAAACTGTAACTTTTAAAATAAACAAAATTTTGATGAAACAGTTTTTTTCCCTGATTTCTGGGGCAATTTTAAGTAAGAAAAACACAATAATTTCCTTTGAAGTTTCCCAGGCCATTAATATGCAACAAAGGGTTAATAAAATTGAAATATGTTATTAAAGTTTTCTGTCGGATATTTTCTATAAAAAATAGAGCAAACACCACCACTGGTTTGTATACAGGGACACCCGAAAGTATTCCAAAGCATTGCGTTCTATGTGAAGATATTTCTATAAACCAAATTTTAATTACTTTGCATAAATCTTAATGAAATTGAAATATGTTATTCATATGCACAAAAGAATGTTTTCTATAGTGAACAGTACGATTAGCATTAGATTTACAGGGCACACAAAAATATTCAGTTACGTTAAGGGTTATTATTGGACATTTGCTGGAATTGCATTTTCATTTTCGTTAAACATTTTCTAACAATTTTTAACTATAAATATGATTTCAATTTGCATATTTTTTTGTCTGACTGTCCATCTGTCAGTCTGCCCGCCCCCAGCATCTGTAAATATTTTCAGAAATTTTAAGAAATGATATATGTTATTCAGGTTTACTATATGATATTCCCTATTTAAAATGGCATTAATCAATCATCTACAATTGGTTTATGTACAGGAACGCACAACAAATGCCAATGTATTGCGTTTTGAGACAGACATTTTTATAAATTACATTTAAATAACTTTATACTGTAAAAATCACAAGAATTACATATTTATTGTTAATATTCTAAAATAATGTTTTGTATAGAATATGATATGGTATAGATGTATAATTCTATGTCAGGGGGGTTACCGCCCTTCTTAACCCCCGTTTAATTATAGTGCCTATATTTATCAAAACGAAAATCAAGTCTGTTATCAATTTCCTTGAAACTTGCAAACCTTGATCAACTTTTCAAGTGGCAACTAGATATGAAATCCAAAGTACCAAATTCGCATTTCCTGTAGTTATTACTTTCTTATACCCAAAAGGTAGAGAAAGTATTGTTTTGGGGTCAAATTTTCGAAAGTGAGTTTTTGTTATATTTACACGTTTTGAGGTCCCCTGAATATGAAAATCGTGTTTTTAGCGGTTGGTCTCTGTGTGTGTGTCTGTCTGTCTGTTATCAGCATATCTCAATAACAAATAGCAGCAGAGATTCCAAACTTGGTATTCTAAATATTTATCATATAGGGATGCTACACTAAGCTTTTCGTTGAGATGAAGCAAATGGCTCGTGTACAGGGACACTCAAGAATATTCAAATACATACGTCTATGGGGGAAGTTGCAGGTAAGTAGAGTTTAACACCTATAGACTGCACTAAACCAAATGAAATGAATATATATTTTTTATATGCATAAAAACATGCCTCATGTAGAATATGGCAGGGAAATCATTCACTGTTCATTTACACGGCTACACAAAATAACTAGATTATAATGCGACAATAGCTGAAAATTGATGGAAGTGCATTTTAGGTTGTAAAGTATGTTATTACTATAGGTTTATATTTAGGTGCATTTTGTAGTTTGTACATATTCTTGAAGAGATATACAGGGTTGCAAATATTTAAGCGATAATATTCTTTTTTATTGTTAGTGAAAGTGCTTTAGTAAAATATTTTACCATGTCCAGGAAAGCTGCTCAGGAATGGAAATGAATTCCTCGTATACATTTGATAAATAATGTATTTTTTTAAGCTAAATATGCATCGCTTGTTTTTTGTGTATTTACACGTTTTGTGGCTTCCTTATTACCAAAGTCAAGTTTTTTAAAGTTTGATTATCGCTTGTGTCGAATAATTTCAGGAAACGAATAATTTCAGGAGATCCAAAAGTTGTATTTTTAAATTAATATAAATTTGTTGCTGGAAAAGTTTGATTAAGACCGATAAGTTTCAAGGAATGTTGCATGTGAAAGTTGTCTGAATAATTTTAAGTGAACTTTTAATTTTAATAACAGATTTAAAATCTGTATAAATGTAGGTGCATTAATGAAACGGGGGGTTGAGGGGAGCGGTAACCCCCCCCCCCCCCACACACACACACAGAACTAATTATCATATAAAACTCTTCCGAAGCCTAATTTGAATTATTTTAACATAGGTTTACATAACAGTACTCTTTATGTTACCTCTTAATTTCCAATCTGTGTTTATGGTATTAAATTTCAGGGTAAAAGAAAGTCGTGTGAGTGGCACACCAGATTATTTGTTGTTAAATTTTGCTGATAGTATATATATATACAGACCATCCACTAAAAACTTATCTTTCGTATTCAGGAGGCCTCAAAATGTGATATTATACAGAAAAAAAAACCGCTCTCCAAAAACTACTTTGTTTACAGTATGGGTATGAGAAATTAATTTTCCTTTCTGTGTCAGCAGTGTTCTTCGAAATACAAAAAAATGCAGCAAAGCACTTACGCGAATTACATATTTAAAAAAATGTTTACCTTAATTTTGGGTAGCCCTGTATATTGCCTACAAACTATATACACATGACTTTGTGTTCGTAAATTTAAAGTTATATGTAAAACACGTAACACAAAATGAAATACACTTCCAACAATTCCCAAGTATAGCTCCAATATATGAAAATACTCTGGGTAACCCTGTAAATAAATGATGAATGTTTGCTATACCACAATCTACATAAAACATGCTTTTAATGCGTATAAAAAATCTGTTCTTTTCATTTTGTTTAGAGCAGTCTATAGATGTCACACTGTACATGTGAGAAATTTTGCTTACAGACATAATGGGATGACCCTGTAAACAAACAATTGTCTGATCGCAACGAATATTTTAGTGTAGCACCGCAATATGATACGGATTTAGAATATCGAATTTGAATTTTCTGCTACTATTTTTCTTGAGATATTCTAATAACACACAGACACACACACAAAGAGAGAGAGACGAAAACCGCTAAAAACATGATTTTTGAATTCAGAGGATCTGAAAACGTGCAAATGTAACAAAAGCTAATTTTCGGAAATTTGACTCAAAAACAATTCTTTCTCTACACCGTGTATATGAGTAAAAGAATGTATAAAAGAAAAGAAAGAAAAATGAATTTGAAAATTCCCTTTTAGTACATAAATTATTCATAAATTTTATTTGTTAAATTATCAACGAGTATTCTCTTGTGTATTCATTATGGGAAAGAGAGACATTACAGGTTAAAATAACCGTCTTTCCCTGAATGATTCCCCCCCCCTCCCAAACGCTGATCAACGTGTGTCATATTACAAAAACTATAGTAATTACAATTTGTCACTTTTGATACAACCCCTTGAGACTTGGCGAAAAATGCTAGAATTTTCAAATTACAATAACTCAGCGAGATTTTGACTTAGAGAGATGATTTTTTTATTTTTTTTATTTTGCTTGTTAGAGCGAGGAGAATATTTTTTTGAATATAAGTCATATGATAGGAGGGGCCGTATAAAAATTAAATTTCGTATTTAATATGTATACAGTCCCTTGTACAAAAAAATGCCATATCTGAAATCTACTCTTAATTTGCACCAATTTTGTAATTGGAAGTATGCTTCTGTCTTTCTTAGTTTACGAGATAATCGCTATAACATCTATTTTGAATCACCCGGTATATACACACTATATATGTATAATGTACAAGAACCAGAAATAGATATATCTAGGAATACTTTTATTAAAGATATGAAAAAAATCCACAATATATTCTCACTTCATTATGATCCATAAAAATATCGTTTTCACGAACAAGAAACTGATTAATATACATACATCAATTATATATTTACATGAATGTACAAAGTATATTTTTGGAAATAATTTATTGTACAGTTTCTATAAGATTCATAAAAAATGTTGTTTTAGATATGCAATACCCCCGCTTATTAAAACCACATTCGTCCTATGCCAATGTGATTTTATTAAGCGACTGACTTTTATATCTGGTGAAAGTTCCTGCACTCAAGAAAAAGATATTACTTTCTTGAATTTGTGAAGAAATTTCAAAAGGTAACGAATAATGGAATTAATAAACAATGTCAATTAAATTTCGACAAATAATTAATTGGTTGTTCCTTCAAAATAAGTAAATAATGCCAAGTTCCGATACGCTTTCCTTTGAGGAAAATTATCATTTCTTTGCCTAAAGTTCATGTTTTTCTTTTAAATTTAAAATATTTCCATTTTAAATCTCTTGCTTCTTAGTTATTTCAAATCTATATATTAATTCGAAACATGTTTTTGTCTGTCTCCACTATATTGAGAGAACTACTTGGTGTAAAAATTTGGTTGAGGTGTCTAAAAAAAGGTCTTGGTCTGTAGATGTACTATGAGAAGAGAAAAATAAAAAAAAAATCGAACGGTTTCCCCCCCCCGTTTCCTCCCGGGTTAAAAACACGTTTACGAGCTTAACTGAGCTTCAAATTACTTCACGGTGAAGAAATTGTACATATGGGGACTAGAGTCGAATACTAAAAAATATCACTTTCTGCGAATTTGGAATTTTCGATTCTAAAGGGGGGAAAAGGGAGAAAATAGATTTGGAGGGGGGGAGAGGGGGGAAATTAGTTTGAGAGGGAAATCCGTTCTAGACCCGCGCATGTAGCACCTCATTTTAAAGGTCTTGAAATTTCATGTCGACTGGGGATGTTTGCATACAATATAGTGCGACCCCTGGTGGTGAAAAATGGAACTAGGGGATTTTGCTGCAAACCCTATCATGTTACATCTTGCTTTAAAGGTCTTGGTATTTCCTGACCGTTGGTGATGTTCGTACAGAACACACTGCGCCCCCTGGCGGTGGAAGGTGCAACTAAATTATTTTGCAGTTGACACCACAATGTGACACCTTATTTGAAAGGTCTTGGAAATCCAAGGCGATTGGTGATAGAGGTCTTGAAATTTCATGTTGATTGGGGATGTTCGTACACAATATACTGCACCCCCTGGTGGTTAAAAATGGAACTAGGTGATTTTGCAGTCGACCCTATCATGTTACACCTTATTTTAAAGGTCTTGGTATTTCCTTACCGTTGGTGTTGTTCGTATAGAACACGCTGTGCCCCATGGCGGTGGAAAGGGCAACTAAAGGATTTTGCAGTTGACACCACCAGTGACACCTTATTTGAAAAATCTTGGAAATCCAAGGCGATTGGTGATGTTCGTATACAACATACTGCACCCCTTGGTGGAGGAAAGTGGAATTTGCAACGCGTGTGTAGCATGCATGCCTGCTATACAGTGCAGCAGTCACAGGCAGAGGTAACACGAGTCAGAGGTTCGCTCGGTTCAAGGTTAATTTTTGAGAAATTTTTCATGTTATTAACGGCCTGTATATACGCTGCCGCAGGCACCGGGTCACAAGCCCGAGTTCCGTTCTGTTTGAGTTTTTTTTTTTTTTTTTTTTTTTTTTTTTTTTTTTGTGATGCTTTTATTTAAAAATAGAAATTCAAACAAAATCGAGTTAAAGATATAAAACCATACAAATTTCAGGTTCATTTAAGGTTATTATCATGGGCCCGGTCATTGCCGGGTGGGTTCGTTTGGTTCCAGGTTAATTTTTTGGAATTTTTTTACGTTATTAGCGGTCCGCGTATGTGCTGCCGCAGGCACCGGGGTCACAAGGCAGAGTTTCGTTCGGTTCGAGGTAATTTGTTTTGTTACAGCTGATTATTTTTTTCGTGATGCTTTCATTTAAAAATAGAAATTCAAACTAAATTGAGTTAAAGGTATAAAATCATACAAATTTAAGGTTCATTTATTTTATCATGGGCCCGGGCAACACCTGGCGGGTTCGTTCGGTTCCAGGTTAATTTTTGGGAATATTTTTATGTTATTAGCGGCCGGCGCATGCGCTGCCGCAGGCACCGGGGTCACAAGGCAGAGTTTTGTTTGGTTCGAGGAAATTTTTTTTGTTACAGCTGATTATTTTTTTCGTGATGCTTTCATTTAAAAACAGAAATTCAAACTAAATCGAATTAAAGGTATGAACTCATACAAATTTAAGGTTCATTTAAGGTATCATGGGTCCGGGGAACACCGAGCGGGTTCATTGGGTTCCATGCTAATTTTTGGGAATATTTTTATGTTATTAGCGGCCGGCGTATGCGCTACCGAAGGCACCAAGGTCACAAGGCAGAGTTTCGTTTGGTTCGAGGTAATTTTTTTTTTGTTACAGCTGATTATTTTTTTCGTGATGCTTTCATTTAAAAAGAGAAATTCAAACTAAATCGAATTAAAGGTATGAACTCATACAAATTTAAGGTTCATTTAAGGTATCATGGGTCCGGGCAACACCGAGCGGGTTCATTGGGTTCCATGCTAATTTTTGGGAATATTTTTATGTTATTAGCGGCCGAAGGCACCAAGGTCACAAGGCAGATTTTCGTTCGGTTCGAGGTAATTTTTTTGGTTACAGCTGATTTTTTTTTTCACGATGCTTTTATTTAAAAATAGAAATTCAAACAAAATTGAGTTAAAGATGTAAAACCATACAAATTTAAGGTTCATTTAAGGTTATTGCCATAGGCCCGGGAAACGCCGGGCGGGTCAGCTAACATGTAGTCTTAGTATTAAACGAAATAGAAAATGAAAGATAGGAACTGTTTATTTGGAGTCAGTTTGACGTCACATTGACTGTACTTTGTTGAAAGTGATGTCATATATAGTATTTCTATTTATAAGCATTTTTCTGACTTTCTTTTTTTTTTAAAGTGAAATGTCGTAAATTATATTAGATGTTTTAACTTGAAATATATTTAAATAATGATGCGATGTTTTTTGAAACATTACTGTCAATAAAATGATCGTCGAATTCGACGGGTTCCAGCTAGTAAAAAAAAAAAAAAAAAAAAAAAAAAAAAAAAAAATCGCGAACCAAATCAAATTCGTAATTGAGTACCGCAAGAAAACGTTCCTTGAAATTGCTACTGAGACAAATAATAAGGTATGTTTAATTTGTAACTATGCTACAAGTATAACATTTTCGTTAAAGATTGATAATAGAAGAAATGCTTTGCTTTCTTTTCTTTTTTTTATTTCAAAACTTAAAAAAAAAAAAAAGCAGTATAAAAAAAGAAGCGTGCATAAATTACAATTTTGCTGCTGTAGAGATTTTTTTTAGTTTATTAACCGGCGATGCTGATTTTATTAAGCGGTGGTTTTAAAAGTAGTTTGTATTGATATGATTCCGGTCCTGGCAATTTGATCAGGTTAAGCAGCTTATTTCATTAACCAATGAATTTATTAAGAAGCAATAACAGTATTTTGAAAATTAAGGATTTTAGTGCTGCCATCTGTGGGACACAATAGGATGTATTGGTTGGATTTTTCTGTAGATTCTATTTTCTTTTCTTGATGCCCGCAGGTCGCATTCCTTGACCTTGACGTTCGGATTTTTCCGCGTTTTTTTTTTTTTTTTTTTTTTCAAAACACGCGCAAATACGATCTAGGACCCCTCAGAAAGACACCCATCAAGGGCAAACCACCTAGGTCTAGGACACTCGTTTAGTCAATTCAGGTCTGGAAAATTGGCGCAGAACTCATACCAGTATTCGTTTAAAATATTTCTCTACCTATAAAATCGTCGGTTTAATAAAAAATAAATTTTGTTTAATTTATTTTGATATGAATTCTGCGCCAAATTTCGCACCCTGATAAATTGGTCTTAAACCCAACATTAACTTTTCTTGATTTCTCGCTTGATCACGGATCATGTTCGTTTCCTTAGCTGCACGGAGACTTTTCTGGTTTTCTCCGAAGCTTGCGAAAATGCGGGCTAAGACCCCTTCGAAAGAATATTACGGAGGCACTTTCAAGAGACCTTTCCCTATGACTCTCGTGCAGTTATTTTCTTAATCATAACAGTATTTATTTATTATTGTATTTTTTATAATTAATCTGAAATGTTCATTTTTCACTAATTTCTTTTAATCTTATCAACCCCCCCCCCTCCAGTGGTCTAGTGGTTCTCACTGAAAGTTGATAGACGGAGAGTGCTAGGTTCAATTCCATTTCGCGCTCGTCGACATAGCCGTTCGGAGTTTTCCGTCATTTTCTCCGAAACTCACGTAAATTCGAGCTACGACCCTTTAGAAAGACCTCAACCTCCACCACCTTATCAAAACGCAATTTGTTGGAGTTTTATTGATAATTAAAAAAAAAAAAAAGTTAAAAAAAAAGTTAAATGAAAATAAATATTTCACCTTTGTTTGATTTTTTTACTTAGAATTTTTTTCCGCATGGAAATAGTGCCACTAATGGCAGAGAGGTTCTGTCCTCGAAGCTGGTAGACGTGAAGGTCCAGACTTGATCCCAGGTTGCGTTCGTCGGCCTAGCTATTTAGAGTTTTCCCTTTTTTGTCCGAAATATGCGTAAATATGGGTTTTGGCACCTTAAAAAGACCAACATGGAGGACACTCCACATCAGTCCTAGTACTTTAGTGCAGTCAAATGCCTTGGTCCTAACACCACCATAGAAATAATTTTAGAAAGCCCCCCCCCCCTCCCCGCACTAAGGGCACACAGTCCTAGGCCTAGGACCCACGTGTAGTCAATCGGCCTTATGCCCCAATGCCTACACACATACAGAATGTAAATAATTAGCCATTTGAGCCATTAGCCTTTGAAGTATTGACTTATTTTTGAAAAAGATATAAAACAATAGTAATTGTTGCTTTTCCATGCATAAATGAAATTAGCGATTAGTAGAAATGCTTGTAATATTCAATAATTTTAAATTTCTTACTTGAAGAATAGAATACGCGACCGCTTGGTTTTTTTAAATCTTTATTTGAAGAAAAACGAATACATTATATACAAGGAAATGTTTTTTTATACATTTGGTGCTGCCATCTAGTAAAGAGAAAGCAAATTTTGTTCACTTAATGTTTTGTAATGTCCACTTAATGTTTTAGATTTCATTAAAATTCTCTACCCTCTTTCCTAAATCATATTTAAATTTAACTGTCTGTCACTTTAAGTCTTTGAGATCTATTTAAAAGATCCATTAGACTTTTATACTTAGAATGTTTTTTTATGAAAATAATTAGCCATTTACACGGAAGTATTGAGCACTTTAAAAAAAAAAAAAAAAAAATTAAAAATAGTTCTTGCTTTTCAATACGTAAATTTAATAAACAATTAATACAAATAATTTTAATGTTCAAAAATTTTGAATCTCTTATTCGAAAAATATGCGACCGATTCTTTTTTTTTTTTTTTTTTTTTTTTTTTTAGAATCTTTATTTAAAGAAAACAAATTACACTACGTGCCAGCAAATGTTTATATTCGTTTAGTGCTGCCATCTAGTTAAAAAAAAGAAGTTTTTGTTCACTTTATGATTAATGTTTTAGATTTCATTAGAATCAGCCCCCTCCTCTTCTACCAAATCGTATTTAAATTGGGTTGGCTTAGGGAGTAAGACCAATTGACTGCTCTAGGGCTCTAGGCCTGAGGGGGAGTGCCCTCCGTAGGGATCTTTCTGAGGGATCCTAGCCCGTATTTACGCAAGTTCCGGGTATTTAAATTGAACTGACTGCCACTTTAAAGGTTTAAAATCTATTAAAAACATTACACAGTATTGAGCACGTATTTTTGAGTTTTACAGAGTGGAACGTTATTATTATTTTTTAAAATATTTTTCAAAAACTAATAATTAAATTAATAAATAGGAATAAAAGTATGTTATTGCTTATTAAAACAACTTATTATAAACATTGTTGCTTGGTATCCAGTTAGTAATCCAAAATTTTAACTTTTTGGGAAAAAAGTATAGTTTCTAAATTACGTTTTAATGAGTTATCTGCATAAGTCTCGGAAATATCTTATGCTTCATAAAGTTTCCCACCTCTTTTTTAAATAAGCCCCCCCCCCCCCTCCTTCCCCGTCTTCTCAGCATAATGAAGAAGGAATTTACTTTAGAATACCCGATATAGTTGAAGTTAATATAGAAGTGATATAGAAGTGATCTTTAAAAACATTAATAAGAGACATTTGTGTAAATTAAAAACGTATAAAATACAATGTTAAAAAATCCAGAAATATAATAACGTCTGTTATGTTTTGTGCTTCTTAAAATTGTACATTTTTGTATGGTTTTTATTTATAATAAATGTATCTTTTATTATTGTTTTTAGAGATTTTAATTTAGAATATCCGTATAGTAAATGCATCCAGTTATGTTTGATTTTCTGCGTTTGGCTCCCCACCAGTAATTGAGCGGCTCTGTGGCCCATAATTTGTATACGGGAAGTGCTGGATTCGATGCCAAGTCGCGCTCGTCGACCTAGCCGTTGGGAGTTTCTTGTGATTTTCTCCGAAACTCTCGTAAATATACGTACTAGGATCCTTTAAAAAGGGCATCTCCCCCCTCATTAGGACCAGGTCCCAAGTGTAGATTATCGACCTTAACTCGAACATCGACATCATCTGTGTACGCCTTTCGAATAATTAATGCAACAGATCTGTTTTTTTTTTTTTTCTTTTCTTTTTTTTTTTTTTTTGACGTCTTTAAGCATAGTAATCTTAATAATACCCCTTCTTTTTATTAATCCAGTTACAATACATTGGATTCCTTCAATTGCTGGTTTCTATGATTAATTAAACATACATGCTTTTCATTCTAATTCATGGCTCACTATACATCATAGGATGTACAGCTGCTTTTAGGGCGATACCAGTTTTACAAACAATTATTCTATGAATACCATTACACATTCATTTCCACCATAAAAGAAATTCTAAAATCTGATTTGTCATGTATTATTTCCACCCTATTCTTTTGTTTAATCGAAGCGAAATGATTTGATTAACTGGATAAAATTATTATTAAAATGAAAAGAAAAGAAAAAAAAATCAGACAACAAAATTATTTATTTATTTATTTATTTTTTTAACGAAACTTCTTTTCAGTGTATGTATAATAAAGCTGTTATACTGTTTATAGATCTGCCGATATAATGTAATTGATATAGAAGCATTAAATGCAAGTAATGAATTGCAGGAAGTATTTCCTATTACAGCATATTTTTTAATGGAAGCATACAAAAGTTACGGAACAAAGAGCCAAAATCTCACTAACAAGGAACCATTTTAAGTGTCAGCATATTTCATGCATTTTATATTGTTGCTGATTCAAAATATGTAATCAGTTTTTTGCAAAACTCACTTTTCGAGAAAATGTGACCCCTTAAAATTTGACAATTTGACGAGTTTTGGCGAAAAGTGAGAGTGGCGCGTTCTCTTAATACAGGGACTTTTCGCATAAATATTACCATAAGAGAATTTTTACTTATCGCGGCTTTGTTTATTAAAAAGTTTTCAAGAATTTTTTTGTTATAGTTGAATATCGGTTCTATGTTTTCATTTATAATTGTGGAAAGAAAGTGTAACTTTAAAGTTTTTTGTGGTGAAAAATCGATTAGACTTATCCTCATTTTCAGGAAAATTCTCATTCGCTGTTAACTCTTTACCTTTCAGTTGCAAAATATGGCAGAAATTGGGTTTACTCGGAAATGTGTCTCACGATTTAATTAAAATTTAGGGTTAAACGTTTCCTGAGAAGACACAACCATCAGACTTACCCTGATTTTTAGGAAAATTTTCGTACATTGTTAACTCTCACTGTGCCTGCTGCAAGATATGACAAAAAACCTGGTTTTCTTAGAAATGAATCTAATGCTTTTGGTAAAATCTTAGAGTTAAGGGTTTCTTGAGATGACAAACTCATCTGACCTGTCTTCGTAATTAGGAAAATTAACGTTTTTTGTTAAACCTCAATTCCTCCATTAAATATATTGCTAAAATTGGTTTCCTTAGAAATGGATCGAGCGATTTTAAGAAGAAAAACGTAGGATTAACGTATTTTTTTTTTTCAAATGAAAAACCATCTAATATATCTTCATTTTCAGGTTGGTTGGTTGTGGGAATTAAGGTCGATTGACTGCTCTAGGGTTTTAGGTGTGAGGGGGGTCTTTCTAAGGGGTCATAGACTGTATTTACGCGTTTCAGAGAAAACCACGGAAAACCAAACGGCTATTCCGACGAGCGAGACCTGGGACCGAACCCGGCACATCACGTCTACCAGCTTTGAGCACACCGATAATTAATTGTTTATCAATTTAGAATTGTCGAAATGTGTTAAACGGCTTTCCACAGGTTGTTAAAAAACATCTGGATTCAAACTGGCAAGCTGTTTATTTTCTCCCGTCTGAGTTCAGTTTTCCCATTTATATTTCTTGTATTTTCATGTTTAACCTCTTGAATTGTGGTAAAAGTAACTTCTGATTAAATTATAAAGTGACATAAGAAAGAAAAAAAATATGAGTAATGTTTATAATTACTTTTGTTTACTATGTTAAGCATCAGATGTAAATAATGCTTATTTGTCAGGTTGCTTTTAAGGGGTTGGGGACAAAATCTCGCGAGGACAAAATATTGCCTACATAAATGAATAGAAAGCAAAAAGGAGTTGGAATTATTAGTAATGTTGTATAAAATTTCATGACAACACATACCTTAGTTAGAGCACTGACATACAGACAGACCTAAACAAAAATTTTCATAAATTTCGCTTGAAAGAGTTTAAAAACAATTTTTATTAATTTTTGTTAAGATTAGTCATAATGAATTCAATCGTGCGTATCATTTTTAAAATTTTTAATTCGGGTCTGTGAACAGTGTTCAGCTTTGATGTCAGCAGTGATGTATACTATTTTTAAAATGTATTTTGAATAGTGAAAAGCAAAAGATAAAATAACTTAAAAATAAATAACAATGGAATTCGAATATTTTATTTCATTTTAAATTTATCTATTTATTTTAATTAATTTATTTATATTTATAAGACCCTGTGGCCCTCGCCAGAGGTCACAGGTGACAGAAAATCAAATTTTCAAATAGATCATATTAATTTAATGACGCGATATTTTTTTCCGGCGATATTTTGTCCCGCGATATTATGTCCGGATCCCACTTATAAGTTATTGAAATTTATCTTATAATAAATTGTGATTTAAATCTCAATATTTATTTTTTTTGTTACTTTATAATAGCTGGTAAAGTAAATTTTCAATCTTAGTTAAAATTTAATTAAACTTTAAAAATTAAAAAAAAATTTCCTAATAGAGGTCTCCTCCTTTCGAATTGTGTTTTTGCTTAGATTACCCCAGCCACTAATTTAGCAGGTTTTCTTAGTCAGATTTTTGTTTTACTGAATTAAAATATCAAATTATGAAATTAGTTAATTTTCAGGAGTTAACTTGAAAGTTGGTGAATAGGCCTATTCTGGAATAATTTAAAATGCTTTCTTTATCTGTTAATTAATTAGTGTAAAATTGAAAAAAATTATAGATTAAAAAAAAATCTATTTAGGTGATTGTTTAAATTTTTGCGTCATTTAAAATTTTATTTTAAATGCTATATTTTATACTAGTAAAATATTTCTAGTTGTTTAAATGTTTGAATACTGATTTACAATTGAATTTTTCCAGAATGTGCATGTTGGTTAATGTAAAAATTTAATAGCTTGCCTCATAATTTTTAAGTATTACAATTCAATGTTATTCAGCGCAACGTTCATTTAGAGAAAATAACTTGTATGATCTCTACTAGATCTTTTAATTGTAAGAATTTACAATTTTTCTTATTCTAGATCTTTTGGAGTTATACAAGTTAGGAATAGTGAGATGAATTACTTTATTTATTTACCTTGTTTCAGTTTTTATTAAGTAAAGGCTGCAGGCATGGATAATAAAATTTCAATATAAATTGGGTTAAAGGTTTTTATTGTTAGTGTCAATTTCATTCTATTCACCAACTTGAAAAAAAATGGGAAATTTATTAGGGGTTCAGGATTGAATTTATGACCTGTCTGGCTGGAGGTTTACACATAAATGTACCAAAATTTAAAATAAAAGTTTTTTTTTTTTTTTTTTTTTAATACTTTATGCCACTATACGACGCGAGTTTTGATTTTCCATTAAAAAGTTGACTGTTGTTTATTTAGATAAAACTATTTGTCTGATTTATGCAAATTTGAGTAAGGTGGCTCAATGGTTAGAGCACTAACTTTGTTTTTCGAGGTAATTAAGTTCAGTGATTAAAAATAAACGGCAGTCAAGTGTTTTCCTGTGTTTACAATTAGGAATTTTAAATAGAGAAAAAAAAAAAAAAAAACAACCACCACAACCTTCATGAAATTTAAAGTTCAGTCTTACCGATCCCTCTGCCTGTTTCAAACTATGACAGAAACTTGGTCTTCTGGAAAATGGCCCTAACGCTTTTCATTAAAACTTAGTGTTAAGTGTCTTTTGAGATGAGAAACCCATTTCACTTATTCTCATCTTCACGATAATTAGCATTTTGATACGATTTTGAAAAATGAAAAATAAAAGGTAGGGTTAGAGATTTTTTTCTTTTTTCTTTAGATGAAAAGAAAATTTCACTTATCTTCTTCTTCGGGAAAATTAGCTGTCGCTGTTAATAGGTGCTTTTGCTGGAACAAAATAGGGCACAAATCATGAAATTATTTGAACGACTTTGATAGGAAATTATAGTTCGAGATTTGAGACGATAATTTGATTTAATTTTCCTTATTTTTAGAAAAAAAAAATTAGCTTTTAGCAGCAACCCGCGCTCTTCCCGAGACAAAGAAAAGAAAATAAATTTTATAGGAAATCCCTGTATTTACTCTACGAATGATTTTTACTATGAGACCGAATGAACATGGAAAGTAACTTATATAACAGCAATAAATAAACTTGTTTTTCATCTCTTGTAAGTTATTCAATTTTCAAGTAAAATTGTAGCAGAGAGTGAGTAAATATAAATCTATATTTTGTTATGAGTAACGTTTTTGGGCCGCATGGGAATACTAAAAATCAGTTTTGATCTAAATTTCTTTTAAGTAATACTTAAAATAATAATAATAATACAAATATATTAAAATTATTAGTGACAAGCAAAATAACATAAATCTGAATAAGAAACAGAATAAATCTGAATGAAAATAAAAAAATATATATTGAAATAAAATGTGTTATTAATAAAGAATAGTCATAAATTAACCCTTTCAGGGGCAGTGGTATATATATTTTATACCACCTAATTTCAAAAATTCATCCCATAATTTTTTTTATAAAATTTTACTTTTTTACCTTATGCGAAAATATTAATTTATTACTTTTCTTCTAAACTTGTTTTCAAACTGTGGTGGCCCTTGATTTTAAAAGAAATGAAATTCATTGCCCCAGAAAGGGTTAATAGCACGTACTCGGCAGTAATTTTCTGATGAGCAAAAATTTACAAAGAATACTTAATGAAATAATTATGCAGTTAAAAATTTTGTAATTATCTTAAGATAGATCAAATAAAACTCATCCTGCAAGATGAACAACTGTAATTAAACAATAAAGATTAGGTTGCAAAGAATTTCAAAATGTCCTAATTTCATTTAAATCAACAAATTAGGTTTTATTTTTAGAGATTCATTTGACATCTGTTTTTCGTTGGAGAGGAAATTTTAATAGCTGCCAAATTTTATTTTTAAATGTTTGTTCCGCCTACCGTCATGATTAACACAAATAAACGAAGATCGAAGCCATGATTAAGATTCATATACTATGATCAATGAAAAATTTAAAGTAATAAGTAAACAAGTTATATTGGCTTTAATTCTAATTTTAATTTTTTTTTTTTTTTTTTTTAAATCTGTTGATGCAAGTTCGATGAGGTGCTGCATTTTATTAATGAAATCTAATAGATTTATTAAAAATTCGATGTATTTTATCATTTTGAGCGTATTATATTGTTAAATAGTGCTTTTTATTTATTTATTTATTTTGTTCATTTCATTAAATTATTATATTTGCTAAAATTGTATAGATATGCATATACACGCTGTAAAATATTCGTACGTCCTAAATTATACGAGAACAGCTTTAATTATTTGAGGTACTCGTTATATAATGTTCTTGGTTTGACTAATTTAATGTTTTTTTAGGGAATTAAAAATTGATACACACACACACACACACACACACATATATATATTTAAATAATAATGGCAATAAAAGTTGTTAATAAAGATTTTTTTGGAATAGTTAAATGGTTAAATAGCTTTATTTTGGAAAGAAATGATTTCTGTATTATAATTCTGACATTCATTATTAAAAATAGAATTTATTAAAAGCTGTTAAAGATATTATATTTCATATTAAATTTCACCACATCTTCAAACTTATACTGACAGAATAAAAATGATGAAATAAATTAAACAAGTATAACTTTAAAAGAAATAAAAAAAAATTAAAGCAAATACGATTAGCGAAAAAATAAATAAATAAATAAAATAAATAAATAAATAAATAAAATAAATAAATAAAAATAAATAAAATAAAATAAAATAATATAATAATTAAAAAAAATCAAATATAATAAATAAATAAAAAAAAAAAAAAAAAAAAAAAAAACACCCTCTTTAAAAATTTACGCATTTAAGAAGCGAAAAATACACAATTATTTACAGCAAGCTTGAAATTTACTACGCAAGTTGCTGGCGAATTTTTTTACTCCCACGTTGTACTGTGATCTAGCATGCTCATTTTTTACAGTGTGGTTTAATCATGATAGTTGTTAACTGTATTTGATGGCATTCAATTTATGCGTCAGGAGTTTTATAAAGATTTCTTTACACTCTTCTTTTTTTTTTCTCCCTCCCCTTCCCACTCCCAACTCCTACTTATTCTATTGCTTTTTTTTTTTTTTTTTTTTTTTTTTTTTTTTTTTTCTGAATGGATATTCTATCATTTTTTTCTACTTAATATTTCTGTCACTCTTCCAAAGGGATAAAACTATAACATCCTCTGACTGGGTTACCTGATTCTGAGCATTAATATTTAACATAATACAAAGTTGACCTTTAGTAGTAAATCGTAAGTAGTGTTTGAAAGTATGGAAAATAAACGACACTTTGCGTAAAGCTCTTTTCGTTTGATTGGCTGATAAAGTATCCAAGTACTAAATGATGGTGAACGACATTTTAACAGGAAATGAATTTAATAGTTTTTTTTTTTTTTTTTTTTTTTCAGAATGAGCTGTATCTAATCGTCTAAAGGTTAACGCTTCCTATATATCAGTTGCCTTCTCGGTGGAGGCTAAAAATTGTGAAGGTATTTCTCGGAATTACTTTTAGGGTATCTCTTCGACCACCATCCATATCTGACGGTTCATATATAGTGCGAAATTGAATCCACTCATTCTCAACAGACTTCAACTTCAAGATCTAACTGCCTCTCTCATTTCCTAATTAGGATTCAGATTATCGTACTGAAAGAATGTCACTGTCGAATAAGTACAATTTCTAGACCAGTCGGTTCTCAATTTTTTAGAAATCGAGGCATATTTCAAATCTTCAAATTAAATGAATTGAGAAATATATTATAAAAATGAAGTTAAAAACTTTCATTTCTTCATCAATACGTCAATACATATTTCTATATTTCATTGTAGTTAGGATAATAAATTCTAACTAAAAAATATGATTTTGAAAATAACTTTTATTAGATTTCAGAGTAAGTGCGATTTTCTTTTCATACTGTCATTTAAATTTCTTTTTTTCTTCCAGAATAGGATATGTTCAATAAAATGCTTCCTTTGAAAAAAAATTATGTATTTTACTAGGGTGTATTTATATATAAATAAATTATATTAGACAATAATAATAGACAATTTATCGCCATAATTTATCGCACATAATTTATGAGCACATTTAATAGCACATAATTATGTGCACATCATTCAATGCATTATGCAGTGCAACCATTTGCATAACCTTCAAAATAAAAAGAATAAGTAGCAGCTTTTTAAAAGAAAGAATGTTGTTGATTAATCTAATTATGATACGTTAGAAAGAGTGATACGTCTGTAATGAAATAGTTCAATAAAATAAATGCATTTACTTTTTGTATTTGGACATATATTTCTGTAGAATATCACACAGAACCCCCAAAAATCTTCCAGGACGCACCAGTGCGTATTTGTACACCTTTTTCGATTCACTACTCTAGAAAAATTTCGTAAAAAATTCTAATATGAATATATCGAATTTGAATAAAATAAATTTCTACTCCATTGCGCATTCTCAATTTGGTCCTGTTTTTAGTATGGGTTTTACGCTCAGATTCAAATAATCTATTTTTGGGCAGGGCTATTCACGATAGGTTAATCTGACATGTCATTGTACTAATAGAAAAATCCTCTATAAGTTTTATAAGCTAATAAAAAATTAAACATTTGGCCCAATATATTGATTCTGCATGCTTATTTTAGTCATGTAAACGCAGAAAGTGTAAAAAAACAAGCCCAGCAAAACAAACTCCTACAAAGCAAATATTTAGTTTACCTTAATTAAAATGACAAGAAATAGCGATAAGATGATAGATAGTTCACAATGCTTTAGTTAATCGGATCAAATTTCAAAATTAATGTGGTAATAATTTCGTATTAAACGGAGTAGCATGTTTGACAAGCCTTATGGGCAAAGACTCAGCTTTATACCTCGTATCTCTTAAACCATATGATGGATTTGCATAATTCTTCTTCTTCTTCTTTTTTTTTTTTTTTTCCCCGGAGGAAGAGGGTGGGAGTGAGGAAAGTTCAATAAAAGTTGCTTAACAGTATCAGCTAATTGTTTCTGTTCCAATCTCTAATCTCCAACCAGACTCTGAAGAGTTGTTATGTCGATATTGTATTTGTTGGGCAGGAGAAGATTTATAAGTAAGCCATAACTTTGATATGACGAGGCGTATACATTTTTAACACATAAAATTTAATAGATGACTACGACAATTACAGATGAAATACACAAGTTACATAAACGACTACATTTTTAAGACTGATCTGTTTTAGCAGAGATAAAAGTAAGGGGAAATTAACAGATCACTGATTGAACAATACAGTTTACAGGTACATGCACATTTACGTGACGTCACTTACCACAAGACCAATAGATTGAAACAGGAATACAATGGCGAAATACACCACAACTCTCCTCCCCTTAATTCCGTATACCATACCTGATGGGAGGTTTTCTTACTCTAGATGATCTTCTTACAACCTGTTCAGAAAAAGACAAATTAGTATTTTTAAGTTTTGAATGTTCAGATTTTAGTTCTTTTTTATTTACAGTACTGTTGCGATTTTTATCACAGTCAATTTCTCCAGGCTTTATAGACACAGATCTACTGTCGGTTGGCACTGGATCTGGTGTAATGACAGGATCGGTTGGCACTGGATCCGGTGTAATGGCAGGATCGGTTGGCACTGGATCTGGTGTAATGGCAGGCCTCCTACCAGACTTAGATTCTCCATCGCTTTGCAGGTGTGGACTTTTGCTATCTGGAACCATGGGAATATTTGCATCAAAGGTGTTCTTTTCAATTTTACCAGGACTTATAGTTTCCTCCAGTTGTACTCTGGAACCTACACTTTTCAGTTGATCAACGTGTCTTTTCCATACACATGAACCTACTTGAATTTTGTAATGCAGTTTACCTAGTCTGGCAATTACTTTACCTATTTTCCATTTACCTATTTTCCTGATGTGTAATTGCGTACTGCAACTTTTTCATTTACTTGGAATTCTCTTATCTTTTTCTTGTTAAAAACATTTTTATGTTGTTTGTTTTCAACATAATTTTTAACATTTGGTACAAGTAAATCTAATTTTGATCTGATATTTCTCTTGAGAAATAATGATGCGGGACTCTCCCCTGTTGTAATATGAGGCATTATTCGGTATTGGAATATAAATTCGTTTAACTTAAATTGGAGATTTCCGGGTTCTGAACTTAAGGATTTCAATCCTTTTTTAATTATTTGGACATATCTTTCGGCCTGACCATTTGTAGAGGGATGATATGGTGCAGTTAAGATATGTTTTATGCCTTTACTTTGAAGAAAATTTTCGAACTGTTCTGAAGTTAATTGTGGCCCATTATCAGACACAAGGGACACAGGATAGCCATATCTGGCAAAAAGCGAAGAAAGACAGTTTATAGTGTTCTCAGCAGTAGTATTAGGAACAATGAACACTTCTGTCCATTTACTGTGGGCATCTACTACGATTAAAAACATTTTCCCCATCATTGGACCAAAAAAGTCTACATGTATTCTGTTCCAAGGTGTTGTAGGCCATTCCCAGTGATGATTGCCCATTTTAGGAGGATTGTGTTTTAATTTAACAGAAACAGTACAGTTATTTGCTAAATTCTCAATGTTTTTATCAATATCTGGCCACCATACAAAACTACGTGCCAGTGCTTTCATTTTAACTATGCCAAAATGGCCAAAATGTAAATCTTGTAAAACTTTTTGTCTATGAGCAGTCGGAATTACAACACGATTTCCTTGTAATATACAGTTATTTAATAATGAAAAATCTTCTTGTTTATGTCCGAAAAGTAAGTAATTTGGCATCTGTGTGCCTGATATTAAATGCTGGTACATTTCTTTCAATGTTGGATCTCGCTTAGAACTTGCACATAACATCTTTGTAGTTAAAGGTAAAGAACTAATTTGATGAATAAATAAACAATCGGATTCATCAGTGTTGCCAAATAAATTTGGTGACAAAGTTGGTGACATTTTTTCTGGTTGTAGCGAATTGGACGACGGCAGCAGTAAGTCTTCACTACGTAATGGAAGACGTGATAGAGCATCGGCATTTCCGTGCTCTGCAGATTTTTTATATTTAATATCATAATTAAATGTTTGTAAGTATAATGCATATCTTTGCATTCTAGCTGCCGAAAGTACCGGAATATTTTTTACGGGTGAAAATATGGAAACTAGGGGTTTACTATCAGCATACAGAGTAAATCTCCTACCATATAAAAATTGAAAAAATTTCTTTACTCCAAAAATTATTGATAGCGCTTCTTTATCTACCTGACTGTACCGCTTCTCTGCAGAAGACAAGGTTCTAGAAGCAAAAGCTATGGGTTTTTCGGAGTTATCTGGCATTGTATGCGAAAGTACTACCGAAATTCCATAAGGAGAAGTATCAGTGGCTAAAATTAAGGGTAATTTAGGATTAAAGTGGGTGAGAATCCTTTAGGAAGTAATTTCCTGTTTAATTGCATTAAATGAATTCTCGAAATTTTTTGTCCACCGAAAATTTACATTTTTACGTAATAATTCATTTAGAGGATAAGCAATCGTAGATAATTTAGGAACAAATCTAGAATAGTAAGATACTAAGCCTAAGAACGCTTTTACTTGAGTTACGTTTTTAGGTTTTGGAGCATTTAAAATAACAGAAATTTTTTCTTGCGTTTTGTGTATGCCCTTTTTATCAATTTTCTAACCGCAGTATGTAATTTCATCATTCATGAAACAAGATTTATCTTTATTTATTTTAAGATTATATTCACGTAATCTTTCTAGCACTTGTTTTAATCGCTCTAAATGTATTTCACCAGTTTCCCCTGAGATACATATATCATCAATAAAAACTGAAATACCCTCTATACCTTTTAAAATTTGCGCTATAGTTCTCTGCCATATTGCTGGAGAACTTGCAATTCCGTATGGCAATCGCGTAAATTGAAATAAGCCTTTAGGAGTGTTAATAGTAAGTAATTCTTGTGAATTTTCCTCTACCGGTAAATGCAAGTATGCTTGATTTAAATCTATTTTTGTAAAATGTAATCCACCCCCTAAAGTTGCTAATATATCCTTAATTTTCGGTAGCGGGTATTTGTCAACCTTTAAAAATTTATTTACCGTGACTTTAAAATCGCCGCATAAACGAATTTTCCCGTTAGGTTTTACCACCGGAACAATAGGTGTTGCCCATTTACTAGTACTAACAGCTTTTATTATCCCTTCATTTTCTAATCTTTCTAATTCTTCATTTACTGCATTCCTTAATGCATACGTAACTGTTCGCGATTTACAAAATATTCGTGATGAGTCTTTCTCTAAATGTAATTCAGCTTTAACATTTTTAATTTCACCTACGTTATTTGTGAATAAATCCGGAAATTCATTCAGTAAATTATTTAAATTTTCCGAGATTTGTACTTTGTTTACCGGAACAGTTTGTAAATTGTTTGGGAATATATTAAATGTAGTTATCCAATCCCTACCTAGCAATAAAGGAAAATTGTCTTTTTTAACTAAATATAACTTAACATTCCTAGTTTTGTTTTCGTAAGTTACATTTACTCTAACAAATCCCTCGGGCTGGAAAATTTCTCCAGTAGCTGTTTTTAATTGTACATCAGCAGGAAACATTTTATGTTCTGGAAATAATCTCCGAAAACGATTTATCGGTACAGCGGAAATCGCTGATCCTGTATCGAGCTCCATTTCTGCTTTAGCACTATTTTCTATCAAAACCCAAATTTTTATAGGTTTAGTGCCTTCAGATTGTAATGACAAAATGTCTACAGTATGAACATTTATTTTTTTCTTTTGAGTAACATTGTTTTGTGCGTTCCGACACACCTTACTCAAAAGACCACGTTTTTTACAAAAATTGCAAACTGCATTAATAAATTTACAAACATTTGCTAAATGAGAGCTATTTCCACAACGATAACAATGAGTTTTACTTTTATTTGCACTCGCAGTTTTGTTGACGTTTTGTTTACTTACGTTATTTTGAGAATAATTTTGTTTCGGTTTCCTAGCACTAACGGAAACTTTATTCAAATTCAAATTCTTATTCTGTAATTCGCTCATGTCATTTTCAGTACTTTGCATAGTTACGGCTTGTTCTACTGCTTTTTCAAACGTCAAATCTTCAACCTGAGACATTAATTTGCTTTGTATTGTTTCATTTTTTAATCCGCGTAAAAATTGTTCTAACAAATTTTCTGACAGCGAATCGCCCGTAAACGCGCAATGTGTTGTAAATTTCTTTAAACGAACACTAAAATCCTGCACAGATTCAGAATCTCCTTGAAAACATTTTCTAAATTTAATGCGCTCAGTAATTTTGTTAGGAATCTTACATAGATGTTTTGTTAAGACATCTACTAATTCAGTGTAAGTTTTTGATTCAGGAAGATCTGGGAACAATAAATTTGTAAGTAAATTATATAATTTCGGCCCGATAAAAGTAATTAAAGCACTAAGTTTTTTTTCATCTTTTATATCAAACAATGTAAAATTCTGTTCTAATCGTTTAATATAAGTGTCAAAAGACTCAACAGAATCATTGAATTCTTTAAAATTTTGAAACATTTTTAATGAAAATATGCTACTTCTAATAATAAAAACATGCAATCAAATAAAAGAACAGAAAGGAAAAAAAAATAAATGTATAAATACCTTTTTCCCTCTCTTTCTCAAAAAAATAAAAAATCGCAGATTATAGTAGACAATAATTTACGCATCATTTATGTCGCGACAGTAGACGAAAACTCACAGCTGTCGCCTAAAGACTCATTTTTATGATTATGAACTGCAGATTGCATTTCTAATTATCTTCAATAAATGTTGAAGAGCAAAACTTTTTTGCTTTTTTCTTTTCCTATCGTCGCCATTATTGTATTTGTTGGGCAGGAGAAGATTTATAAGTAAGCCATAACTTTGGTATGACGAGGCGTATACATTTTAAACACATAAAATTTAATAGATGACTACGACAATTACAGATGAAATACACAAGTTACAGAAACGACTACATTTTTAAGACTGATCTGTTTTAGCAGAGATAAAAGTAAAGGGAAATTAACAGATCACTGACAATACATTGGACAATACAGTTTACAGGTACATGTACATTTACGTGACGTCACTTACCACAAGACCAATAGATTGAAACAGGAATACAATGGCGAAATACACCACAGTCGATAACATAACTTAGGATATATTTTCTTGCAAACGACTTGACCAATTTTATTAATTTATTTATGATCAGTTACTTCCAATATATATATATTAATTATAATCCCAATTATATGTTCACCATTTCTAACTTTTTAATTATTTCCGAATTCAAAAAGTTTTATTTTCAATAATATTTAAAAATTTGAAAAACTGCCAGTACACAATGTTCCCACAAGATTTTTTATTTTTTTTTCCCCTACCAGAAAAAAAAAAAAAAAAAAAAAAAAACCAGAACGGGTTGTATAATTAAAGTAAAAACTTGTCCCGAGTTTCTAAAATCTTGCTTTACTGTCGCACAAAGTTTGAAAATTATTTTCGGTCATTTCTTGTCATTAAAAATCCATCTATTTACATAAAATAAAATAGAAAAGTCTAAAGATTTTTTTTTAATCTTCTAAACATTGTTTTGAATTTTTTGATAATTTTAATGTTTTACTCTCTTTAACACTAGAACGCTATAAAGTGAACCCGGAACGCGGCGAGAATGAATGCATGAAGCATATATCAGAAAGTTTATTTTTTTTAACATGTTTTTATTAACTTCTACTCTTGTTTGTCCGGTACAAATTTTGCAATCGATTTTTAACTATTGGGAGTACAAATTAATTCGGTCCGTTTTCAATAGATGGCTCTGGCTGATTTGTTTACTGAATAATGATAGATGTTTTTGGCATTGTTAGAAAGGTTTGACCTTTGTCAACCATATTCAGTCAACGAAGCTTCGAGTTTTATACAACAACATTGGTTTTTTGAGCATTCAATATGTCGAGTTTTGTGCTAAAGAAACAACATTTGCGGGAAGTTTTGATTTTCTTTTTTAATTGGAAGAAAAGTGCCGCTGAAGCGCATCGATCGCTTGTGGAAGTTTATGGTGAATCTGCGCCATCTGATAAATCATGTAGAGAGTGGTTTCGACGCTTCAAAAATGGTGATTTTAGTGTCGAAGACAATGAGCGCCCGGGCCAGCCGAAAAAGTTCGAAGACGCCGAATTGGAGGAATTGCTCGATCAAGATCCGTGCCAAACGCAACAAGAGCTTGCAGGATCGTTGGGAGTCACTCAGCAAGCAATTTCCGTGCGCTTAAAAAAAATGGGAATGGTTCAAAAGCAAGGAAATTGGGTCCCATACGAGTTGAAACCGCGCGACGTTGAAAAGCGATTTTTCATTTGTCGTTAAAAATTACTTGGAAACGTTGAAATGGGAGGTCCTACCCCACCCGCCGTATTCGCCAGACCTTGCTCCTTCTGATTATTGGTTGTTCCGACGGATGCATCACGATTTGGCTGGACACCGCTTCACTTCTTTCGAAGAAATTCAAGAATGGCTCGATTCATGGTTTGCGTCCAGAGAGGACTCATTTTTCAGAGATGGAATCCGAAAATTGCCAGAAAGGTGGACAAAAGTTGTGGCTACCGATGGACAATACTTTGAATAACATGTTTTTTCATTTTGATAATAAATAAAATGTTTTTTTAACGAAAAAAAACGGACCGAATTAATTTGTACTCCCAATAACTTCCTTAATAGCTAGACATTTGAAACTTTCAGAATAGTTTGGAACCCGACGACAACACAATACTTCGAAGCCCGATTTTCGAATTTTTGATTAGTTTTGTTTTATTAATTAAAATATGAAAATAATAACCTCCTAATAGCTTTAAAAATAGCCATTAAAATATTAGCTATAATTTAATAGTTGCAAAAAAAAAAAAAAAAAATAAATAAATAAATAAAAAATAAATAAATAAATAAATAAATAAATAAATAAAAAATAAAAAAAAATAAATAAAAAAATAAATAAATAAATAAAATACGAGTTCATTTTCTTTTGACATGCATTACTAAATACATTTAATTAAACGTAAACGTTAAAAAATTGTAAAAAGTTAAGTTATACATCTCACAAAAATTGACGTTATTATCACTTTAAAAATTTTCTACATATTGATAAAGTGCTGATGTAGTTTTGAAGAGAAAATTTAAAAACATAGTATATAAAAAGTTTTTATTTTATAATTGTTTAGATTTTAACCCTTTACCTACCGCATTATGAAGCAGATAAAAAATGTATTTCTTTAGTTACTTAAGAGTATTTGTAAAAAGAATATGCATACCACCTCATCATAGCAATTAATGAAGATTTTGTGAGCTGACGCTTAAGTGTACCACTGGTACACAGAGGTTGAAAGGAGCTTAAAAATGTGTAAAAATGTCTTCATATGTTTTCTAAGACTGATGGGAAATTGTTGAAATAATATAAGAATTAATCATGATACTTGTAAAAAATGTCAAGCAAAAACAGCGAAAGCACTCCATAAAATCTTTTTTTTTACATGTTATATCGAGTGACTTAAAGTGATGTACATATGTTCTATTCTTCTAAATACCTTTGAAATTTCATTTTATACGCTTTTTAAACTAATGGTACTTTAAAGGGCTAAATCTAAAAATGTCTACTAATGAGAATTGATGGTACTAATGGTACAGTTAACCTATATGAGAATCATATTTGCTGAATTATAACTGATTATTTTTTAAGGTTAAATTGCTTTTTAGCAATGTTATATGTTCTCATTATGCTGGTGAATTGCACATTAAAGAAACCCAGCTAAAAAAAAAGCTGCAGATAATCTGAAGGTATTTAGAACAAAAATAATAAAAACTGCAGAATAACTGCAGTTTAACACTTAACAGACGGGCCACGTAAACCTATGTCTTTACCATAGCCTCCTTAACTAGATGCCTGTCACGTAGCTCGGAAACTAGACAACCGCTGAAGCGGTAGACAGCGCCACCTAGTACAGATTATGGGACTTGTTTATTCAACTGTCGCCAATAATTTAAAGAAGTGATACATAATATACATAATCGACGTTTCTTCGATTCTATTCGCCGTTTATGTATATAATATCCCACTTTTAAATATTTTTGGTGGCTGTTGAATAAAAAAGTAGCGCAATCCGTACCAGGTGGCGCTGTCTACCGCTTTAACTGTTGCCTAGTTTCCGAGCTACGCGATAGGCATCTAGTTAAGGAGGCTATGGTCTTTACGTTATGACTGCCTAAGACGGTCAACGTAGATTTCCGTTTACTCTTTTAAAGGTCGGGATTACGGGGAAACGTTATTCACTATGATATGTCAATTATGCAAGTTCCATTTCGTAAGAGTGGATGTTTTATAAAATATCACATTCGTAAGGACTACTAGACATGTAAATAAAAATATTATACAATTTTATTCAAAAATAGTATTTATTCGATAAAACTACAACGCCCATATATACATGTTTATTTAATTCTTTTAAAAAATTTCCGGAAACCGGGACAGACAGAGAAAATACAACCCGTCTGTTAAGTGTTAGAAACAAAAAATTTGCTCTCTGGTAGCAAGGAATTTTATTTCCCCATAAACTTTTTATTGTTCTAAATACCTTAAGATTATCTGAATTTTTTTTTAAGTTTTCGGAAAGATTTTTTAAGCTGGAAATTAACTTCTACACATCTTTAATTGCATATAATGGATGAGTTTTCATTTTCAGTAAATACAAAATGTAAACAACTTTAAAACGTTTTCTTATTAATTTTTAATGAATAGTGTGAATTTTTAAATACATGGATTAGTTTTATTTATTGCAATCGCATTAAAACTTTTTCTGTAATATTAACATCAAAATAATTGAATGTATACAGATGAGAGATGGAGATATGAAGTTATGCAAATGAAATAGTAATATAACTTTGTTAAATCATATATTTAATGTAGTTTCTCTTAAATGCAGCATTTTCATTAATTTATAACATGCAATAAACATCATCGATCTGATAGTATAAACACTTCAAATTATTTTTTCTTATCTAAAACAAAAACGGTCGTTATCATATTTTTTCAGTACTTTTCTATTTTTTAACCGACTTCAAAAAAAGAAGGAAGGTTCTCAATTCAAACCGTATGTTTTTTTTATGTTTGTTGGCGCATAACTTCTGAACGGATGCTTCGATTTTGATACTTTTTGTTTTGTTGAAAAGGTCTTGGTCTGCAATAGGTCCCATTGTAATATCTTTACGATCTAAAGAAAATACAGTGTGCCGAAAAAAATCAGTCCCAACTCTTTTAACTGCTAAACGGCTGCAGCTATAGTGATAAAAATGGTATGTAAGTATAATAAAGTGGCCCTGCAGTACAAGGTTAAACCCCTTGCTGCGCCACCTGGTGGAAAATAGTGGAGTTAGTGTTCCTATCTCGAAAACGGTTCTAGAGAAAAAAAGTGAATTAGAAAGTTGAAGATTATCATCGATTTAGTAGTTTAGACATTCATGCTAGCGTTTCTATCTCGGAAACGGTTCAAGACAGGGGAAAAAAGTGAATTATAAAATTGCAGAGCATCATCGATTTAGTACGGAAAGATAGTTTTGACATTGATGCTAAAAGTACAAGGCTAAAAACGTGCCTTTTTTTGTTCGCAATTTCTTACACTATACACACTTGAGCTACATTGCTCACGTAGTAGCGTAGCTGGTGAGACATACGCTATATTTCAAAATACGGTTACTTGATACTTTTTGCTTTGTTGTAGAGATCTTGGTCTGAAGTAGGTCCCATTATAACATCTTTACAATCTAAAGAAAATAAAGCGCCATCTGGTGAAAAACAGCGGCATTAGCGCTCCTATCTCAAAAACGGTTCAAGATGGGAGAAAAGTTAATTACGAAGTTGTAGAGTATCATCGATTTACTAAGAAAAGACAGTTTTTAGATATTATTGCTAAAAATAGAACGCTTAAAACGTGCAATTGTTTGTTCGCAATGTCCTACACTGTGCACACTTGAACTACGTTGCACGCTTTACAGCGTAGCGGATGACACGTATATTCTGTGGTTCAAAGTACTGTTACTGTAAGCGGTCACATCGATTAGCGCAAAGTCCTTTTCAACCAACTTCAGAAAGGAGGGTATTCTTAATTCTTGCTATGTGTTGTTGTTGGTGTGTGTAAGCTTATAACTTCGTAAGAAATGCTCTAATTAACTGACTTCAAAAAGGAGGAGGTTCTCATTTCAAAGCGTATGTTTTTTTGTTTTTGTTTTTGTTTGTTAGCTCATAACTTCTGAATGGATGATCCGATTTTCATACTTTTTGTTTTATTGTAAAGGTCTTTGTCTGAAATAGGTCCCATTGTAATATCTTTACGATCAAAAGAAAATACAGGGTGCCCAAAAAAGTCAGTCCCGACTCTTTTAACTGCTGAATAGCTGCAGCTATAGTCATAAAAGTGGTATGTATGGAAAAGTAAAGTGAACATGTGCTACGCGATTCAACCGCCTAAAGCGCCACCTTGTAGAAAAGAGTGGAGTTAGCGATCCTATCTCGGAAAAGTTTCAAGACAGGGTAAAAAGTGAATTATAAAATTGCAGAGCATCATCGATATAGTACGCAAAGATAGTTTAGACATTAATGCTAAAAACAGAACGCTTAAAACGTGCATTTGTTTAGTCACAATTTCCTATTTTGTGCACACTTGAAAAACATTGCATATATTGTAGCGTAGCGGGTGACATTTATGCTATGTAAAATTCAAAGTATGGTTATTGTAAGCGGTCACATCGATTAACGCATAGGCGTTTTAAGCCGACTTCATAAAGGAAGAGGTTCTCAATACAAACCATGTTTCTCGTTGTTGTTGTTGAAATTTGTTAGCTTATAACTTCGTAAGAGATGATTTAATTTTAATACTTTTTTTGTTGTCGTAATGATCTTGGCCTGAAATAAGTTTCATTAAGATTTCATTAAGATATAAACAAATTACAGGATACTCACAAAAGTCTGTTCTCACTCTAACTACTGAACACAAGCAGCTACACTGGTAAAAGCAGTGTGTAAGTATCGATGTTGAAACTTCTGTCCATCAGCTGCAATGCATATTTTGCTCTTTGTTTGAACTTTAAGCTGCGCAATTTCCAGCGCAGCGGGTGACACGTATTTACTGTAAAGTTTAATATATATGCCTAACAGAATTTTCGGTTACAAATACAGCGTATCCTTTCTTTACATTTCTAAAGACTTTTTAATTTAACGTATGTTCGTTCAATAGATAGTTTTTTAGTCATATCCGATAAAGGCAAGAAAAGTGACACAATTTAAAAATGCATCATTTGAGAAAAATCAACTTAAAAATAACTTGACTAGAATAAAACTGGCACAACCGTCTCTCGAGTGCATAACTTTCTAGATGGAGATGTAACTTTTTTGTTCACATTGGGTGCATTTAATGTATTTTTCAGTGACATAAACCATTTTTTGAGTAATGTCACTTTCCTTGGAAGTTGTGATTTGTGAAACTTCCGTCGAACGTCTTCTGATGCTCTGCTATATAAATAAGTTTTCACTGAAAAGAGAAAAATAAAATCTTTTTGTAAAAAAATAGAACCGACTCCAAAAAGGAACTGCTATTCAAACAACTAAAAATGAAAGAAAATTGGCAGAAAATGGAACTGTAGATTGCGCCTAAAAGTATAAAATAATTTCCTTTACCAAACAACCTATAACACTACAATTAATCATAACTTTTGAAGTCGGCGCAAAATTAAATAAAAATGGATACCTTCATTCAATACAAAAATGAAATCCTATTCAAAATACACGTCTCACATTGTTACCTGCAAAACGCAGCCGAAAACTACTTTGATTCAAGAAAACAAATAAGACTTCGTAAGCAGCAAAAGTTGGCGAAGATGCTGGTATCTGACGTCCTTGGTGAACGAAAAATCGCAAAATTATCTGGCAAACATATAATAGATATTATGAAAATATACATCTTGTGTGTATATTTTTGCCTTACGTTTCTATCGCCAAATTCAAAAGCCATCAAGGATGATCTAACTTCGTAGAAACATAAATACAGCATTGTGAAGAATGTTCACTGTTCTATGTAGATGCTACTAATGGACCGATTGTATACAGTGATAAAATAATAAAGGAAACATGAAAATGGATCATTCGAGACAACAGCATTTGTTGCTACCGATCTAAAGACAATCCTTTAAAAACTAATTAAATTTTATTTAATTTTGCGCCGACTTCAAAAGTTATGATTAATTGTAGTGTTATAGGTTGTTTGGTAAAGGAAATTATTTTATACTTTTAGGCGCAATCTACAGTTCCATTTTCTGCCAATTTTCTTTCATTTTTAGTTGTTTGAATAGCAGTTCCTTTTTGGAGTCGGTTCTATTTTTTTACAAAAAGATTTTTTCGCTTTAAAAACATGATTGATGGGTATTTGAAAGATTTTTCTTCTTTAAAATAACTTAGTTTCACCTTTTCAAAATTGATACAATCTTTTTTCGTTGCCCCACGTATGATAAAAAGACGATTTTTCTCTTTGCCTCAGAACAGTTTACGATTATTGCTTTTTGATAGTTCTGTTTCAAAATTGCTGTAAATAGAGATTATGTTATGAAATTCAAAAGCTTTAAGATTTTGTTTTAGCAATAGCAGATCTTTTCTGAAAAAAAAGCTTTTCGCATTTTCGATAAATATTACTTTAAGAGAAGGTAATATGCATTATAATAAAATGTTAATATTAGCAATAGCATTGTGTGAAATAAATTTTTCATATTTATTTTATATTTAAGATGTAACTGAAAGTAATGACAAATAAGTTAAAATAAATTCTCTAGCATTTTACAATAATTTTTAAAAACAAATAATTAAAAAATATCGTCTAAAAAGTTATGAACTGTAAATAAGATAAAAAATGCAATTTCTACGTCGGAAGGAAACAGCGTATCTCATAGTAAGAAGCTGCATTGTATAGCAGAGTAAATTAAGAAGCAAAAATCATAGAATCGAAAACATTTTTTAAACGTAACAAAGCATACCATTATGGTAACTCAAGAATAGGAATTTGGCGAAGAACTGATAACACTATAAAAATAAAATTTAAGTAAAAAATCATTTTTTAAAGTAAGAAGCTTTTTATTGTGAAGCCCTAAAAAGCATAAAATAAAATGTATTCTGGCAAAGACATGCTACAAAGAAATGAAAGTTTCAACACTAAGAAAATTTTAGAGAAAAATATAGGTACTTTCCTTTTGCAAGAGATGAAAATTTTTGAATGTTCAAAATATTTTAAAAATCTTTCGAGACCAATATTCTTAGATATTAGTTTTTGTAAAATCATTCATTAGGCCAGAAATCTCAAATGTCTCGAAAGCTTTTTAAAATATTTTGAACATTAAAAAATGTTCATCTCTTGCAAAAGGAAAGTACCTATATTTTTCTCTAAAATTTTCTTAGTGTTGAAACTTTCATTTCTTTGTAGCATGTCTTTGCCAGAATACATTTTATTTTATGCTTTTTAGGGCTTCACAATAAAAAGCTTCTTACTTTAAAAAATGATTTTTTACTTAAATTTTATTTTTTGCTTTTTAGTTACAAAAAAGGATAAAGCTTCTTAAGAAAACTAATTAAAATTTCTTAGGATATTTTGTAGACAACGGAAGATTTTCGTTTATCAATTGACATTTTTTTCCTATTATTTATCAGCAAAAAAAGTACTATATTGTCTTTCGAGGACCGAATCCAGGACCATCGCGTTATCAGCATGACGCTCTAACCAAAAGTCTAAGAACTGTCAAGAAAAATCATAGAACATTCTAGAAATATCTAACAAATACTTATACAAAAGAAATATTGTTTTCGAATGCTTTTTAAAATATTTGGAATATTTAAAATTTTTCATGTTTTGCAAAAGTGCAACATCTATATTTTTCTTTAAAATTTTCTTGTTGTTGAAACTTTTATGATTTTATAGCATGTCTCTGCAAGAATAAATTTTAATTTTAAGCTTTTTAGGACTTCACAATAATAAAAAACTTTCAGTGTTATTTTTATTTATTTATTTACTTAATTATATTTTTATTTACTTATTTATTTTTATTTTTACTGAATTTTTTATTTTGTACGTTTAGTAACTCAAAAAGAAGTTTCTTTAAAAAACTATCAAAATTCCTTAGGACACTGTGTAGGCAACGAATGATTTTCTTTAATCAATTTACATAGTTTCTATTAATTATCTGCAAAAAAGTAACACATCGGCTTGCGAGGATCGAACCCACGAGCATCGCGTTATCACCATGACGCTCTAACTAAATGCGCTAACAAGCGACGAAAAAGGTTGTTTAAATTTACGTTAAAGTGGAGGGGCCTTCTTTTTCAGAATGACACAAAGACACGATGATAAAAATCCAATTTCAATAAAAAGCTTCTAAAAGAATATATATATATATTTAACTTTATATTTTGTGTTTTTTAGTATCTAAAAAAGGCTTCTTTAAAAAAAACTCTTCAAAAATTCTTAGAATACTGTGTAGACAAGAAAAAATTTTCTTTTATTAATTGGCATATTTTCTATTACACATTTCATCTGTAAAATTTAGCACATCGATCCTTCGGCTATGGAACTCACCACCATCGTATTAGCAACTTGACGCTCTAACCAACTGAGCCAACGAGTGACTATAAAGACTGCTTTAAAGTTGAGGTGCCTTATTTATTAGCGTGACATGAAGATGCGATAAAAAAAATACAATTTCAATAAAAAGCTTCTAAAAAAATGTTTATTTATTTCTTTATTTTTATTTAAATTTTTATTTTGTGCTTTTTAGTTACTAGATAAAAAGCTATTTAAATGAAATCTTCAAACATTATTAGGATTCTGTGTACACAACGAAATATTTTCTTTTATCAATTGACACTTTTTCTATTAATTATTCGCAAAAAATAACACCTCGGCCCGGCGAGGATCGAACACACGACTCTCGCACTATCAACATGACGCTGTAACCAGCTGATTCATTAAAAGATAAAATGAGTTGCTTACATTTTTTTTTTTAATATATATATATATAATGGAAGCGTCTTGGTTTTTTAACGTGACAAAAAGCCGATGACAAATCCAATTTCATATAATAGTAATATATGATAAACATATATACATATAAAGCTTCTAAAAATATTTTGAGATGTATTTTTTACTTAAAACATTTTATTTTGTGTTTTTTTAATATCTAAAATGTTTTGTGTTTCCTAATATCTAAATAAATAAATAAAAAAAAAAAAAAAAAAAAAAAAATGCTTCTTAAAAAAATTCCTCAAAAAATTATTAGCGTAAGCAACTAAAAATTTTCTTGTATCAATTGACAACTTTTCTACTAATTATCTGCAAAAATTAACACGCTGGACCTTCCGGGAACCGAACTCATGACCACCGCGCTACTAACGGAACGCTCTTACCAACTGAGCCACAGAACTACAAACGAAATAGCTTATATTTACTTTAAAATGAAGGCGCCTTGTTTACTAGCGTGACACGAAGACACGATGACCAAGTCAATTTCAATTAAAAACCTTCTAACAAACATTCTTATTGTTCAATCTAAGATATATTAATAAGAATATTTTTCTTTATAAATAGTGGTTTGAAATCTATGAAAAATTCCCATTCTTATAAGTGCACCAGTAGTAGACACTTTAGATACAATTTCTAGCTCTTTTTTTTTTTTTTTTTTGTATATTTTAGAGGTTATAACTCTAATCAGTGTTCGATACCTCAATTAACTTTACTGTATACGACTGTGCTGCGAAAACACCAAGTGAATCAATTTGATATTCAAGAAATTAATTTTCCTGAGAGATTAAAATCTGCCAGTAGTGGACACTGCAAAAGCCAGTCATGTAAACTTTTCTGTTTCAGTAGTAAACACCTTTAAATTTTTCCCAAAATACGAAATAAAATGCGAACTGATTAAAAACTATACAGTGTTGGGCATAATTGATTAAAAAGTAATTGAATTACAATTGAATTACAATTATAAATATTTTTCTGTCAATAAATTAACAAATAATTGATTACAAATAAATTGAATTACTTATTCAATTTATTTGTAATAATTCAATTTATTTGTAGTCAATTACTTGTTAATCGATTGATAAAAAAAAATTATAATTATAATTTAATTGTAATTCAATTGTAATTCAATTACTTTTTAATCAATTATGCCCAACACTGAAACTATAATAGCAAAATGTAGTTTCAGTTTCCATAAAGCGTTTAAAGAATGAGTACCGCTGTCAATTAACCGCAATTTTAACCGCTGTCAATTTGAACTGTGTCTTAATTTATAAGTAACACTTTAATTACACCTTTGTGTGATAATCTTCTAAATACAAACGCTAGCTTGTATTTTTCGAATATTTGCTGGAGTTCTGTGTGTATATATATATATATATATAAAGTCTCTTTCAAAAATTAGAAACAAATAACCTCTTCTGAAGCTGAATAAAATACAGTGATATTCGTTCCACATTCCAAATTTGGAAGAATATTGTGCACACTATTGGATCTCTGCTTATAAGTCAAATTAGCCGATAGTGGGCAGGCCTGTCTACTACTGGGCATGAAACTTTGTGGTACTAGAAGTGGAGACCCATGAAAATATTATATGTTAATATAAAAATGAAAATTTAGCCGTAAATTAATTCTGTATACCAATTTTAGTCATATGAAGGCAGAGGGTACAAGAAATCAAATATAAGCAGAGAGAAAGCAAACAAAATTTTATTTCTTCATTCAGAAGTGACAGATAAAATAGCAAAATGACAGAAAGTTAAAAAAAAATTCAGCTAAACGAATCTTAGTCTAAAAACTGATATTTGAAATATTTATATTAGAAGTAATTAAGATTAGAAGAGTGTAACACCAACCCAGAAAGCAGCTAAAACCACGCAAGATTTAGAAAGCATTTTCTAAAAGCTTAAATTTAAAATTGTCCAGTACTGACATAGTGTACACTATTCGTGTACTTACCGCTTTTATTAACAAGGCATTATAAAAGTACTTACTCTTATGTAGAACACGAATACACTCTGACAAAGAACGTAACAACTAGAAGAAGCGGAGGCGCCGTCGACGCAATGGAAACTGCAGCTCGTAAGTCAATATGATATACAGCGAAGCTAATTTACAGGATGATTATATTTGGTGAAGTGAGTTGAATACTTGGCGTAAACTTACGCTAAACTGCCAATTCTGGTAGAATGAAAAAGCGCGCGTCAGCGAAGTCACCCTGTATTTAAGCTTCACAGTGCAACATATAGATTAATTTTCTTTTTTAAAGAGCTGTAAGAGATTTTTTTAGTTTGAGTGTTTTTTTTTTTTCAAGAATTATTAGTTGTCAGGAAGACATTTAGTGAATAATCCATTCCTTTTTCTTTTTATAATTTATTGAAAATAATGACTATTTAGCAAAAAACTATTTAATTATTTTTTTTAAATGGAAAAATTTAAAGTAAATTATTTATAACATGCTGAAAAAAAACAGATAATTCCTTATAAATTTGTGAGGGGGGGGGGGGGGGAGGAAAGGAAGGCAAGAGTGGAAGACGTTTTCATATTCTTAAACTTAGAAAAGGAAGGAAAAAAAAAATTTATAGATTTTTATTTCTAAAATTATTTAAAACGAAAGTATTTCTATTTTCTAATCACAAATATTAAATTTGGATTCCTTCATCATAATATTGAAAAATTAACTAATTTTTTTTCAATATTATTTCATTAAATGATGAATTTGAGTGAATAATCATTCTATTTTATAAGCTTTATATGATTTTATCATTATTTACATTATCAAATGAATCATTTGATGAATTAAGTTTTTCAAAATTATCTATGAATATTTTCACACTTAAAAAAAAAAAAAAAAAAAAAAAAAAAAAAAAATCACTTTTGAAAAAAGTAATTTAGTACCATAAAAGTGAACATTAATTGTACTCAGTTGTGAAAAAAAGAAAATTTTATCAGGGCCCGAAATTTCAGCTCAAATTGCACTCGCCGAAAAAAAAGTTTTACTCGCCACAAAGTCATTTTTTTCTTCTTTTTTTACGCATCTTGGGTTTTTTATTTTTCCTATCTATTTGAAATGCTTTTACAAATATGCCTAAAATTATATATATTAAAAGTGTGTTGTATATCATCATGTCTCATAATCATCTATGATCAAAAATCATTATAATGCATTGTATTTGAGATTTGAAAAAGATTAAAATAACTATAAATGCAAAGAGTCCTTAAATAATAATAATAATAATAATTCAGAAAAAAAAAAAAAACTTTGTCAAACAATATCATGCGAAAACCTTTTTATTATTATGAAAGATTAAGCTTCCTTATTTACTTAACTTTTTACATCATAAATGTCTTTTTTGTCTATTTTATTTTTATAATCAGGCGGAATGTCGATGTGTATATCTTGTTCATTGTTGTCATTTGAAATAGCCATTTCGGAATTACTTTTTCAATAAAATCGTTGCTTACAAATCATAACAAGCGCAAATTCTTGGCGTCTCAGAAAAACGCTGGGAAATGTTAACTGATTTTTGATAATTATTCAACAAAATAAACATATGCAGTATCTTTAAAAGGGCTCGGGCTCATTTTCATGAGCCAATATCGCATAGGCAAACTTTCGCATTTTTCTTCTCTCGGATAGTGGGCGATGGGCAAAGAGGATCTCTGCTCGTCTATTCTCACTCTGCTTGGAGAAATCAAAGTGGGAGAAACGAAACTGCCAAAGAGATTAAAACTTTTATGCATGTACTAAGCATTTTTCCTTTCCCAGGCTGGGGCGATCGTCGGGCAACGCGCCCACAGACTCGGCACTCTGAGATGAGAAAAAAGAGAGGTTAAATATGAGGTTATATGATGGCAAGATTTCGCCATATTTAAATCTATAAAAAGAATGTTTTCTGTCACCATATCGTGGAAGAATTCTCTCTATAACTAGACAAAATTTTTATGCGTCACAATAAAAATTCCACTCGCCAATGGCGAGCTGGAGAGCGGAAATTTTGCGCCCTGATTTTATTATAAGACTTTAAAATGGTTAACATTCAAATTCGGATGTAAAAGATATTTTCAGCGTATTTGGGATAGTTCTAGCTATAATGTAGCGTTTTCCTTTTGATGAGGATTACCATTTCTTTAATTTTTATGATTTGTTGAAAGGTAATATTTAGTAAAAACCTATAAATCATTTCGTGATTTTTTACATTTTTTAAAACAATTTATTGAAATAATTAAAATTTCGGTCTGACAATGTATAATTTTTAAATTTAAACATCTAAAAATTGTTTATAATGATTTAATATAAAAGGTGAACAAAAAAAAAAAAATAGCTGATTAAATTTGAATAATTATAAATAGTAAAATCAATTCACTGTAAAAATTTATCCCATTTGGAGCCGTGAAGTTCTGCTCTCGAGTCTTTAAATACGGGAAGTGCCGGGTTCGATCCCAGGCAACACTCGCCGATTTGACCGCTTGGACTTTTTTGTGGTTTTCTCCGATTTTCGCAAGTGTACCATGTTTTTTCATATTCTTTAAATGGAAATTATTATTTTTTAATTCGCTACAATTAAATTTCTAAAATAATTAAAAAAAAACTTTATTCTATTTCTCTTTTCTCTAATGCTTATTTTTGACACATATTATCGATCACATTATCTCAAAAAAAAAAAAAGATTGCCCATCTGCGCAGCATTAGTGCGACGTAAAACCCAACCATCCAACCATCCAAAAAAAAAAAAAAAAAAAAAAAAAAAATGCATGTAATACATGCAATAATGGGTAATGGAAGTCCTGTGTCGGTTTATACCAGATTATTATTATTATTATTATTATTTTAAAGATCTGGTATGTTTATACGTATTATCATTTATAAAATATATGTCAATGCTAAAAGCAGACATGTCTGTAACTGATCAAGATATATCTCAAAAAATATATTTATTATTTTACTTATTAAAAAAAAAGAACTCCAATTTAGAAAGTCTTTATTGATTAACCTTAATTAATTTAGAAAATTTGGAGTGGAAGGATGATTGTTATACCAAGTATGTGAAAAATACTAGATCCAGGAATCGAACCCGGGCCTTCCGCTTAACGTGCGGATGCTCTACCACTGAGCTACCCTGAGTGATAACCAGCTAGGCATTTCCCACATAATATTCATTGGCAAGGTCACCGAGCCTGCAAACGCAGCTATATCAAGTGACATAATTAATCGTGGCACAACTCCAATAGACCACGGAATTTTTTTAATTTAGAAAGTCTTTATTGATCAACCTTAATTAATTTAGAAAATTTGGAGTGGAAGGATGGCCCGGGTTCGATTCCCGGATCTGGTATTTTTCACATAGTTGGTATAACAATCATCCTTCCACTCCAATATTTCTAAATTAATTAAGGTTGATCAATAAAGACTTTCTAAATTAAAAAAAATTCGTGGTCTATTGGAGTTGTGCCACGATTAATTATGTCACTTGATATAGCTGCGTTTGCAGGCTCGGTGACCTTGCCAATGAATATTATGTGGGAAATGCCTAGTTGGTTATCACCCAGGGTAGCTCAGTGGTAGAGCATCCGCGCGTTAAGCGGAAGGCCCGGGTTCAATTCCCGGATCTGGTATTTTTCACATAGTTGGTATAACAATCATCCTTCCACTCCAAATTTTCTAAAAAGAACTCCAATATTATAATATTATATTGGGTTGTTCGATGAATAATGTCGTTTTTTAAAACCTTTGCTTCTAAAAACCAAGGCTTCTTCGAACGTGGAATTTTTCAACTTACCAAAAGATGGCAAAAGGTCATCCAACAAAATGGTCAGTATATCATTAATTAATGTTTGTTGTTAATATAAATAATTTCACTTTGAAAAACATGAAAAAAAAACGACATTATTTATCGAACAACCCAATACTTAATGGCTTTCTGATAAAATATACTCAAGAAAATGATCCTTTAAAATCTAATTAAGCATAACATGTGCATGAGAAACTCATGAATTTCTGTACATACATATAATAAATAGTTCTTTACTGTTTTTTTTTTTTTTTTTTTTTTTTTTAATTTTGGTGTGGGGGTTAGGTAATAATTAAAATTTGAATTTATTTAATATTAGAATTTTCTTATTTATCTATAGAAAGTTTGGGAGTCCTTTCTATACCTCTTTCAGTAAAATAAACAGACGAAACACAGTATAAACATTCTTTTTATTTAATAACATAAGTAAATACAATTACTTATACTTAAAAAAGATTGTGTGTGTACACATATAAACTACTACAGTGACATTACAATGATTGTAGAATAGAAGAAAACGGATGATGAAATACCACCATTATCCACAAGGACCAAAAGCAAAGTTATAACCAGTAATATTTCATTTTCTATACATATATACAGAGCTTAAGAAAAACAGTTGTCACATCGCATTTACAACCTAAATTTTATATTTAGTGATTAGTTTTTTGAATCAAAGCTTATTTAATCTTCTTTTTAATATTTTTCTTATGTATATGTAATTAAATTGGCAAAAGAACATGTTAAAGGTTACAATTTTGAATTTAACCAAATTTCTGTATTTGTGAGTTACTCATCAATATTTTAAATTATAAAAATAATTTTATTTAATCATAAAATTAATATTCTAGCTGTTTAAATAGTTTATTAATAAAAAAATCAGTGTTACTTGAAATTCATAATTTATTTTTATCTTACTTATTATAACTTATTGTGTAACATGGGTTTCTAACGCTCCCCCTCCAAAAAAAAAAAAAAAAAAAAAAAAAAAAAAAGGCAAAACAAAAATTTTTTTAAAATGCAATAAATAAAATGTTTTATTCAAATTTTTAATCTTATGAAGGAGAAACATTTAAACAATATTTTATGAAATATTCATAAAAGAATTGGAAAAATTCAGCTGGTGGGTTGTAGTTTTCAGAGACTCTTCAGAAAAGGGGTGGAGACGATTTCTAAAAACTAATGCACCAATCTCATTGAAATGTTGCACACTTTTTCAAGATAGAATTGACTAGTGCATATACAAAAAAAAAAAAAAAAAAAGAATAAATGAAAGTAAATGAAATTTGAATTTTTGGCAGAATTATATGCAGAAACAGTACAATTTTTTGGAGCATTTTACCCGGCCTATAGCATTGTAAAATTACCTGTAATCGGGGGAAAATTTTCTTCATTCAAGCACTAACTAATTTTATTTGGAAGAAGAATGTAAACTATCAATGAGATTTATGCATTAGTTTTCGAGAAAATGTGTAAGTAATGGGAAATCAGGCTGAAAAAAAGGAATTGGATAAAGGCAGCTCAGAATACGGTCTTTGAAAAATAATAAAACATGGGAATAAGTCGAACCCCAGATAGGAAAAAGAGTCATAGGGTGCAAATGGACCTTTAAAGTAAAGTATAACTCGAAGGGAGATATAGATAAATACAAAGCACGCCTAGTTACAAAAGGATACTCACAAAAATTCAGTAGCGATTATGAGGAAACATTCACTCCTGTAGTCACTTACACAACCATGAGAGAATTCCTTGCTAATGCAGCATATAAAGGCCTAAGAGTAAATCACCTAAATACTAAGACAGCGTTACCTCAAGGGAACCTTACGGAAGAAACATATATGTCACAACCTGAGGATACATTAAGCCGGATGAAGAAAACAAACTTTGTAGATTAAACAAGGCAATTTATGGTTTAAAACAGGCTGCTAAAGCCTGGGATCTAAAAATTGGGGGAAAACTGGGTTTCTCACAAAGCGAAGCAGACCCATGCTTGTTCAAAAGAACTGAAAAAGTCCATATCACTTGCATAGTTTTGTATGTCGATGACCTTCTGGTCTCAGGTAGCGAAGCAGACATAAATAAAATCGTCAAACAATTAAATGAAGAATACGAAGTAAAAGATCTCGAGGAAGTAAACTATTACTTAGGAATAAACATCGAAAGTTTACAAAATGGCAACTTTGGCAGAAATCAGATTAACAAAATTAATCAATTAATTGAAAATTTTAACCTCAACGATGCAAAGCCCACGAATATGCCAATGAATACCGGATACACTAGAGCGGACACCGAAGAGAATTTATTAAAAACAAACACAAACTACCGTAAAGCGATAGGTTCACTCCTATATATAGCCACCATTACGCGTCCGGACATTTCTGTCGCAGTTAACATATCATTCTTCGTATTGAGTATCCAAGACAAATGGATTGGATGGCCGTAAAAAGAGTCATCCGCTATCTCAAAACTACAAAAAATCTAAATCTAGAGATAGGCGTAAAAAATAAACCTATATTAACGTATATTCTGATTCAGACTGGGTAGGAGACAGGATGGACAGGAAGTCCACCTCTGGCAACATTTTTAAATTGGGAAATTGCCCCATCCAGTGGATAACCAAAAAGCAGGCATGTATATCGAAGTCATCGGCTTAAACCGAATTCGTGTCCGCCGCAAACGCTGCACAAGAGACGAAGCACATGCTGAAGCTCCTCCAAGAGCTAGAACTTAAACAGAATCTTCCAGTCATTGTATTTAAAGACAACATATTTACAATTAAGATGGTAAACAGTGAAAATTTCAATCAAAGACAAAACACATTGAATTGCGCTATCATTGCACCAAACACCTCAGGAAGGAAGGATTAATAGAAATGGAATATTGTAACACGAAGACCATGACTGCGGATGCGCTCACAAAAGCACTTCCGAAGGCAGAATTTTGCCGACAAAGAGAAGACCTCCAACTAAAATTAATACGAGTTACATAACAGATTGAGGGGCCCTGTTGAAAGAAAGATGAACTGAAATCTTTCGATTCATCATCTTTCTCGTCCACTCTAGATTAAAAACTCTATTAAACGTCTGTCATCAAACAAGTTTTCATAATCGTTTCTTGTGCAATTCAAAATAGTACATCTCTCGCTGTTCAAGGTTATAAACTAAATGATCATAGGACTCATAATTATATCTCGAATGAAGCTTTGACAGTAATCATGCTGAATCTATTTTAAAGACCAAAAAACAAACCCACAAACATTCGAACTATTTTTTTTTTTTTTGAACATTTATTGCCTAAGATTAGTTTGTTTATCATCATTATTATTATGTTTCCAGCTAAAATTATATATAAATATCCTATATTAATTCATCCTTTTTGTTTTTCTATTTTTATTTAGTGTTTTCTGTAATTCAAGGTTTTATGTTAGTTACAATGTAAGATTCGATCAATAAACATAAGCACGCGTCCTTTTTTGACGCATAAAATAAAATTTGTTTGTACTGATACATAGAGTACTTTCTTTTTCGAAAATCTGATCACCCGACCCAAATGTTATTCAAGTCAAATCATAGAATTCATTTGAAATATAAATGAGTGAAGCAGAAGGAAAAACTGTAAGCTATGAAGTGAATGGTGATTTTCTGCAAGGTAAGTGACAATTCTTTATTTCATTTACCTGATTAATCTTTTCCAAGTAAATAAATATCAGATAATATAAGCATCTTATAATATTTATATATTTATATGTCTCAATGCGCTACTGAGTGCAATAATCTAAATTGAAATAAATTCATGCTGCATTTTATATTTAATTGTATCCTAATTGTGAAAATTTATAAAAATTAGCAATTTATATTAATACAGATATTTTTCTTTTCGGTTCTCACATTATTTTTAGAAATCTCAATGTATTTCTGAGTAACCGTGAGAAAGTCTCAACCAGTTTTTATCTTACAACCACCTTAATTGTTTGTCATTAAATTCAAATTTTAGTCATCTATCTATATCCTTAAAACAAATAAACTGATGTAAATGTTTTACTAATAGTAATTTAAATATAAAGAGTTTTCGGAGACGTATACTCACATTTCCTCCTTTTCTGAGAATCTAAAGAATTTCCTATGATGATTTTTAAACATAACAATACGCACATCGACTCTTTCTAAAAAGAGAAAGCTGCGATAAGTAATAATAAAAAGACCCCCCTTATATGCACATAAATATTTCCTGAAGACTGTAGCATAGTAATGAATTGTATAATATTAGTATACAGGGCATTTTAAGAATATTTTTTGGTAGGTTTGATACATTTATATAATTGTAAATGGTAATTAGAACATGCTTACTTAAAATAATTTTTTTTCATGAATTTAAACCCATTTTATGTCAAAAAGAAAAAAAAAAAAAAAAAAAAAAAAAAACTTGTCTCCTGCAAGCCTCCTTCTTTTTAAATAGTTTTCGTACACATAAAAGATAACAATAATTAATTCAACAATGTTTAAGCACCAATGTTCTAAACTAGAATTAACATTTCATAACATTTTATTTTATTTTAAAAAGATATTTGTAGCTTCTAAAAATTAAGCATATTATTGCATAAAAACCAAATGCAAATACCTCTTTTTAATTATTGTGTGTTCTCAAAAAATTGAAAAAGTCATGTGTACTACTGGAAAAGGGGACTGCTGGATATTCGTATGTGGCAAAGAAAAAATATATCCAGAACGTCAGATATCTGTCTCCGGTAAAAACCATATCCGTTTCATCTCTAATAAAATTTCAGCTCAACCAGAGAAGGTATTTAGATGTTAATGATTTCAGCCCATAGATCATAATGATAAAGAATTTTTTTATGTGTCCCTGTAAAAAAACTAAGTTCTAAATTCCTTAAGAGCGATACAATTTGAGTAACGGTGACCTTTAACACGTATATAAATTTTCAGCTCAATCTGATTAGGTATTTAGACGCTATCGTACTTCGAATAATTTCACCCCGTAGGCCATAATCCTGAAGAATTTTCCGTTTTGTCCCTGGAAAAAAAACTATACATGCTAGATTCTCCAAGATGTATACAGTACTTGGTACACTTCGTGCAACGGTGACTGAAAACATGTGTATAAATTTACAGATCAATTGAATAAGGTGTTTAGACGCTAGTTCAGTGGTGACCTATAACATACGAACAAACTTTCAGTTTATTCGATCAAAGTATTTAAACGCTATAGTGTTCTCTCATATACATAAACACATTCATCATCGTAAAAAGGGTAAATATGAATTCAGGAACCTCAAAATGTGTAGAAATATCAAAATATCAAACTCAATTTTTGGCATGATTAAGTAAGTCTTATGATTATTATGTATGATCTTCACTGTTAAAAAACAAAGCTGTTTTATCTGAATATGACCATCAGATATGTACATTACATCATATATAGCAGGTTCTGCTCTCAAAATACTGCAGTTCTTTCTTCATTCAATGGATTTAGATTTTGGGAATAAGGCCGATTGACTGCTATAGGTCCTAGGTCAGAGGGGGAGTGCCCTCCGTGGGGGTCATTCTAAAGGGTCCTAGCCCGTATTTACTCAAGTTTCGAAGAAAACCACAGGAAACTCCGAACGGGTAGGCCGACGAGCGCAACCTGGGATCGAACACGGTACCTTATGTCTACCAGCTTTGAGCGCAGAACCGCTCGGCCGCTGGTGGGCTACCTTCAATGGAATACATCTTAAAAAAAAAACTCTTCTGCTATTCTAAAAAGTGCAAATACGCCTAACACTTCATAAACACAGTTTGAAATCGGCCTTATGATGAAAACCTGCTTGGATGAATAAGAATTAGGCTCTAGTTAATTCTTCTTTGCACTCACTACTGAAACCATAAAGATCGAAAACCATGAAAAAAAATCGTATTAATTGGAGATACAAATTCTCTGTATTTATATGTAAAAGATTTATTATTATTATTCAAAGTTTATTCTGCGTCTCGGTTAATTTTCAGAGATCTCACATAGATTTCAGATGTTTCATTTCGTTTTTAAAAAAGGGTGAGAAATTCTCATCCATTATTTACCTCTAATGAGAACCTTGAAACAAGACTACCTCTTTAGTGCTGGTGTTTACGAATAAAAAAGGCCCACCAGCGGCCGAGTGGTTCTTCGCTCAAAGTTGGTAGACGTGAAGTGCCGGGTTCGATCACAGGTCGCGCTCGTCGGCCTAGCCGTTCGGACATTTCCGTGGTTTCCTCCGAAACTTGTGTAAATACGAGCTAGGACCCCTTAGAAAGACCCCTCGGAGGGCACTCCCCCTCAGGCCTAGGACATACAGAGGTCAATCGGCCTTATTCCCAAATCCATTCCAGTCTATTTACAAATAAAAATGATTTCGAAAAATAGTTAGATTTTCTTTCTCAAAATTCAGTGTCGTAGTCTTTAAAGGGAAAAAAAAAGCTTTTGTTTTTTCAATATGAGAATTGACTGACTTCTTAATTTTGTCAAAAATAGCAAATTTAGATTTTAAAATAGTCTTAAAATAAAATAATTTTTATGCATAGTTTGAACGTTAACAATTTAATCACTGTAAAAAATTTCTCTAAAAATAAAGCACTTTTTTAAAAATAAATACATCATAGGTTGCTGTAAATTTGTATAGCTAGTTCTGTAAAAATAATTGAAGATTTGTAACTTCACATTGTGCTGTAAATCGGTTTAAAAAAATTTCCAGAAGTCTTATAAACTAGTCAGTTCTGTTGTTGACTTTATCTGTTTTTGTAAAGAAAGGACTCTATGATCCCAACGGCGCGGTTGGCAAAGCGCTGTCCTCTAACACAGGTGATTGTGAATTCGAATTCCGGGCTACCCAAGACGGTTTGCTTCGCATGAAAATTAATAAATTAGCTTTTGCGTGTAAAAAGACAAATAAGTTTTTTAGTGTTGTGGATTTCTGCCTGCACGCATGTGTAATAATTGCAAGAAACCTTTTTAAAGCATTTGAGAAAATCAAACTTTAACTTTTAATTTTACGGTGAATGCTACTTCTTTTGCAGATTGGTTGTATGTTTCATCACAACGTAAAATTACTGGCGATACATTATTCATTGTTTAAATGTATTTTTACGGGCTTTGACTGGAATCTCTGCTGCCGAGCTTTGCCCGTAATTTTACTGCAGCATTTTTTACAGTGTAGTAAAACTTGCGATTTTGAATAAGAAGCCTCCTTTTCCTTTTCATTTATAAGTGACATTCTGTCAAAATATCAAATTACGTACAAGAAAGACAGAAACATTCAGAAAGAAAAATATGACTTAAAATTTACAAAAACAACTAAGGTCATTGTGCCTAAATGCGACAAAGTGCTTCTACTGAAAATCTAAAGGCATAAATCGCATACTTATGAATCATAAGGGAACATACACATTTCAAGAATGGTTCGCGAAACTTTTCATTAAATTTTAAAGGTTTTTCCTAGTAGAATTTTCTTTTCCACCAGTAAACATTGTTCATTATGGCTTTCCGCCGTCTTTTCCTAATTGCGATGAAATATTTTCAAATAGTAACTGTAATTTTATCCTTTTATTTTTCAAGGCCAAATAACCACAGTTACGTCATGTGCTTGAATACCCTTTACACCTCTCAGAAGAAAATTAAAGAAAATACTACAAATTTTTAAAGAGGTGTTTAAATTTTTTTATCGCATTTAAGGGTCTGTTTACACCATATTCCTAAATGCGACAAATTTTATCCCTTAAATGCGGAGAATTTTACAGTTGTATTTATAAAGGTAACTTTAAGCATTTTTTCCTTTTTAACACTTTCCAACAAAGTTTACAAGTGACTTCGGTTTGTCTGCCTGTCTGTCCGTCTGTCTGTCTATCCGCGCTCTAACTCCTATAGGGACACCCGAAAGTATTCCAAAGCATTGTGTTCTATGAGTGGTATTTCTGTAAGCCATATATTTAATACCTTAACTGTATAATCTTAGGGAAATTGAATCATGTTATTCAAGTTCACTATCTGATGTTTCATATATAAAATGGAACAAATATCAACACTAGTTTGTGTACAGGGACACTCGAAAGTATTCCAAAGCATTGCGTTCTATGAGAGTTATTTCTATAAACCAAATTTTAATAACTTTACTTTCCACAAAGCTTAATGAAATTGAAATATGTTATTCATATGCACAAAAGACTGCTTTCTATAGAATATAGTATGATTAGCATTAGATTTACAGGGCCACACAAAAATATTCAGTTACATTATGAGCTGTTAATAAAAATTTGCTAGAATTGCAATTTCATTTACACTAAGCGTTTTTAACACTGTCTAATAATTTTTATGTGTGAATATGATTTCAATTTAAATATCTGTCTGTTCGTTTGTCCATCTGTCCGTTCGTCTGTCCATCCGTCTGTTCGCCTGTCCGCGCTCTAACTCCCGTAAATATTTATGAAATTTCTTGAAACTGATATATGTTATTTAAGTTCACTATCGGATGTTCCCTATTGCAAAAGGAGTTAATATCTCCACTGGTTTGTGTACAGGGACACTCAAACCTTTTCCAAAGCAATGTGTTCTATGAGAGATATTTCTATAAACCATATTTTAATACTTTTACTGCACACAAATCTTAATAAAATTGAAATATGTTATTCCAGTTCGCTATCGGATGTTTTGTATATTAAATGGAGTAAATACCACCACTGGTGTGGGCACAGAGGCACTTGAAAGCATACCAAAGCATTGCGTTATATGAGAAGTATTTCTATAAACCAAATTTTAATAACTTTACTTTCCACAAAGCTTAATGAAATTGAAATATGTTATTCATATGCACAAAAGACTGCTTTCTATAGAATATAGTATGTTTAGTATTAGATTTACAGAGCAACACAAAAATATTCAGATACATTAAAAGCTATTAATAAAAGTTTGCTGGAATTGCACTTTCGTTTACATTAAGCGTTTTTAGCATTTTCTAACAATTTTTAAGTGTGAATATAATTTCAATTTGTGTATCTGTGTATCTGTCCATCTGTCTGTCTTTCGGCACTCTAACTCCGGTAAATATTTATGGAATATCTTGAAACTGATATATATTTTTCAAGTTCACTATCGGATGTCCCCTATTGAAAATGGAGTAAATACCTCTACTAGTTTGTGTACATTGGCATCGTAAATTACTGCAAACTATTGTTTTCTATGAGAGGTATTTCTATAAATCATATTTTAATGCCGTTACTTTACACAAATCTTAATGAAATTGAAATATGTTATTCAGTTTCCCTATCGGATGTTTCCTATGTAAAATAGATACAATATTTCCTCTGGTTTGAGTACAGGGAGACAATGTATTGCATTGTATGAGAGGTATTTCGAGGAACCAAATTTTAATAACTTTACTTTGCACAAAGCTTAATGAAATAGAAATATGTTATTCATTTGCACAAAAGAATGCTCTTTATAAAATACAGTATGATTAGTATTAGTCTTACAGGGCCACATAAAGATATTAAGTTACATTAAGAGCTATTAATAAAAACTTGCTGTAATTACATTTTCTTTTACAACACGCGTTTTTAACACTTTCTAACAATTTTTAAGCGTGAATATGATTTTTCTTTGTTTATCTTTCTGTCCGATTGTCTATCTTTCTATCTTTCTATCTGGTTGTCTCTCGTCTCGAGAGTTCTTAAATATTTCCAGAATTTTTAAAAAATGATATATGTTATTCAAGTTCACTATGGAATGTTTCCTGTTTAAAATTCCATTAATATGTCCTGAAGAAGTGTACAGGAAACTTCCAATGCTTTGCGTTTTAGGATAGATATTTTTATAAATCACATTTAAATAACTTTTTACCGTAAAAATTATAAATAAATTGAAATGTATTTTAATATTCTAAAATAAAGTTTTGTATAGAATATGATATGATCAACCTTCAGATTTACAGGACTGCACTAAAATATTCAAATACATTAAGGGCAGCAATTATCATCTAATGGCTGGATTTTCTTTTGCATTAAGCCTTTTTAACGTTCTTCAACGATGTCTAAGAGCGGTTTTAAATTCAATTAGTCAGTCTGTATATTTTTCTATTGTTCTGTCTTTTGTTTGATAATGCAGGCAAAGAATATTGAAAGTTATACGATACAACAAGCACATACAGTTGGAGAGTGTTAATAACCAGTGCGTAGTGCATGATTTTTCTTTCTTGTTTTAACTCTTTCCAAAAAGTTTGAAAAGCGTTAATGACTTCGGTTTGCCTCTCTGTCAGCGCTCTAACTCCCGTAAATATTTATGGAATTTCTTGAAACTGATAAATCGTATTCAAATTCACTATCGGATGTTCCCTATTGAAAATGGAGTGAATTCCTCTCATGGTTTGTCTACAGGGACACCCAAAATTTTCCAAAGCATTGTGTTCCATGAGAGATATTTCTATAAACCGTATTTTTACTTTACACAAATCTTAATGAAATTTAAATATATCATTTAAGTCCACTGTCGATGTTCCCCATGTAAATTGAAGTAAATATCATCACTGGGTTGTATACAGGGACATCCGAATGTATTTAAAAGCATTGCGTTCTATGGAAGGTATTTCTAAACACCAAATTTTAATAACTTTACTTTGCACAAGTCTTAAAAAAATTAAAATATATTATTCATATGCACAAAAGACTGTCTTCCATAAATACAATATTATTAGCATTATATTTACAGGGCCACACAAAAATATGCAGTTACATTAAGGGGTATTGATTGGAAATTTGCTGGAATTGCATTTTCGTTTACATTAAGCATTTTTATCACTTTCTATATCTTTTTAACACTTTTCAACAAACCTGAAAGGTGTTAATGACTTAATTTTGTCTGTCTGTCTGTGCTCTATCTCCCGTAAATATTCATGGAATCAAACAGAGTTACACATACACTGTTCAGAAAAGAAGAGTTAAACACGGAGTTACACATTCTGTTTGAAAAAGGCAAAGTTACACAAACAATTACACACAAACTCGCAGAGTTACACACAGAGCTACATACACACTGTTAGCAAAAAATTAGCGGTACACACAGCTTTACACACATTGCCAAAAAAAAAAAAAAAAAAAAAAAAAAAAGAGATTTATACGGAGTTACACACACTGTTAATAAAAAGGCGGAATTATACAGAGTTACATACACAGTTAATAAAAAGGCAGGGTTACACACACACAGTTAAAAAGAAAGCAGAGTTACACAGAGAGTTACACCCGTACTGTTGATTATGTACAGGGTTACACACACACTGTCAGTTACACATAGAGTTACACACACTGTTAGCAAAAAATGAGCGATACACACAGAGTTAAACACATTTATTCAAAAAAAAAAAAAAAGAATTAAACATTGAATTACACACGCTGATAATAAAAAGGCAGAATTATACACAGAGTTACACACACAGAGTTAATAAGAAGGCAGAGTTACACACATACTTTTAATTACATACAGGGTTACACACACACTGTTAGTTACACATAAGTATAATTACACACGCTGTTGGCAAAAAATCAGCGATACACACAGTGTTACACACACAATGTTCAAAAAAGAGGAGTTACACACACTATTAATAAAAAGCAGAGTTACACGTACTGTTAATAAGAAAGAAGAGATACACACACACACACTGTTAATTGCATACAGGGTTACACACACAGTGTCAGTTTCACATAATTTTACGTACACAGTTAGAAAAGTTCAGCAATACACACAGAATTACACACACACACACACACTGTTAAAAAAAAAAAAAGAATTACACACTGTTAACAAACAGCAGAGTTCCACACAAAGTTCCACACACTGTTAATAAAAAGGAAGAGTTTCACACACTACTAAAGGCAGAGTTACACGTAGAGTTGCACAAGACTTTATCTTCAAATAGTTATGTGGTATTAAATGTTTTATAAACTATAAAAAAAGATGAAAAATAATGCATTACGCAATGATTATTAAAACTTTCCAACTGCACGTAATTGTTGTATCTTATGACTTTCAAAGTTCTGTACCTACGTTATCACACAACAAACAGACAATAGTTCTGAAAGGCATACAGACAGACTAATTGAATTCCTAATCATTCTTAAGCATTTTTTTAAAGTGTTAAAAATGGTTAACAGAAAAGGAAACGTAGCCCTTGGATTGTAATTCCAGCCCTTAATCTATCTGAAAATTTCAGTGTCGCCCTGTAAATCTTAACGTTAACAAAATCATATTTTATACAAAACGTTATTTTAGCAAATTAACAATAAATATCAATTTCGTTATGATTTTACAGTAGAAAGTTCCTTAAATGTAAATTATAAAAATGTATCTCCTAAAATGCGATGCACTGGCATTTTTTGCGTGTCCGTGTACATAAAAAAGTTGTATAGGACCTATTAATGCCCTTTTAATTTAGGAACATTCAATAGTGAATATGAACATAATATATAATATTTTAAAAATTCAGAAAATATTTACGGACGATGAGGGCGGTAGACGAACAGATAGACAAATGGAGAGTCGGGCAGATAGATACAAAAATTGAAAACACGTTCAGACTTAAAAAATGTTAAAAACTGCGTTAAATCGCTTAATGTAAACGAAAGTACAATTCCATCAAATTTTCAACAGAAGCTCCCAATGTAGCTGAATATTTTTGTGTGGCCTTGTAAATCTAATGCTAATCATACTACATTCTGTAAATAGCATTCTTTTATGCATATGAATAACATATTTCAATTTCATTAAAATTTGGGTAAAATAAAGGAATCAAAATTTAGTTCAAAGTACTACCTTTCATCGAACGCAATGCTTTGAAGTACTTTCGGGTGTCCCTGTATACAAACCAGTGAAGGTATTTACCCTATTTTCAATGGGAAACATCCGATAGTGAACTTGAATAACATTTCAATTTTATTAAGGTATGTGTAAAGTAACGGTAATGAAATATGGTTTATAAAAATACTTCTCCCAGAACACAATGCTTTGGAATATTTTCGGGTGCCCCTGTGAACTAACTAGTAGAGGTACACACTTCATTATCAATAGGGAACATCCTATACAAAACTTTAATAATATGTATCAGTTTCAAGAAATTCCATAAGTAATAACGCTAATTAAAACGCGGACAGACAAACGCACAGACAGTCGATAAACGGACAGACAGACAAACCGAAGTTATTAAAACCTTTCAACTTCGTTAGAAAATGTTTAAAATATTTAGAAAGTAATAAAAACGTTTAATGTAAACGAAACTGCATTTCCAACAAATTTGCAATAGCCCTTAGTATAACTGAATATTTTTGTTTGGCCCTGTAAATCTAACGCTAATCATACTTTATTCTATGGAAAGCATTCTTTAGTGCATATGACTAACATATTTTAATTTCATTAAGATTTGTGCAAAGTAAAGTTTCTAAAGTTTGGTTTATAGAAATATCTCTATTAGAGCGCAATGCTTTAGGGAATACTTTCGAGTTTCCCTGTATTCAAACTAGTGATGGTATTTACTCCATTTTCAATGGGGAACATCCGATAGTAATGTTGAATAACATATTTCAATTTCATCAAGACATGTGTAAAGTAACGGTAATAAAATATGGTTTATGAAAATACCGTCCATAGAACATAATGCTTTGGAATACTTTCGGGTGTTCCTGTATACAAACCAGTAGAGGTACACATTCCATTTTCAATACGGAACATGTTATAAGGAACTTGAATAATATATATCAGTTTCAACAAGTTCCATGAATATTTACGGGAGTTAGTGCACGGACAGACAGACGGACAGACAGACGGACGGATGGACAGATGGATAGACAGACGGACAGACAGATGAACAGACAGACGGACAGACCGAAACCGAAGTCAATAAAAGTTTTCAACCTTCTTTGGAAAGTGTTAATAACATTGAAGCAACTTCCATACATTAAATGCATTATCGCAATTAGGGAGTTTGAACATTGCATTTAGCATATAGTACCTTAAATGCGACAAAAATTTCCTAAATGCGACGCTGGTATATTTTTTCATAAATTACAGACATTTTTTTAATTTCTTAAAAAGAAATGACACAAAACACAAGTTTAGAACTACGAGTGTAATGTTCAACCATTTTCACTTTCTTTTCATACTTATTTGTTTACTAAAATGTCATAAGTTTCCTAAATGCGATAAACTTATCGAAAATCACGTCGCATTTAGGCACAATGACCTTATATATAACTTTTAACACTAGGCAAATACCAACGCCTTACAAAAATCGATAAAACTGCATTAATAATAATGAAAAAATTGCTCTTTATATATACTTTTATAAAGACTGTATCACAGTAATGAGCTTAAAAATAGTATACAAGACATTTTAAGAGTACTTCTTGATAGATTTGATACATTTATGCAATTAGAAATGTAAATTACAATCTGCTGTAAACATAGACCGTCTGTTATTAATTTGAATCCTATAATTAACTCATTTTATGTTAAAAAAATACTATCTCCTGCTACTTGTCTTTTCCTGAAAAAAAAAAAGTTTTGATAAGCATAAGTGCAATTACAGAAAATGTAATTCGAGTTAGATAAATAGTATCGTAAGAAAAATGGCACGTATGAGTTTGAGAATGTATAGACAGTCAATAACTCACCAGAAAGCGGAAATTCCCACCACAGACCTCTATTGATGAGGGAGCTTCCGAAGAAACTTATGATTTATGTATATGTATCTTGTTATTGTGTCTTTATTTTAACCTGAAACATTCACTGCAATTCTACATTAAACCATATACCCTTAAGGGCAAGGCAAATATAATCAATGTCCCCGACCTCCTACATTGGGTTAGGATTTTGAATCAAATTTAAATCTTGTCTCAGTACTCTTTTATGGTTCAGAATTTAAGTTTAGAAGTAAAGGGGGGAGGTCTTCCAAACTTCCAATTAGGAGACCCCAGTGAGACTTTCGCCCTGGGCCTCAAGAGTTGTAGGTCTGCTATAGCAGACATTAGGGGGATTTATTTAATACTGTCTTTTTCAGGGTTGTTATAAAAATAATAAAATCAAGAAAAATTAACAAAACTTACGATACTGAATAAGAAATACTGAACAAGAATAAGTATTTCGACACTTTTGAATTTAGACGATTTGTCAAATACCTAGAAAAATTCTTTAGGAATCATCTTGAAAATTTAGAAGTATAAAAAACATGCTACACTTCCTGTATCAGCAAAAGTTTTGTCTTGAAGAGGAAAAGGGGGGTGATTGAAAAATTAAAGAATAATATTATAGTTTTAAAAAATTAAAGAACACGCTTTCATAGAAATGTGAACTAAAAAGCACAAAATATCTATCTTAGTATTAAAATGCAGGGTAAGAGAAAATCGTGTGTGAGTGGCACACCATAATATTTACATACATCTAAATCTTTAATTAAAATAATTTAGAATTAAACAAAAACCATTTTTAAAAAATCTCCCCTGACTAGGCTCGAACGCTAAACCATTAGGTTCGTAGCGCGGAGCTTCACCGCACAGCCACAGCGTTCACGTAGGGAAAGTCTTTTTTTTACAATATCGATTTTTTGTTTGTTCCCAGAGCGGTTACAAACATACATTGATACATACACACATACATACAGGTGAAGCTAATAAAAGCCTGTTAAAAATAAAAACGTTGTGAAAAGTAATGCTTGAAATGCATTTTGGCTGTAGCATGGGATTATAAAATTCTTTTAATAATCTGTGTAAATTTTTTATGAGGATACCACATATGCCCATGGAGATAGGATGATTTCTTTGAAAAATTGTAAAAAGAAAATAAAAGGTCACTTATTTAATTATAACACGTAGGGTATTTTACTTAGTGCAAATCTATTTTTAGGAAATTTGGCATACTGCATTAAACACAGATGAGATTATTACATACTACATTAGACGCACTGCAATCAGAATGAAAAATGTTAAATATCTTACGAAATATGAGCATTTTCACAAAAATAATTTTTAACTACGCATGAGCAAGCTTTATAAAATTTTCATTTGCATAATTTAATAGCCAAAAGTAAACCCCAAACAAATATCATGTAAATGCAAACATATGTGAGTTATAGAATCAAATACGTAATAAAGAGAGCAATTATAAGAAATTTTCAACCACTTATTAATTGAATGAAAGTATTAAAAGAATGCATTGTCATCGTGTTCTGAGCTATTCTAATAGTTTCAAATGTCTAGCTAGTTGGAAAGTTAGTTAAAAATCGATTGCAATATTTGTACTGGACGAGCAAACAAGAAAGCGAGTTAATAAAAACATGGTAAAATGCTCATATTTCGTAAGATATTTAACATTTTTGCATTCTGTTTGCCGTATGCTGTGTATAATGTAGTATGCCAAATTTTCTAAAAATGGGTTTGCACTGGTTTTAATACCTACGTGTTATAATTAAAAAAAAATGACATTTTTTTTTTTGCAATTTTTTCAAGAAACCGTTTTATTTCCATGTATGTATGTGTTTGACTCATAAAAATTTATATAGATAATTAAAAGAATCCTTATAATCACATGTTACAGCCAAAACGTATTTCAAGCATTACTTTTTCAGTGTGATGCAAAACATTTTGATTTTCTTTAATTTTTTACTGCTCCCTTTTTCCTCTTCAGGACAAAACTTTTGTAGAAATATAAGAAATGTAACATGGTCTTTGTACTCCTAACGTTTCAAAATGATTCCTAAAGAATTTGTTGAGATATTTGACAAAACGTCTAAATTCGAAAGTGTCATAATATTTATTGGTAGGTAGTGAAATATTTGCAGCCTTTTTAGTAAGAAGTATTCTTTAATTGATGTTAAGGCACTTTAAAAACATTTACGGATATAAGAACGCGGGAAGGCAGACGGACTGAATTCTTAAAAATATTTCTACTTATTTGAAAATTGTTAACACGTTGACTTCAGAATTTTTAAATTTGTAAGTCGGAAAGTTGGATTTTTTTTCTTTTTTTTTTTTTTTTTTTAACTTTAATTCAAATTAATGTTGTTCAAAAATTTTACATAATCTTTAATTTTTGATCGTTTATTTAAATATTTGAGAAATTTTTCGTTTATTGAAAACCTTTAAAGTTCTAATTGTGAATTATTATTATTATCATTATTATTTTTAGATTAAATTATCCGAAAATTACCGTTTAGAAATATCAGTAATACATCGTACTGAAAATATAGGGTTGCTCATAGTGAGTACTAAGGCGTCGTAAAACCATTTAACTCGAAGCAACCCCTTAAAATATAGGACGCGTGTGTTGAGTTAAGTGGGTTTTTACGTCGCACTAGAGCTACCCAATGTGCGATTGGCGACGGTCTGGAACTTATTTTTAGGTGTGGTCCAGTTAGGACTGATGGGAGTATGTTAATAAGTTTCAAAATTCCTTTTAAATACGGAATAATATATAAATTAGTCTCAGTTTCCAGATGCTTTCAACTGTCTTATATCTTCTCTTTTCAAAGAACTGGTACAGTCTTCTTTAAAGTATATTAAGCAAAATAACTCTTTAAGGTATACACATCAATTACAAAGCCTAATATCCATAGAAAATGAAGTTTTTGTTTGCAAATCATTTTGTCATATATATAATATTTTTTTTTAAATATTTATTGAACCAACTACTTTTTATTTGTGTCATAGTCACCTGGAATTTTTTTCATTCAATTCTTCTACAGGGAAAGCCGACTAATGCTAGAAATATGCATGAAATACTTTTGGTTTTTATTTTAGTATATTTTGTACGTTGATGGATACATAAGAAAAGTACTTTTTGAAAAATCTCTCTGGATTTTTTGAAAAAGGAAAGTTAAAAAAAAAAAAAAAAAAGTGATGATATAGCATCTGAAATACAGCTGTCACAAGACGGGAAAATAAAACATTCTTTTAGTTGAAAAATATAGCACATTCAATTTCTTTAGAACTTATAGACATTTTGCATTTTATCTGGAAGAAGAACTATTATGATAGCATTCTTAGAAATATATTTTTGATCAATTTTGTTATGGAGTTTTATACAAACATATTTAAAATGTTACGAAGCTGAAATGAAATGTTTTCGTATAATTCTAATTAAAGTCATTCCCAAATTTATGAATATGTAGAATGCTTAAAACAAATAAAACACACACACACACACACACACACATATACTAAGATTATCAGACTGAGCAATAAAAGAAGTAGGATTTAAAAAAAATTGTCCTTTTTCTTAATAAAAATTGTTGTTTTCGTAAAAATTTAAGCTAGCAACTGAAGAATTATTTTTAACATTTGAAAATTTTGAATTTGTAATTAAAAGATAAACTATTATGTTATAGTTGGAATTACATTTTCTATATGAATTTGACGTTTTAGGAAATAAATTAAACTATTTAATGTTTACATAGAATCCAATAAATTACATTTATTATCAAAACACACACACACACACACACACACACAAAAATCATTTAGAGAAAGAAACATATACATGGATGCTATTTTAGCGCAAAATTCCTTTTATGATATTCAAATAAATAAATAAATAAATAAAAATAAAAGTAATGATCCAAGAATATATTTTTGTTTAGATAAAAATGAAAATTCGAACTAGTTAGAATTATGGTTATTGTATTATTATGATTATAATTATTATTGAAATCATATTTCTGTATTTAATTGTGCATTTAAAACGCTATAATCTGCTATTGTGCATCTGGAAAATACGAGGACGAGTCGAAGTATTTAATAAGAATGAAAGAAGAGGAGGGCAGTTTGTTATGTTTCATAGCGAGCGTAATGTAAAAGCATCAAAAGAAACATATACATGTATAAACCATATAACATATAAACCATAAAGTAAATTCATACTTTTTGTACTTGAAAATGAATTCTTATTTACATACGGTATAAATTGCTGTTATTTATCATTGAGAAAGCTGAAATATTTTTCTGTAAAATATTTTAAATTGAATTGCGCTTTTTTTAATATTAAAAAGTAAAATAAATAAAACTGAACGGTAAAACGTCTCATAAAACAGATAATTATACATTATTTGTATCTAGATACTTAAATACTTAGAAACTTCAACCTTTTTAAATAACACTAATTCGGAAATATAATTTCTTGTAACAATGTTCTATAATTAATTAAATAAAAATTATTATACGAAAATACATGCAACCAATATCTTGAAAAACCTTGTAGAGTTGAAGTCTATGAAATTAAGATTTTAAATTGTACATAAAAGGAACGTCAGAAAACAAAATTAAATTAGCTTTTTAATATTTCTTAAACAGAAATGCTTCCCTTTATATATATATATATATATTTGACTCTAATAAGTAATGACTTATTTGAAGTTATCTGCTCTTATCCGGTCTTCCACTTTATCTTTCTCATTAGCAATTAAATCGAAATTTAAGCATATTTATTAGCTTATTGTTCTTCTGTTTTGCAAGCTGTAAAAAGCGATATAAATTCAAGAATCGAAGCGAAAAGTTATAAAAACATATATATAATAAATATATATAATTATACATATATATAAACTACATAGAAAACAGATATTCACATCCTAGGAGAGACAAATCAAACACTCGCAGCTATCGTAATCGAAGATCACAAATGGCGGAATTTGCGATCGGCTTACAAATGATGATACTATTGGAACACAATAGTCACACATGCTCACGTCATTATCGCAAGTTTGTGATTTTCCATTACTAACAATTCGATTATTTTAAAGATTGACCTCACTGATTGATCCAGAGTGTGCCGTGTACAGTTGCAGTGTTTATATTTTTTCCTATTATTTATCTTAATGCAGATGTGCTGTAGAGTGTGTTTTCTTCGTTATTTCTTCTTGTATATATTCTGCTAATGTATTATTTGGACAGTTATCAAATGCGAATAAAGTAACCTCATCCTCAAATGCGAATAAAGTAACCAATGCGAATAAAGTAACCTCATAGAGTATTACTTCATGCGAATAAAGTAACCTATTCATTCATTACTTCTGAATAATGAAAGTATATAATAATAAATTTTCTATTAGATAAGGTAAATTTTTAAGTCTGTATTTCTATATCGTCAAGGAACCCGGGTCAGCTATTTTTACATGAATTGAATTTGAAGAAGCATTGGTTGTTTGTTTGTTTCATATAAAACTAAACCCAGTGTCTTTAATTTCAATTATTAAACACATATATTAGCTGGCAAGTGAAATGTTATTAGACTATGTACTATTTGATTTGTGAAAAAAATTATTTTCTAATAAAAGTCAATGGTATTTTTGACTGGATTTCAGTTTTAATAAATCTTGTACTATGTGTTTTATCTCTATCATAAGATGTAGAACAATCACATATATATTTCTTATCGTCACACTAATAATTGTCATTATTAACAACTGTTTAAACATTATGATAACAATGTATTTTGATAATATCTGGGAAATTATCCCATTGAGAAAATTTTTATTTTTTATAATATTCTGTATAATGCATCGAGTAATTCTAAAAATATTTTTCTCAAAAGTACATTTAATTACTTTTTTTTACTTGTATCCTTCACATCGATTACATTTAAAATACAAAAATAAAACTTTAAGTAAAAAATCATTGTTTAAGATTAGAAGCTTTTTATTGTGAAGCCCTAAAAACCATTATATATATATATATATATATATTGAGGTAAAGACATGCTATAAAGAAATGAAAGTTTTAACACTAATGAAATTTTAGAGAAAAGTATAGATATTTCCCTTTTGCAAGAGATGAAAAATTTTAAATATACAAAATATTTTAAAAATCATTCGAAACCAATATTCTTAGTTATTATTATTTTTTTGTATAATTATTCGTTAAGCCATAAAAATCAAAGGTCTCGAAAACTTTTAAAAATATTTTGAATACTTAAAAATTTTCAACTTTTGCAAAAGGAAAATATCAATATTTTTCACAGAATTAAACATATTTTGTCTAGAAGGTAAAATTAGAGAATACAGACAAGATTGGTTAAGCCATATCCGACGTATGCCACGCGGAAGACTACCTAGAGCCGCGTTTTATTACAACCCACAAGGCAGACGAGACCGAAGTAGGCCTAGAAAGTGGTGGTTTGACCACGAAGCCAGAACAGGCCTTCGGCCTAATCCTTGAAGAAGAAGAAGAAGAAGAAGTTAAAACTTTCATTTCTTTATAGCATGTGTTTACCTCAATATATTTTTTTTATTTTATGCTTTTTAGGGCTTCACAATAAACAGCTTATAACCTTAAAAAATGATATTTTACTTAAATTTTTATTTTGTGCTTTTTAGTTATAAATAAAGCTTCTTAAAAATCTAATCAAAATTTCTTAGGATACTGTGTAGACAACTAAAGATTTTCTTTTAGATACTGACATTGCTTTTAAATTATCTGAAAAAAAAAAAAAAGCACGTCGGCCTTCGAGGATCGAACCCATGACCAACACTTTATCAGCATGATATTCTAACCAAAAGTCAAAGAACAGTAAAAAAAAAATAAGTCGTATAACATACTAGCAAAATCTAAGTAATGTAAAAAATTGTTCTTGAATGCTTTCGAAATATATTGAATACTTAAGAATTTTCATCTCCTGCAAAAGGGAAATATCTACATTCTTCTTTAAAATTTTCTTATTGTTGGAACTTTTAATTTTTCTAGCATGCCTCTTCAAGAATAAATTTTTATTTTATGCTTTTTAAGGCTCCAGAACAAAACGTTTCCAGCGTTTTTTTTTTTTTTTTTTTTTTTTTTTTTAAAGTAAAAAAAGCTCATGAAAGGTTTTGTTTTCGTTTGTAACAAATGGCATCTTTTTTATTAATTACCTACAAAACAGTAACACATCGGCCTTTGAATACCGAACCCATCCACCACCATCGCGTTATCACCATGACGCTTTAACCAACTGAGCCATTGAACGATGTAAAATTTCCTTACATTTATTTTAAAGGTGAAGCTTTTTTTTTTTTTAGCATGACACGAAGACGCGATGACAAAATCCAATTTAAAAAATAAGAAGTTTCTTACTTAAAACTTTTTATTTGGTGCTTTTTTTTACTATCAAAAATACTTTGTGATTTTTAATATCTAAAAAATAAGTTTCTTAAAAAACTCCCCAAAAAATTCTTAGGCTACTGTGTAAGCAACGAAAGGTTTTCTTGTATCAATTGACACCTTTTCTACTAATTATCTGCAAAAATTAACACGCCGGACCTTCAGGGACCGAACTCTCGACCACCGCGTTATTAACATGACGCTCTAACCAAATGATCCAAGAAGCGACAAACTGAATGGCTTATATTTACTTTAAAATGAAGGTGCCTTGTTTACTAGCCTGACACGAAGGCCCGATGGCAAAGTCAATTTCATATAAAAAGCTTCTATTAAATAAATGAGGTAAATTGCTAAAGTCTTATAAACTAATTTGAAAATAATAATATTAATAATAATTATTGGATTTTCTCCTTTACTCAAAATAATATTAATAATTTATACATTACAGACATATTCAACCCATTAAACTACCATGGTATTGTATGCATTACAGTAAATTACCAAAATGTTGAAATATGCAATTTTATTTTTCTTGAAAAATTATGTTTCTCTTTGTGTTGTATAAACAGAGAAAGAATATAAAATAAAATTATTTTAACACAGATAATCTTACACATGCATATTAATGCTTTTTTTCATTTTCATATTATAAAATTCATTTAACAGAGTTTCATTTATAAAAAAACTTCTCTTTTTATTTATTTTGTATATATATATAATGTCTCACAAAGAATGAGAAGGAGTGGGGAAAAGGGGTTAATTCAATTTTTCAAAGCAAAGTGTCGATAAGTAATTTTAAAATTTATTTTTAAAGATGATATTTATTATCATCTAATATATCATTTAATTATTATTTTTAAAAAGGAAATTTTAAAACAACATATTTTAAAATATTAAGAAACCTTAAAAATCTTTCACTTTATCATTAATCTCTGGAATTACTAAGAATATTTATAAAATCTGTTATATTTAAAATTAACATGTTTTTTACTTTAACAATATTAATCTGGTTTTTAAGCATTAATGAACCACAAGAAAATAATTTCCATAATTTGAATAAAAGTGTATATTCTTTTCAGCATTTTATGAAATTTAAAACTTATTTCAATGGCTAAATATTTAATTCAAATAAAATATGCATTTATATCATTACTTTACGTAAATTTATAAACACACATAAATATATATTTTTTTAATTTTAATATCTGTTTCCAAAGGTAACGTTTTCGAGAGAAAGATTAGTTTCCTTAATTAGAAACATGTCAGCTTCTTTTAATAATTTAATTTTATTAATAAAATTTCACTTTTTTTCTTTAATAAAAATAATGTTCACTCTCTATTTTCCATCTCTTTTATATTTTATTTCTCATTGAGCAACACAAAGATCCGCCAACTTAATTATTTAAGACTTGTGAGAGGCTCGTGATCAGCATACGCGAACATGTAGGGAGCCACAAATTCTTATGACAACAATCGCAAATTTGCGATCCAATATAGCTGATGGAGTTACAAATGTATCAAGTTTACGTCTACGACCCGACTTGTTGTCTACGATAGCTGCGATCGTTTCAATTGTATGCTTCTCTTACTCTGGTGTCGAAAGCTATTCTGTAGTATCTAGAATAATGAAGAGACCGTGTCAGCGCAAAAAAGATGTGTTACAACGGTATTTACTTTATGATTTCCAATAAAACAGCAATGCTGCAGAAGTTGCTTCGAAGATGTAATACGTGTTTGGAGAGATGTCAGTTACTTGTGCGCATAGCGCAAATTGGATCAACCGAATCGCATCAGGACATAAAAGTCTACATGACAAGCATCGAGATGGAAGGCTTATTATTCCCCGCGCTCATTAAGCGGGTTCTTTTCATTTTGACCGAGGAAACAAAACTTGAACGGCTCACTATTTGCTCTTCACTGCTATTATGTGACCCAAGATATTGACATCTGATAAGAAATGTGTATTATAAATAATAACTTTTATAGGGATCATCATTAGGTTGTTTCCTAGTTTTTTTGCATTTGCCCCCCCCCCCCCCCCCCCAAAAAAAAAAAAAAAAAAAAAAAAAAAAAAAAATCATTCATCAGTAGAAGATATTGCTCTTTGTTTATGGGTCCAGTACTTTATGGTGAAGCTTGAATTGTTCACGCAAGGCAAAAACATCACAATTGATGTGTACTCATCGCAGTTGCAAAACATTGAAGTTGCTCTGCGTCAAATGCAGCCATCACTAGTCAACAGTAAAGAAGTGGTCCTTCTTCAAAGCGCTGCCAGGCCTCATACGTCAAAAGCGATCAAGGAGATGATCAACACACTTGGCTGGGAGGTTTTTACCTCACTTTCTGAACATCATTTTGTACGACTATCCCCTCGGCTATTCATAATTTTGGCCGTGGATAACCAATTACGTGAATAACAGATCTGAAACCGATATAATGGTTATCCACGTAAATGATTATCCACGGTTTTGGCTGTGGATAACCATTTACACGAAGAACAGTTCTGAAACCGGCATAATATCATGCAAGTTTTTTTTTTTTTTTTTTTTTTTTTTTATTCATAGGAAAACGAACTTTTACAAAGGCGGGATTTATAAGCTGCTATTTCGTTAAGAGCATGTAATTGAAATTAAACAATGTTCTTTTGCTTAATAAAACGCATTTTCATGAAATTACCAAATCGTTGTTTGTCATTAAAAAAAAAAAAAAAAAAAAAAAAAAAAAAAAAAAGAAGGCATGAACTTTTTTGACTACCTGAAGAAAAACCAATTTTCAAATAAAATTTTACAATACAATTAACCATAAATAATTACTATAAAATTGTAACTGGAAACGTGTATTAAAAGTTAGTGGCAATACATCTGCCAAGAAAACCGGAAGACTTGTGAATTATGCATAAACGTTATGTGACATTAAATTGTGTTTGGTGTTCTTGGGTGTAAGGCTGGTTGACTGCACTAGGGTACTAGGCTTGAAGGAAGTGCCTTTCGTGGGGTCTTAGTTCGTATCTACACAAGTTTTGGAGAAAACCACAGAAAACTCCAAACGGCCAAGCCGGCGAGCGCAACCTGGGATCGAACCCGGCACCTCATGTTTACTAGTTTCGAACGCAGAACTACTTGGCAGCGGTGGGTCCCGTAACATTAAAAATTATACATTTTAACTGATCTGAATGAATATTTTTAAGAGGTTTTAACGGAGCTGCCAACTTTTTTTTTTTCTTTTTCCCATACTATTTTTAGTACCCGCCTCTTTTACATATAACATAAAATATATATATATATATATATATTTTTTTTTTTTTTCTCGTTTAACCATAACTATATGTTGGAAAAAATTACTGCACAAAATTCAGTGAAAAAAAAAATAAATAAAATAAAATAAATAAAATAAAATAAAATAAACGAGTATTAATAATGAACGGAAAAAATAAAAAGTTGGCTTAAAGATTTTAAGCAATTAAGCTGCAATTATATTACGTAAGACTAATTAACCAGTTTTTGTCAAATAATAAAAAAGTAGTTAAAACGACTATGACTTATAAAGTTACGTAAAACAAAATTTTACTGATATGTCTTAAAATTTAAAATGAGAAACATCAAATTTATCATTGGATCAAACTTTACTTTTCGGATGTGTAATGGAGACCTTTATCTATCTATCTACATATATGTATTAATAATACTATATTAATGTATTATAATACTATATTAATAGTAAAGTAAATAATTCTTTAAGAAACATAAATATATAATTTTAAAATACGAACTTATCGTATACTTTGAATAAATTTGCAAAATTTACGATTCCGAGAAAGGTAATTTCAGAAATTTTATTCCTTAGTCATGTCAAAAAGCAATGCATTCCTTATTCCATACTCATCCACCAGACAGAGAAAAGATTTAAATTTCTTTTCGAGACCTAACGAAAATTTAAAATTAATAGTATTTTTATCAATACCATGAATGTTCCTTCACGTATTATTACTACTTCATGAACTTTTGCTTGAATAACTTTTCTTTTTTAACAATGAACATAATTTTGATGTATTGGATTGGTAGAAGCTGACATCTAACTATGAAATGATAAATGAATGATTTCCTTTATTTGCTTCGATGATGTATATTGAAAAATTTTGCCATAAATAATGACGGTATAAAAATAAAAATACGATTTCTTTCTTTCTTAAGTTTTTGTTTAAATTTCAGGAAGAAAAGAATTCAATGCCTTTACCAAGGAGTTGACTGGCTGTTCAAGATCTCATAAATCAGAGATTTAAAAAAAGTTAGAAAACCTGAATTCATATACAAGGAATTGCAATGAATTTCTTTACACCCGTAAACATATTCGAATAGATTTTTTTTTTTTTTTTAAATATTAAAATCTTTACTTTTTAAAATTATGGCACCTTAACTGCCAAATACTGTAATATCCGGCGCAAAAGCAGCAGGTCAGATAAATCAGTTTCACATCAGAAATTTTAATTAAGTGTTATGTTTGTACCGTGGACAAAAATATTATAGTTTATTAAAAGTTTATTAAATGAAATTTCTGGTGTAAAACAGGTGTGTCTAGCCTGGGATTTATGCAACTAAAAGTACTGCACTAATCTTTTTTTAAATGACATTTTCAGAGAAAAATATTCACCCTATTCTAAAAAAAAAAAAAAAAAAAAAAAAAAAAAATCTGTTATAGAAATTTATAAAACATTTCTATTAAAAATTTCTCGCAGCCAAAATTCGTTATGGTCTACAGCTACAGGTGTTGGACAAAATAATGTGAACACTTTCACTTTTTTATGTATTGTTAACCCATTAGGCGCCAAAGCTTCCGCTGCGGGAACAATTTTTTCAGAATTTTTTTCTCTGCAAGTAATTAAGATAAATATATATATATATTTATTTTTTGCACTAAATATTGAAACGCCTAGCTTCGTTGGTAATTTTTTTTAAAGTTTGTAATGTAACTTCTATTTTTTTTTTCAATTCAAACAAAGATGTTTGTTTTACTGAAAAAAAAAAAAAAAAAAAAAAAAAAAAACCGGAAAAAATAACTCATTCGAGCACAGGGGTTTAAAACAATGGATATGGAATAATTCTTTTCTTAAATTATAACAAACAGGGATCAAGAAAAGTAATTAAAAAGTGTTTTGCAATTTTTCAACATCTGTTCAACCCAATTAGGTGTCAAATCTCCCATTTTGGAAACAAATCATATTTTCTAACAAAATAATTTTTTTTAATTATTTAAACTATATATGATTAGAAATGCACATTAAAACCCAAAATATGCGAAAATTCATAAATTTTCAGAGGAATTCATATAGCGGTGTTTAATAGGTTAAATATCTTGAAAAGTTCTTTAGAAATCATTTTGAAACTTTGGTAATGTAAAGAACATGTTATACCCCATATTTTCAGTAAAAGTTGTGTCATGAAAAGAAAAAAGGGGACTAGTAAAAAAATTAAACAAAAATTAAAATGTTTTGGATCACCCTGTAAAAGGTATTGCTTTAAATGCGCTTTGGCTGTAGCGTGTGATTATGAGGACTTTTCTCATTATCTGTATAAAATTTCATGAGACTACCATATATATTCATGGAGATGTAACAGTTTCTTTAAAAAATTGCAAAAACAATTTCCACTTTTTAAATTACAACACGTAGGGTATTAGACCCAGTGCAAAGCCATTTTCAGGAAATATGGTACATTAGACATAGCACACAATAATCAAAATGAAAAGATATTAAATGTCTTACGAAATACGAGCACTTTTACTAAATAATTTTTAACTACGCATTCGCAAGCTTTATAAAAATTTTATTTGCGTATTTTAACAGTCAAAGGTATTGAGCAACTTATATGAAAAGCCCAAACAAATATCATGTAAATCCAAAACGTTACGAGAGATATAATAAACAGTTCGTGCATAAGAAAATGGAATCGGCTTGTATAATTTTGTTTTTAAAATCTATCGAAATTATAGGTGTAAAAAATATGAAATGTTTTTTCTTCATTTTTAGGGCAAAATTTATTCAGACCAAAAACTTTAAATAAACACGAGGTGATTTTCCTAAAAAAGTTATAATATTATCCTAGTATCAAAATGAAAACTTTCCCATTTGCAGAAAACATAGCTTCTATTTCCTTCACAGAAGATTATATAGTAACTATTAAAATTGTATATAGTTAGGCAATCTTTAAAAAAAGTTAATAGTAAAAATAAATTTATTCTATCTAGCAATAAGTTAATAATATATTATTCAATACATTAATTATGCAATTAATTTGGTTTCTTTTTTAACACCATCGATACTAAGAGAGAAAAAAAAAAGTCAAAATCTTTAGGTAAATACAAAATGTTTTTAATTTAAGAACTTATGTTTTACGGCCTCAAAAATTTTAATTAATTAACAGTTTACTCACCAGCGTTCCTTTTTGGGAATGTCGAATTGAAAATTAATTAAGAAATTAAATATCATCAATACTGACTTCAAAAAATCAGCAAGTAAAGTTTATAGATGGTTTAAGGTGTTGAAATAAAAGCCAAATTTTTATAATGAAAGGGGAAACATGTATAAAATTATAAAAGTGGAATTTTTAATTTTTTTTCTCTTTACTCATCATAAAAATTAATATACATGTGAAAAACAATTTAATATTTCTAAAAATCGGTTTCAGTGCTGAAAAGGGATCACACTGTTTAAAAAATATGAAATTTTGTAATATTAATAAACATTTCACATGGTAAAGTTTTTAAACGTTAATGTTCTCATTGATGAATGTTATTGCCAAAATTTTTACGTTGAAAAATTTATGTGTAAAATTTAATTTAGAAATTTAAATAGCCTGTCTTTAAATTAAAACATTTTAAGGAAAAATTGTCAAAAATAAAATAAAATAACAAAAATAGACCAAGAACAGAATTCAGACTGCAAAAGTTAAAGTATTAATAAACCTATGGATAAAAATTGCCACTTTAAGAATTACAGACATTATTTAACACACAAATGATAAAACTAAAAATAAGTTTCATACCACTATATAGGAAGAGTAAAATTTATCTTATTAGACCCACGGTAAATGTTATAAGCAAATACTGTAAAAAAAATTCCGGTAGAAAGGTTACAGACAATTTGTACTAACTTGGCATCTCTGGAAATTGACTGGAAACATTGTTATTATTATCAAAGAGGAATGAGTGCTGATTTATGTAATAAATTAATTCATGACTTGCGAAATGGAATACCAGTATTAAAAGAAATTTTAAATGAGATTGACATCACATATTATCTCTTATTAACAGCATCATAGAACAATGCCACCATCAACATTTTATCACTCATGTATCTATAGTTTTTGTTTCAAACACATTTACACACCAGTAATTTGCAGGAAAATTGAAGCAGCTAGATGTTAAGGAGGAATCTCTGTAAGAATAAATTCTCCCGATGTAGTTGTATTTAAAAATTACGTAAAATAAATTACTCACAACTCGAAAGGTGCTGGTAGAACAGTAAAAATTCAAGACAAGTAATCATGATTTTAATTAAAGACAAATCTAGCTAACAGTAATCAAGATGCATTTGAAAAAAATAACGCTTTTATTTATTACTTGCAGACATAAACTATCGTATTATTGTTCCGCAAAAAATACACGGTTAGTAAATTTATAGCTTCCTAAAGTAAAGGTAATCTAACTATCACTTGCATTTTCACCAGTACATCTATTGAATGACATAGATTAGTGCTTCATTGAAATTATTAATTCCCTGGTGGCACATTACGTTGTTATAGCGTTGAAAATAAGTCCGAACAGTGAAAAATTAGTTATAACAACGTTATGTCCTACCTGAGACACTGCTCTGCAAAAAAAAAAAAAAAAAAAAAAAAAAAAAAAAATTGAGATCTGATACCATTCTTGCTGTATCTTATGTAAAATGACCTCCTGAATCCGAATATGCTCCCATTTTGCCCAGTCCCCCCCCCCTCCGTTTTCTAGATACATCACCCCCTCGCTCAATTTCTTTACATGTTCAATAATTTTATGACCATGGATTTGATTTGAAAAATGAAAAATAATTAATTTAACATCTAAAAAAAAAAAAAAAAAAAAAAAAAAAAAAAAAACATAAAGTTTAAAAAATAACATTAATAACAGATTAAAAAAATATAAGATACGTAATGCATAATTTCAGTGGCGAATCCCCCCCCCCCCTCCTAAAAATTCTTCCCTTGTCGCAAATGTCCATGTTTTAACATTTTCTAAATCTGTATCCCCTCAGAAGATATTTAACGGTTAAAATAATCCTACCCCACCTAAAAATCAAATTTATAGCCATAAAATCACCGAAAAATGATAAAAATAGCGGGCCATTCCTAAAATAACGGTGGGTGGTAGGGCAAAAATGGGCATCGTATTCGGATTCAGGAGGTTATTTTACATAAGAATATGTTGAAATGGTGTCAGAGGCAATTTTCATGCCAAGCAGTGTTATTTATCTTTGAGCGTTCGTCCATTAATTAGACTTTAATATGTGCTCAAGTCCTAAATCTTGAATTACAGCAAAAACCGTTTTTTGATATCTTACCTTATACCTTTACTTTTCGCTATTTCAGTTTCCAAACATGTGGTGTGTAAAAACGTATTATACCCCATTGAAATCAAAGAAAGTTTTGTATCGACAACAAAAGGGGGGACCAGTAACAAATGAAACAAAAACGAAAATATTTAGTATCACCCTGTAAAAAATAATAATTGAAATTCATTGTCGTTGTACCATGTGATTATGTTCCTTCGTATAATTGCCTGTATTCATTAGTATGTAAACCACACTTACATTCACGGCCATATAACATCCATGGTGGTGATTTCGTTGTTTAACAACAATGTAAATATTTTGAAATTTTTTTATTTTTAATTATTTTAATTACTATATTAAATTTAATTAATTAATTTATTATGTTATATCTTCAATTTTAAACCGGTGCAACGTCATTTTCAGGAAACTCGACACAATACAGGTAACACAACATACTGTAATCAGAATACCAAAATATTAAATATCTAATGGAATACAAGCATTTAAACTAAATAATTTTTAACTGCGCATGTGCAGGCATTAGCAAAATTTCTTTTACTTAATGCATTAGCCAAATGTATTGTTACTCTTAAAAATAAATAAATAAATAAATAAATACCCGTGGAAATATTGTAAAAAATCAGAAATATATATTAGACAGAATGATTTATATTTTAATTTCTCACAAAAAGATAAGGGGATTTGTTTACAGTTTTATTCTGAACCAATGAACAGAATAAATTGTGCATTGATTCAAAACAAAAATGATGATAAAATCCCTTAATAACCACTAAAATTTAATACTACTACTAATAATAATAATTCGACGTTTAAAAACACACAGATTATAATGATAAAATAAAAGGTTCTTACTATTTTATATAGCTGAAAACTTTTTCGAATTTTTAAACCACTGTTCATAATTAGTAATTTTAGTGAAATTTTCCAACGAGAAAAAGAGATAATTATTATAATGATGGAAAAATGTCGTAATATATTCCAGCCGTGCATGATGATTACAACCATTTCAATACATTTTATGATAACGTCTAAAATTTTGATTTCATAATTTTGATTGATCTTTATGTTTTTGGTGTCCTGAAACTGAAATTGAAGCTAGTTTTTCTCTATCACGTATAGATTTTTGCCAATACATGGTATCTATTGACCCAGTTTCTTCCATGACTTTTCCACCAATATAATTATATGATTTTTATAGTATATTTTCATGATTAATTATAATTGTTCATGGAAACATACTAGAAACTGCCGAAAATGAAGAAATTGCGTCGGTAGCCATCTTGTACTGCCAAATATCTATACGTGATAAAGAAAAATTAGCTTCATTTTTTATTTTAGCACATGAATAATCACATGTATCAGCTAAAATTACCAAATCAAATTTTACTAAAATTAATTTTATAGACTTGTGTAATTACAATATGAGAAAACAACTTAATTTTTTTTTTAGAGTAAAGTCATTGTATATCTTACCTGAAATTTAATGTTGTTCCTCACCACTTTTTTTTGTAATCATTTATATAAAGAAATAATCAGAGAATAATCAGACAAATAATCAGAATAAGTATTTTATCATACAGTTTATCTTAAAACCGATTTAACGATAATATTTCTATTGTCGTTCATTAATTTTCATTATTTATAGTTTTTAAGAGTGTTGCTTTTTCTTATACACATAAAATAATAAAGACGTGCCGGGTTCGATTCCGGGATCGCCTCAACTTAGCCGTTCTTAGTTTTCCCTGGTTCTCTCCTAAATTTGTGTCAATACGGGCTAGGATCTTATGGAAAGCCTAGGATTCTTCTGCAATCAGTTGGCCACAAACTTAACACCAACACCATGAATCTTCACTGCTTCTGTACTGCTTCTAAAAACATGTTGTTTAATTGATTTAAATTTATAGCATTAAAAATAATATTTGACATGAAAAATAAGAAAAAAAAAATAAATAATTGTATGATAAATTCAGCAAAATTTCAAAAAATATTATTTTTCGAGCAGTATGCGTATCTGTATTTAAAAAATACTACCATTCATTTAAATAAACATTATACATATAACTGAAGATCTTTGTAGAAAAAAGATATTTTTGAATAATATATTTAAAAATTTCACATATTTCTAATTTATAGATTGCTCTATTAGATATATCTCTACCAAAAGTTCATTACAAAAGCTTTAGAGTATAATAAATCAAGCAAAAATTCTTTTCAATTTCAAAGTAAAAATCATTCATTTAAACTTCATTTTCTATTTTAATATACAAACTGCATCAAGCAGTGATATCATCCACTGTCTCCTAAAGTCAATATACGCCGTGTAATTAATTTCACGATTTTCTAATATGTGTCACCAAAAATGACATCTTGAGGGCATCAGCGTGACAGACTAAATTTACTATTTTCTTTTTTTGGTTAATTTTGCAAATTTAGCTAAGACTATCAAGCGAAACCATATTAATTTTTTAACAAAATTCATAAGTAATACATTTTTCTTTCTTTCTTTTTTTTACTCGACATTGGTCGTAAGTTTATTAAAAATTAAGTTTTATCTGTGAGTATGATGTTGAATTGCTCTTACAAAATAATTTTATGTAATACTAAATCACAGAGCTGAAATAGTTGGCATAAGGTTAGATTATTTTTTTTAAATTATAAAGTTTATTAAAAAATGTTAATCATTCAGAATTGGTGGAAAAATTTCTACAACTAGATTTTTTATTAGATTATGGGCGCAATCAGTTGCTGAAAGGTTCTGCTCTGGTAGCTAGTAGATGGGAAATGTAGGATCGTACTCAGATCACGATCATCTGCCTAGCTGTTTGGAGTTTTCTGTGGTGTTTTCATCGAAACTCGTGTAATTACTTACTATAAGGCACTTTAAAGCAGTGTTTTGCAACCTGCGTGCAGTAGCATACCAGTATGCCACGACAGATTGTCAAACGTGCCGCAAGATTTTTTGATAAATAATTAAAATTGTATGACTTTTACAACTTTGAAATAGTACTTGTTAATCTCTGAGATTTCTTAAAAAAATCTCTTTAGTTTAGTTTGCTCCCGTTTTTATTTGATATTAGCCGCCTTCGGTGACTAGCTGGTTAGTGACTTTTTAAAAATCTGACTGTAGCAAACTGCTGCTTGGTGGTACCTATGGTATAATTAGCCCATTTCAGACACCTACAACAGTCTGTCCGCTCATCGCGTGAACGACCCTAGGAAAGTCTGACGGTAGCAAACTTCCGTTTGGTGTCATCTAAAGCGTCCTTACTCCGGTTTAGACACTTACACAGTTGTCTTTACAAGACAAGAAAAATCTGATCGCAGAAAATACTCTCTTGGTGGCCATAGGGCACCCTTCTCCATTTCAAACACTTGCCACAGCTTGTTTGCTCATCATAAATGGGACCCTTGAAAAATTTGACCGTAGCAAATGCATACACTTTGGTTCTTAAGACGTCCTCCGTCATTTCAGGAACGTATAACAGCCTTGCTACTCGCTCCCTGTGCAAACAATCCTGAAAGTTTTTCACTGTAACAAAAATCCACTGAGTGGCACCTACGGAGGATTTTTCTTTTGTCAAACACGAACAAAAGCCAGTTCGCAATCGATTTCTCATCATGAAAATCCTAGCAACACGGTTTTTATAACCCTTAGCTCTATGTAAATATATATATATGTATATATATATATATATATATATATATAATAAATGCGTAAATGTCTACTCCCATTCTAACAATTTTACAGCTTTGAAAGAGTGTGTCAGTTCGATTTCTCATCCCCCAAGACCTACAAACACGATTTTTGAAGCTCCTGGTTCATTTTTAGTTTTTTAAATTTTAATACCCCCCTCCCCCCCCCCCCACTCACCCCTATATTTCTCTCTTATAATTTTACAGCTTCGAAAGTATGCGAAATCTATTCTTCACTTTCTAAAAAACGTAGTAATTCAGCTTTTGTAACCCTCAATTTTATTCTTAGATTTTTAAATATTTTCCTCTTTTTTGCCTACAACTGTTACATTTTGTATATTCAGGTGCGCCGCATATAATTCTAGACATTTTTAGTAGGCCTTTAAACCAAAAAAGTTTGAGAACCGCTGCATTAGTGAGACGTCCATTTGAGATGTTCATCCAGATGTATGACTCTCGTTCTGTCAATCTCGCCTTAATCCCCAACACTAATGGGCCCACTAGCGGCTGAGCTGTTCTGTGCTCAAAGCTGGTAGACGTGAGGTTCCGGGTTCGATACCAGGTCGCTCTCGTCGGCCTAGCTATTCGGAGTTTACCGTGGTTTTCTTCGAAACTTGCGTAGATACGGGCTAAGATCCCTTAGAATGACCTCCACGGAAGGCACTGTCCCTCAGACCTAGGACCCTAGAGCAGACAATCGGCCTTATTCCCAAACACCAATACCACAACAAACACCCCAACACTAACACCAACTATTAAATTACAGACATAGTTTTTTTCCTATTGCCTTTATTTTATTATTATTTTTAAATACACTAAGCGACAAAAAAAAAAAAAAAAAAAACGAACTCATATACCTCATATACCGAACGACTTATACCTTTTTTATTTGTAATAACTTTAAAATTAATGGTTGAAACAAATAAAGCTGTCATGTTTGCATAATGCCAAAGGGATGAAATGATACCTATGTACATTTTCGATTTAATAATTCATTTTATTACGCTCTACGAAGTACTTTATAAAAATCTACATAAAATTTTCTTTTTAAACATAATGTAATAACCATACACTTTGTATTCTATTACGATTTATTATATGAAATAAACAAGTTATGTTTTAATATGTGAAATAAAACTATTTATTTGTTAGACCTAAGCAATTTTTTTATAAAAATATGTATTCTGCATTGGGTTAATTCCATGTTTATATGGAATTACTGCTTTAACGCACAGTGGCATAGTATTCTACCGTTTTTTGATATAAATCTCAAAAATTTCACTGTGCTAAATATTGTAAATAGTTTTTCTAGTTCTTGCAAAGTTGTAGGCTGCAAAATTTGAATCCTCCTCTCTCTTCCCGCGCCTTTTTATGACTAAACCTTTTCGAGCGGATCGCAATTAGGACTATTTCCATCCCTGGTAACTATATCCTTTGTAGGATTTAACTTAAAGTGAAAAAAGATATGAATACTTACAGAATTATAGGTTCTCACGGGAATGGATAGGAAATTTTAACAATTTGAAGTGAATAAACTTACCACAGACGCCGTGTTAGTAAGGTGCATTATCATCTTGGAATGCTGTTTGCGGAAATGTCCAAGATACCTCCAAAATAGTCGGTTAGGCACCCCTTTTATGAAGACTGTGTTTTATTTCGAGTTAACTGATCCCTTGAGCATAAAAATTTACGGAATGCGTCACTACGGAGAATGCGTCACTATTTTAAAAGTGCGATTTTCCTTAAGTCGGTCATATTTTCATTGCCAAATCTGCTTGTTTTCTTTAACTCGAAATAAGTTAAACTTGACTCATCAGAGAGAACCAGTTCAGCCGAATAATTAACTAATCATTTTTTAATTTTTTTAGCTACCTGAGGTCTTGCTTTCCTAATTTTCTTCACTAAGAATGGGATTTTTTCAAATTTTCTGTCATTTAAATTTGCTTTGTTTAATAGTTGCTGCACTGTATTTAAAGAAATCATGCTGCTAAACACTTTTTCTAAATCTCTTTTATGTTCTAAATGTAATACAAACCGATTTTATAAGCAATGGCTTTTTAACTTACAATCATCTCGTTTGGATGAGCAACATGGCTGCCTAAAACCAAATTTCCCGTTTAAACGGCCAAAATATTTTATAGCTTGCTAAAAATCATATAACCAATATTTCGTTAACATTGAATTATTTTGCCATCTCACGTATTAAAATATTTCTTGATTTTCATTCAAAAATTAATACTTTTCGTGGCATCGTTAACTGCCTTATTCTTACCATTTTTGAAATAATTTCTAAAATTACAATTTTCCTGAGAATTGAATTTTGTTTTTAACACAGGACTCAAAGGTAAAGTGTATGTGGAGGACAACATAATAAAATCTATTCGAAAATTTGTTTTTTTAAACTATAAAATTGGCGGTTGTAGAAGGTGAAATGGAAAATATCCAAGTGCGGCTTTTTTTTTTTTTTTTTTTTTGTCGCTTAGTGTAGTTTTTTCTACGACAAAATGAAATTTACGTTAACGTTAAAAGAAGAAAGACTATTACTTTTGTACACAAGCAAGCTGTACACAGCATATTCATTCAGATTATAAAGAAAAAAGATTTAGCTATTATCCGTCAACACTAAATTAATAAATTCCTAATAATTCAGTTCAAAATAATCATAAAGTTTCGGATGTTCAGGATAAGAAACTGACGCCAAATTCCGCCAACAATATCAACATATAACAATGGAATCTATCCAATTTTCGTTAAAGTTTCAAATTCATCATTAAATATTAACATCTCTTATCAGTTAAACATCATATTCATTACTTAAGAATGTTTTTATAAAATTTCTTTTGTAGTAAATTTAATTCTTGTACCTGGAAACCATATTTTGATAAATATAAATTGTTAATATAATTGTTATTATAAAGTGCTTTAATTGTTGAAAGTGCAGAAAGTATCTAGCCTGTTAACTTGCTCCATGATTAAAAAGTATTAGTATCACGTTAAAGATTTTCTGGAATAAAAAACTATAGATAAAAATGATACTGATGTTACACGTGTAACTTAGGTCTGGGGGAAATTACCTCCATGGTATTCTTTATATGGATGTAATATCGTGCATTCTGACTAATATCAGAGAAAACCACGGAAAAATACAAAGGTCTAGACTAATTTGCAAGAGCTGGGTTCGAGCCCGAACCTCTCGTCTATCAGCCTTGAAAGCAGAAACTCTGGTGGGCGCGAACATATTTGTTAAGCCACGAGATTAAATTTTAAATTTTATATAGGTATCATATAATAATAATAATAATAATAATAATAATAATAATAATAAACTTCGCTTTAAGAAAAAATTCTCAAAACAGTTACAGTATTTTCAATCTTTTATATAATTTTTAAAGTAATCTAAAGAAATTATTTGCGCTACTTTGCGTATTAAAATGTTCGTCCGTTCAAAAGTGCATTAGAGGGTAAGGACTCTTTAACCTAAGGATTTTTAGGGTAAGGATTTAACCTAATAACAAAAATCATTTCAATATTACAGATTTAGGGTAGGTGCTCCAGTCATTGACATGCTCCAGTAATTGACATCTTTCCCGAAATAATTAATAAATAAGAAAAAAAATAAATAGAAGCACATGTTTTACATATAAGAATTTTAACACTGTTGTCAAACACTGAAGCATAGGGTGTCAATAATTGGTAAAATGAAAAACTAGCAGTGTCAAACACTGGAGCATAGGATGCTAATTACTAGTAAAATGAAAAACTGGCAGTGTCAATTACTGGAACATTGAGTGTGTGTAAAACAAAAATTCATAAAAAATAATAATACTTATTATGTATACATTTTAACATATATGTGGTTCTGAAAGTCTTTCATACCATATATATTAACTTAAGATTTCCAAAAATAATTTCTGACGACTGAAACATTGAAAACATCAGAAAGTGCTAAAAAAGTGTCAATCAATTGAGCACTTACTCTATGGTTCGCAGAATTATTTTTTGCAAGATCGAAAAATGACCAGACAAGGACTTGAACCTGAAATATTTTGTTTCAAGTCCCAATACTTTACAAACTGAGTTATCCCATTCAACTAATTGTGTGAGGTCGGATACTGACTAGTACGCATTTTGTAGAAAATTTGGACATAAGCCAAGTTCCTATGTTCAAATCCTAACCTAGTCATTTTTCGCTTTTGTAAAAATTAACTCAGTCATTTCATCAAAATTCTGTGTATATTCAACCTATCTAAATTCTTTTGTGCAACCATATCTATGATCTCATTAATATACGCAAAATGACTTGTTAAATTTAAGCAGTAATACATAGACATGCCAACATTTCTAATTTATTCAAGAGCATTGCTAGTACCCTCCATTTTTTGCACTTTATCGGAAAAGTAATTTTCTTGTTATATAATGTTGATTATAGTGCATATTTTGTTTTATAAAAATGTGGGTACCAGTAGTAGACATCCTTAAATTTAAGCTCTGAAACCAAGTTTGCTAATTGTTGCAGAGGTTCAAACAACGTTCAGGATTGGTGTTACAATCCTTTTTAATTAATGTCTTAAACTACAAGTATTTCCACCCATACAATTTAGAATAAGACTAGTTCAAATGAAAAAATTCACCCTTTCAGTCTTCTTTTTTTTTTTTTTTTTTTTTTTTTTTTTTTTGTAGTTTTGAATAGGGTAATAATATTTCGTTTGCTTTGTCTCTGTTTATTTTGATCTGATTTAATGTACCCTTTGACTTCACATCACAAAAACATAAATGCAGAATTCACTTATTGTACTAAATTTTTAATTTTATATTAATATATAATATTTTTTATGGTCGCTCACTACTGGTAGTCTTGCCAACTATTGGTTTATTTAACTTTTAAAGCCAGGTCCAGTACAATACAGAAATTTCCCAAATTCGGAATATGGAACGAATATACACTCATGTCCATAAATTAAGGATAATTCAGATTTCCACTGAAATCGAACTTTAATGCAAAAATTTCACCTGTAGAAATACCACATACATCTTTAAGAATAATATGCAAATTATAGGAAGCCATCAGATGACGCCGATATGATGTTACAATGACGAAAGTGTAAGAAGGGGGTAGATAAGGAATGGGAGCAAAGAAAAAAAATTGTTCACAAGCTTTCTGATGACAAGCTTTCTGAATGACAAGCTTTCTGAATGACAAGCTTTCTTCTCAGTACCACAACCGAATGGTTATGACATAGAGGACGCATGCAGATAATTTTTTACGTTGTAGAATTATCGGCCGACTAGAATGTGGGCGTACTCAGATAGAAGTATCGGGGAAACTTAGAATCGCTTAAAGTGTCATCTCTAGGCTTTGGCAACGATTCCAAAATGATGGAAATGCCAGTCGACGTTACAGTACTGGTCGGCCCCGAGTTACAATGCTGAATGACCACCGGTATTTGGCAGTAACTGACAAAATAAGCAGATAAAGCACAGCATCAGACCTGTCTCGTCAGCTGTCTGCAGCCACGAGTGCCACAGTTTCAAGACAAACCGAGTATAGACGTTTGGGAGATATTGGTCTATTTGCTCACAGACCTGTTAGATGTGTTCCGCACACGGCAATGCACTGTGCCAGCGGTTAACTTGGAGTAGAGAACGTGCAATGTGGACAGCGGCACAGTGAGCTTGTGCGATGTTTTCCGACGAGTCCAGGTTTAGCTTGCAGTGTGATTCACGCCAAACTTTCATATGTAGAACGTCATGTAAGTATTACTATAAAAAAAACATCAATGAACGACACCATTACTACCTCGTTTTGGGGGGGGAGATCATATTGGGCACCAGAACAGATCTGCATGTTCAAATCGGAAGAATGATAGGCCAAATTTATCGGGACATCATTCGGGAACAACATGTACGTTTGTTTAGGGGTGCGATGAGTCCAGAATTTGTGTTTATGGATGACAATGCGCGTCCTCACCGTTCAACCGTTATACACGGATGCCTACAATCTGAAGCTATCACCCGCATGGAATGGCCAGCATTCTCACCTGACTAGAATCCGATAGAGCACGTGTAGGACATGCTTTTCCGACGAGTTGTAGTCCATCAACCACCTCCTACATGCGTACCGGAACTTCGGAGAGCATTGCTTACTGAGTAGAGTAATCTTCCCCAAGATTAGATCAATAGTTTAATACTCAGCATTCCTAGGCGTTATAAGGACTGTATTTCATCATCTGGGAGACATACAATGCATTAACCATCATACCAACCATGTAATGTTAAGATTTTGTAAGGGAGATATTTTTTGTAATTGCTTGAGGGAGCAAAAATCGTAGTTTTTATAAATAGTATCCTACATAAACCACCTTTTTTGTTCTTGACCTTTTGTTTAATAAATAGACTTTATGAATAAGTCATGTTCTTTTTGCTTTTGAACCTTTATTTGCCTCAGCTAGCATTATCCTTAATTTATGGACGTGAGTGTAAATTGGTTTTGCTCAAAATTAGATAAAAAAAAACTGTAATATATTCATAGGAAGTTTTTTTTCTTTTTTCATATTTTTTAAAAGAAGTTTTTTCCCTTGAAATGACATGCAGATTTCAGGCAAATATCTTATGAAAGCCTGGCTATTCTTGGTATTTGTAAGATTATTCAGTTATTCACAAATTAAAACTCATTTTAAATAAAACAGAATGTTATTGAAGTCGTTAATTTACAGAGTTAATTTGTTTTCAATTTACAATACAAGTTCATATATATGTATATATATTACATAATAATAAAACAGAACAGTATACTAAGAAGAAAAAAAAACACTTCGGTAATTTTATTTTCTTTTAAAAAACGGCCAATTTAATCACTTATAAAAAAGGAGAAAACGGATAATAATTTCGCCGGATATCGCACATCCGTATCCAGCAGGCAAAAGAGTTCCGGATATTCGATATTCAGCAAAATCACTATCAGTTACATTTAAGTGCGTTTTTTTTTTTTTTTTTTTTTTTTTGTGTGTGTGTGTGTCCTTTGATGTACCTATTGTTAATTTGATATACATTTTCAACTAGATTGAAATTTAATTCGCCTTTTCTTAAAAAAAAAAAAAAAAAAAAAAAAAAAAAAAAAAAAAAATTCAACTCTTGGAACAGAAAAAGTGTCCACACTGACACGCTTTAAGCTTTCAAGAAAATTATGTTTTCGAGTACAAAAATGATTCAGTTAGTAATTTTCGGAGTACAGTTATGTGCGCACTAGTTTTAATTACGGCTTCTAAAATTAAGCATATTTCACAAAAAATAGCTAGAAAATATCTTTAAAGGGTCCGCTACTAATGCATTTACACTAATCAGTACGTTAACTTAAAAAAGAAAAAAGAAATGAGATAGAATTATGTTTTAAAACTTGTATTTTTCTATCAAAGTAAGCTAATATAATAAATGCTTAAATATTAACTATTCATTTATTTATTGCTTCCACTACATAATGGCAGAAATTTTTCCAGCCAGAAATTTCTATTTCTAATTTTCATCTGATTTACACGTTTTAATAATATCCCCTCAGTCTAAAAATGTGAATTTGGGAAGTGGTCGGTGTGTGGGGAAGAGATCTATTGAGTACCCTTATTTCAAAATGTAAATTGGATAAAAATAGAATGACGAAACTTCAGAATTAAGACAAATCCGGTTTACAGTTTATTTTGCCAACTTTTAATGAAAATTGGAAAACCGGAAGTAGAAACGTAAATTTGCATCTCAAAAACCGCTCTAACGACGTTATTTAAAGTTGCCATATAAACTCCTTTTTAGGTGTCCTTTCGTATGTGTTAGTTAGTTTCTTTAGAAAAATTGACACACTTTCTGCATATGTAAGGTAATTTTAGGTCTCGCAAATGCGTTTCTTAAAAATCGGCGCTACGGATTTTCTTCAAACTCTCCATATCAACTTTTCTTTATGGTATTCTTTTATTTGCATAATTGTAGGTTTCAGACGAACAGACGAGTTCGCCAAGTTTTGGTGGAAATTGGAAGTGGGACCGAGAGTTAATATCTCAAAAACGGCTGTAACGATTTTTTTCACATTTGTTATATAAAGCCTTTTTTAGATGTCCTTCCGCATATATATTTGGTTACTTGAAGAAAATTGACGGTCGTCCTGATTAGGCATGCCAGTTAAACCTTACAAACCGGTGTTTCATAAAGCGATTCTAACGATTTTTTTTACTCCCCATGTATACTTTCCTTTATATGTGTTTAGAAATATGTATTAATTTATTTTGATAGGAAAACTGTTAGGTGTTTGGTTTGTTAGTAGTAGTCAGTAGATATAAAATTGACCTATCTCCAAAAAGAAGTTACATGTGTAGTAGGACGTAATGGAAATCCTGTAGCCATTGCACAGCACGTTTTTTTTCTAGTTACATTGGTTAAACTGTTAGTAATAGAAGTAATGGTTTAAACAGAAAATTATAATAATCTCTTAATTAATTTGTTATAAAGCTACAAGATTATTGAAATTTAATTATAATATGAAAGTTATAATATATGCATATATATATTTTGAAAATAATAAAGGCCAATTATAGTTTTTTATTTTATTCTTGACATTTACATATTTTCTTATTAGTGAATCGTTATATAATAATTTAGTAGAAAGATTAATTTTATTTCTATCTTTAGATGTTTTAATTTTTCCTGTGGAAAAAAGTAACATAAGAAAATAAAGAAACAAAATTGGAAGTAACACTTGAAAGATAAAAATAAGAATTTTAAGGAAGAAAAAAATATATATATATATATTAAATCTAAAAGCAAATTGCATTCTAAGAAAACTAATCTGAGAAACATATATTGTAATATTTTCTGTATGAGAACAAGAAATGTTTTATTCATTTCAGCGATATTTTTGTTAAATGTTTAAGTTTAGCAAATTTTATTTGAATAAAAAATTAATTCTAAAATTTCGCCATTATTGGATAACTTTACGATGCATAAAATCATTCATCTCAATAATTTTATGCACAATAAAATACTTTATGAAAATGTTTCTGAAAATTCAGCACTAAAAAAAGGCGAAAGAAAATGTTAAATCAGTATTACTAATGTAATTTCATCGCAGAATTAACACTTTAATTTTCGTGATTTGTTTAAATGTTACTACAGAGTATAATATATACATATATATATTAATTTAAAAACACTAATGATATGTAATAAATTTTTAAAATATTATTTTGTCAAGAATTTTTGATGTAGGATCAGTCATATTCATTTCAGTCTTTTTAACCTTCTCTAACTTAGTGATTATATATTTTTTGTAACTAGAAGAAATCTTTGCATATTACAAAAAAAAAAAAAAAAAAAGAAAATAGAAAATACAGCAAAAAGTTATTTTTAAAAAGTATTTCTATTTTAGTACCAACTTTTATTTTTAAATTCTAATGATTTCGAATAGAAAACTTGTATTCATAAACGTTTACGATTATGGTAGGCCAATAAAAAATACAGATTAAACAATTTGGATTCGTGAAAAAAAAAAAAAAAAAAAAATCAAGAAAAAATGAACAAATAAGAAAAATACAAAAATACAAACATATATAGATAAGAAAGAAAGAAAAAAAAAAGTAAAAGGCTAATTAATCATTAAAAAAAAGGAAAAAAAAAAAAGCCTACAGATTGCCTAGCGCGAGCTAGTGTAATGGTATAGGTTCTAAGGCGAAGGTAGATTTCCTCCATATTGTCACTGGCCCTACGTAGAAAAACCTAAAATTAATATTACAGGGAAATGTAAGCAAGAAGAAATGCATAAATAATATTAGCCTTCCAAAAGTTAAAATGAGGAACAGAAAACCATTAAAACATCAACAGAACGTTTCGAAATACCGTAAACTGGGGTGACTTTGACACCCATCATGTTTTGCGTTTGCTGCTTACATTTTGCTCATGTAAGGCGTAATGCAGGTCCAAAGGGTGTCAAAGTCACCCCAGTTTAAGGTATATGACAAAATATAGGCAGCAAACACAAAACATGATGGGTGTCAAAGTCACCCCAGTTGATGGTACGATACATTTTTCAATTACGTCTCTTGGTTTGCCCAATATAATGTAGAGTACAAGAAAAGCAAGGGTTAAAATAGACATTCCATACCATAACCCTAAAAGATCGTATACATAGGTTGTAAAACTCATATGCACGAAAATAAATAATTTGGGCATACAATAAAAAACATTTGTTATGTTAAATTTTGCATAAAATTGTTCTTCACCTGCACGGACAAATAATGTTACAAAACATGTGAACCGTTGACAGTTAAATTCCGATAAAGCGTTATTTGTAAAATAATTATTGTTTGAGTACATTTTATCATGTGTAAATAAGAAATAAACTCAGAAATAATTTCGTAATAAATAATAGCTATCTGGAATTCTAAATCTGACTTTGCTTTAATGTTTAATAATTTCATATTGTTATTACTCAGATTACTTTCTTGCCCATTCTATTATTTAAAATGACGTTTAATATAAAAGTATCAAATGAGTTAAGAAGTATCTGAATAATATATTTCAAATGATGTTTAATATAAAAATATTAAATAAGTTAATAAATATGCTAAGTAATATTTTTCTTTTTCTTTTTTGAACATATATTTTGTACAAGGAGATTATGTAATTTTATTGGAATATATTTGTACAATATTTTACCGAAAATAAGGCAATAAATTCTAAACAAATAGAGTTTAACAATGCAAATAAGCCAGACTCTTATCATTTAAAAGTAAGAAAAATATATCCCTATTTGTTTCGTAAAATTCATAAATTTCTTTAGAAAAAGCACAAATAATTCAGAGAATGTCTAAAAGGAAAATAACTCCTATGGTAGAATATTTGAATAAAATATTCTCCGTCCTTTCTAAATAAAACCTTTCGAAATACCTAGCTTAGTAAATTAACCTTAGTAAATGTTTGCTTAAGACATCTTTTGTTCTTATCGTAATGCCTAGTACAGCTGTTTTTTACTAAGTAGGCACGAAAAAGTTCTGGTAATCCCTTTCAATCAGATGCGGCTGAGAACTAATGCAGAATTTTATGCATTTTTTCTTTACCTCAAGTAGATGACTTAGAAATAAATGAAATTGCTTCCGTCAGGATTTTTTTCTTTTCTTATTACATACAAAATATAAATTATATTACAGTTTAATTATAAAATTTAATGTTTGTAAAGGTACAGTCGGTAACAAAAGAGTCCGAACACTAGCAAAAATTCCTACGTAAAAAAAGTACACTTCTTACGGTTTTGTGAAATAAATCCTTATCGAATCATGTTCTTACACTGACTAAGAACAGGATTCGACAAGGATTTATTTAACAAAACCGTATGAAGTGTACTTTTTTTACATAGGAATTTTTGCTATTGTTCGGACACTTTTGTTACCGACTGTAAAATTTATAAACAGGAGGGTATTGCAAATTGTTAATTATCACCCAACACTAACCAAGAACGAAAGTTAATTTTTATTTTTAATTCTTAAAAATCTCCATATAGAGTCACCAATTTAGGTTTGGTCCAGTTTGTCTCTCTGCGGTCATTTGTTTGTACAGTCGGTAAGAAAAGTGTCCGAACACTAGCAAAAATTCTTATGTAAAAAAAGTACACTTCATACGGTTCTGTTAAATAAATCCTTATCGAATCATGTTCTTAGACTGACTAAGAACAGGATTCGGCAAGGATTTATTTAACATAACCGTATGAAGTGTACTTTTTTTACATAGGAATTTTTGCTAGTGTTCGGACACTTTTGTTACCAACAGGGCTAATTAGACAATGACCTATGTCTTAGAGTAGGTTTCGAACCACTAAGATCTGAGATGAGACTCTAACCCGACATCTAGTAATCCATTGTCAGAGCGCTTACTATTCGGCCACCAGATGGACAGATAGTGTTAAACATTTCTTTCAGCATTTCTTGACCTTTCAAAGGCCGAAATTGCCTTTATGAACATCAATCGATGGCTGTGGAAGTTAGGATCCTTACAAATAACGAAACGGAATGCAGGACAAGAAGCAGTGTGAACACATCTGAAACAGAAAACCGAGAGCTGCAACGATTTATCGATTCCCCGTCTACAAGTACACGATCTGATCAGCTGAATTGGATAAACAGCACGAAAATCTCTGCAAGGTTCTGCATGCTGTAAAGATGCCATCCTCCCATGGGCAGAAGGTCTAACTCCTAGACGATGACGATTACCTCCTTCTGTAGAGATCGCCCGCTTTGATAGATTCACGTAGAATTATTCACAATTTCCCGTAAATTTTATTCACAGATGAAGACTGCTTTACGAGAGAAGGCGTGGTGAAGAAGCACAATGGTGGAGACGTGGTCGTTTGAAAATCTCCACAGCACTGTCTCGTTGAAAGTGAAATACAACTTTAGAATTAATACATGGACAGGTGTTATCGGAGATTATCAATTTGGATATATCCTGTGCTCGAACGTCCCAAAGAACAGAGCTCAAACTGCGTTTTTATTTATACAGATGTCCTCCTGGATTTGCTGTATGAAATATCAGCCACTGTGGAGCCAGAACATGTGGTTCATTCATAATGGTAGACGAACAAATTTTTCGCTTGCAGTGCACCCAGTGTTGCCAGATTTGGGGACTTTTTTATTCAACATCCACCATTAAATTTTTATAACAACAGTTGCCTAATCACATCGAAGATTAATCGTCTATTATGTATGTCAAATTTTACTTCTCAAAATTATTGGTGGAAGTTGAATAAAAAAGTCCCCAGGTCTGGCAACACTGAGTGCACCTCGGTGTAACGTATCTCGAGAGCTAGATTGGATGTGGCAGACCTATTGCTTGGCCTTCCCGCTTCCTGGACTTCAATCATTTCGGTTTCTTCTGAGGGATACCTGAAACCACTTACCTATCATACGTAAGTCTGATAAGTAAGCGGATACAATGGAGGATCTCTACAGTCGATGTAGGCTGTGCCCCATCCTCGGCCGCTATTTTAAACAATCCATTTAAAACTTTCTCCACCATTTCTTTCTGACGTAACCTTACCACACCAGCGGCCAAGAAATTCTTCTCTTAAAGCTGGTAGGCGGGAGGTGCCGAGTTTGAACTCAGGTATCGTTCGTTGATCTAGCTGTTTGAAGTTTCTTCTGTTTTAAAAAAATTCGTTTAAATACGGGTTAGAACCTTTAGAAAAACCCCAGTGAGAACATTTAGCACGTCTAGTGTCCTTTTAGTTCCATTCAGCATTCTTCATAACTGTGTTTGCAAATTTTATCCACAAAATGAGGTTTGTCACCTTGTGTTCTATAGTAATTTTTCATCTTTTTGATGTCTACTATCCTACTCTGAATTTTTTGTTGAATTCAGCAACATAATAAGTGAGCACTTACTTTTAAATATGAAATTTTTGAGCAAACCTTTATATAAATTTGATTAATTATATGTAAATAGTCTAAAGTACTGAAAATTAAAAGAATATTTTAATTAAAAAAAAGAAAAGTTGATGAATTATATATTCAGTGTGAATTATAATCTAGATTTTGAAAAATTAGCTAATAAATTTGAAGCTCTAATTAAAATAAATAAATACATTTTTAAGCATATGAAAGATCATTACCTGACATGCAACCATTACCACCGAAAAAATACCATTATATATTGAAATACTCTTACATCGATATCGGACATTGTCTTTGAAAATTAATACATGAAGTGTTATTTTAACGTATAAAATTATTTTTCTTGCCTTGCAATAAAATTTTTATCCCCCCCCCCTAAAAAAAAAAAAAAAAAAAACCCTCATAATATGCATAACTAGAAAATACATATTGTTTTATTTATTTTTTTTTTTTTTTTTAAGATTGCAAATTTGAGAATTGTGACCTATACACAAGAAACTTACACTGTAACAACAACAACAACAAAAAGAGATGTTACAATCTATCGCAGGAATGTTTCTGAAAATATAACGTAAATTATATAGATCTTTATCTGTTTTTGTTACAATCGGAAACTTAACACACATTTAAGTGGAAAATACTCATTCGATAGATTTTAAAAACCAAACCGAAAGATGGTTTGCACTTGTTTATTTTACCGGAAATTCTATAGAAGTGCTGTAAATGCTTGATCTAGAAACGTCATTTTATATCGAATGATTGTTGCTTTTGGGAGAAGCAAATGTGTAACTGCATTGCATGCTATGTGCTTTTTGTTTTGACTACGCACAGTAAGTATTTGTATTTAATAAAATGGTCTTTAATGAAATCTGATGATAAATTTTATTGTATAATTATGTTAACATTTTTGCAATTTTATTGTACAATTATGTTCATATGCTTTCTCTGACCAAATTTTTTTCGCTTGTTGTCTTATATAGTATTGGTTGGCTTTTGTGTTTTGTACACAAAATTCATTTTATATCACTTTAGAATATTAGTGTTTAGTCACTTTAATGGAATGTTAGTTGATTTAGTCACTTTAATGGAATGTTAGTTGGTTTAGTCACTTTAATGGATTATTACAGTAGTAATTATAAACTTAAGTCTAATTTTATTTTATAGACTGAAGTTTAGGTTCGAAATGTATGTGTGTGTGTATATATATGAAAAGATAAAAAGAATTAAGATTATAAATTGTTATTTAAAATTTATATTAAAGGATAAAAATAATTAATATTTTAAATTAATGTTAAATGATAACTTAATACTAATAGCTCAGAATAACTCTTAAATTTAAGAACATCTTACGGGAATTCTATTCTAGAGCCCATGTAAAATTAGTTTCACGAAGAGAATTAGAACACGCGAAAATTAGATCTTTTCATTGTATTTACTTGTTTAATTAACTTACCTTAAATATTACTTCATCATATAAAGCTTGCTAACGAAACTCAACACTACGGCAAATTGCTGACCATCGACACCGTAGCATGACTGTTTCTGGAACTAAGAGCTAATAGTCCGCTCAGGATGTCTAGTGCCCGGTCCAGACTGCATCTCGAACTAAATAAAGGATCTTCGTTCATCTAAAAGACTCCTCATTATTTCTAAGATGATTACATCCCCACTTTATATTATATATACATATATATATATATATATATATATATATATATATATATAATATCTCTCTTGTTGCGCTATAAATATTGCTTTTTGGCAGTTTTTAGCAATGTTGAAATAATTTGACCTATGATATGCTTCTGAACTTTTTTCTTTGAACTTTTTTGTATGCACTGATTTCAAATCACATTCCTCCCCTTCCTCAGAAATTTAGTATGTATTGGCATTTTCAGTCGATCAAAGTGATGAAACGATAATTCAAATAAAATCTTTTTGTAAAAAAAATAGAACCGACTCCAAGAAATGGGAATGAAATGAAATAGTAAATTGCGCCTAAAAGTATAAAATAATTTCCTTCGCCAAACAACCTATAACACTACAATTAATCATAACTTTTGAAGTCGGCGCAAAATTAAATAAAATTTAATTAGTTTTTAAAGGTCTATTTTTAGATAGGTAGCAACAAATGCTGTTGTCTCGAATGATCCATTTTCATGTTTCCTTTATTATTTTATCACTGTATACAATTGGTTTATTAGTAGCATCTACATAGAACAGTGAACATTCCTTAGAAGGCGGTATTTATGTTTCTACAAAGTTAGTTTCCTTTGCAAATTTGGTATAACTTTGATAACTATCATACTTGGTGGCTTTTGGATTTGGCGATCAAAACATGCACGCAAGATGTATATTTTCATAATATATATTGTACGATGTATTGTTTCATATTCTTGATTACTCTCTTAATATACTTTATCAAACTAATCATGATATCCTAAAGAAATTAAATATGTTTGCCAGAACATTTTGCGATTTTTCTTTCACCAAGGACGTCGGATACCAGGATCTTCGCCAACTTTTGCTGCTCACGAAATCTTATTTGTTTTCTTGAATCAAAGTTGTTTTCGGCTGCGTTTTGCAGGTGACAATGTGAGATGTGTATATTGAATAGGATTTGATTTTTGTATTGAATAAAGTTATAAATTTTTATTTAATTTTGCGCCGACTTCAAAAGTTATGATTAATTGTAGTGTTATAGGTTGTTTGGCGAAGGAAATTATTTTATACTTTTAGGCGCAATTTACTATTTCATTTCATTCCCATTTCTTGGAGTCGGTTCTATTTTTTTTACAAAAAGATTTTATTTTTCTCTTTTCAGTAAAAATTTATTCATATAGCAGAACATCAGAAGACGTTCGACGGCAGCTTCACAAATCACAACTTCCAAGAAAAGTGACATAACTCAGAAAAATGGTTTATGTCACTGAAAAATACATGAAATGCACCCAATGTGAACAAAAAAGTTACATCTCCATCTAGAAAGTTATCCACTCGAGAGACAGTTGTGCCAGTTTTATACTAGTCAAGTTATTTTTAAGTTGATTTTTCTCAAATGCTGCATTTTTAAGTTGTGTCACTTTTCTTGCCTTTATCGGATATGAGCAAAAAACTATCTGTTGAATGAACATACGTTATGTTAAAAAGTCTTTAGAAATGTAAAGGACGGTTACGCTGTATTAGTGACCAAAAATTTTGTTAGGCATATATATTGAACTTTACACTGAATACGTGTCACCCGCTGTGCTGGAAATTGCGCAGCCTAAAGTTCAAACAAAGAGCAAAATATGCATTGCAGCTGACGGACAGAAGTTTCAACATCGATACTTACATACTACTTTTACCAGTGTAGCTGCATGCGCTCAGCAGCTAGAGTGAGAACAGACTTTTGTGAGTATCCTGTAATTTGTTTATATCTTAATGAAATCATAATGAAACCTATTTTAGGCTAAGATCAATACAACAAAAAAGTATTAAAATTAAATCATCTTTTACGAAGTTAAAAGCTAACAAATTTCAACAACAACAACACTCAGAAACATGGTTTGTTTTGTGAACCTCTTCCTTTATGAAGTCGGTGTAAAACGTCTATGCGTTAATCGATGTGACCGCTTACAATAACCATACTTTGAATTTTACATAGCATAAATGTCACCCGCTACGCTACAACATATACCCATACGCTACAACAAATGTCGTTTAAGTGTGCACAAAATAGGAAATTGTGAACAAACAAATGCACGTTTTAAGCGTTCTGTTTTTAGCATAAATGTCTAAACTATCTTTTCGTAATAAATCGATGATGGTCTGCAATTTTATAATTCACTTTTTTCCCTTGTCTTGAACCGTTTCCGAGATAGGAACGCTAACTCCACTGTTTTCCACCAGCATGTGACCGCTTACAGTAACAGTACTTTGAACCACAGAGTATACGTGCCATCCGCTACGCTGCAAAGTGTGCAACGTAGTTCAAGTGTGCACAATGTAGGAAATTGCGAACAGACGACTGCATGTTTTAAGCGTTCTATTTTTAGCAATAATGTCTAAATTCTGTCTTTTTGTAGTAAATCGATGATTCTCTACAACTTTGTAATTAACTTTTCTCCCATCTTGAACCGTTTTTGAGATATGAGCGCTAATTCCGCTGTTTTTCACCAGATGGCGTTTTACTTACTTTAGATTGCAAAAATATTACAATGGGATCTACATCAGACCAAGATCTTTACAACAAAACAAAAAGTATCAAGTAACCGTATTTTGAACTATATAGCGTATGTCTCACCAGCTACGCTACAACGTGTGCGATGTAGCTCAAGTGTGCATATTGTAAGAAATTGCGAACAAACAAATGCATGTTTTTAGCATTATATTTTTAGCATCAATGTCTAAACTATCTTTTCCTACTAAATCGATGATGCTCTGCAATTTTATAATTCACTTTTTCCCCCTGTCTTGAACCGTTTCCGAAATAGGAAAGCTAGCATGAATGTCTAAACTGTCTTTTGTACTAAATCGATGCTACTTTTCAACTTTATAATTCACTTTTTCCTTTAGAACCGTTTTCGAGATAGGAAAACTAACTCCGCTGTTTTACACCAGGTGACGCAGCGGTTAAACCTTGTGCTACATGGACCACTTTGCTATACTTACATACCATTTTTATCACTATAGCTGCAGCCGTTTAGCAGTTAAAAGAGTTGAGACTGATTTTTTTGGGCACCCTGTATTTTCTTTCGATCGTTAAGATATTACAATGGGACCTATTGCAGACCAAGACCTTTTCAACAAAACAAAAATTATCAAAATCGGAGCATCCGTTCAGAAGTTATGAGCTAACAAACATAAAAAAAACATACGGTTTGAATTGAGAACCTTCCTTCTTTTTTTGAAGTCGGTTAAAAATAAGCGAACGTATTGTCTATTAGCATTTGTTATGCGATGAAGTTGGGGAGTTCTAAAAAGTAAACTTTCAATTTCTGAGCAACTGAACATTTAGAATAATCTAAATGAAAGTTCAATTTAAAATGAACTAAATTGTTCTTACAGAAAACTATTAAAAAATTAAAGTTTAAACTTTGATTCACTTGCACGATAGGATTGTTTGAAAAATCGTGAGTTTAATTATGCTCCATTGACCATAAATAAAATAAATCTGAAAATGAATTAATTGTACTGCTCTGCATGAAAATCGGCCCCAATACCATTCTGCAATTTCTTATGTAACATGACCTCCTGAATCCGAATATTACGCTCATTTCGCCCCATCACTCACAGTAGTTTTCAGAAACCCCTCATCACTTATTTTTTGTCATTGTTCGGTAATTTTAAAGCTATGAATTTGATTTGGATGTTGAAAAAGGATTATTTTAACTATTAAATATCTTCTGATGGGCTACATTGGTGAAAAATTCTAAAACATGAACATTTGTAGCAAGGGGGGAATTTGCTAGTGAAACAAAAAATTACATTCGTTATATTTTATTAATCTATTATTATTATTATTATTTATAGATTATATTTTTTGTTTTTATGTGTTAAAATAATCTTCTTCCACCCTCCAAATCAAATTCTTGGTCATTAAATTACCAAATAGTGATAAAAATTGCAGGAGAGGGGGGGGGGGGGGGTCCGAGAAAAGGGTGTGTGATTGGCCAAAATGGAGTCATATTCGGACTCAGGAGTTCATTTTACATAAGAATCAGCAGTAACAGTATTAGGGATAGAAATTTTAATTTTATTATTACTTTTTTTTTTTCAGCGCAGTGTTATTATATGAACGTAAAATGTTAAAAAAAAAATGTTATATGAACTATATTGTGGGGTTGTTGTGGGAACCATAAATACAAATAAGTAAATAAAACGCTGATGATTAAAATGCATGTAAATTATAGTTATTAATATTTCAAAACAGTCTAAAATAAACTTTCTCTTTCTAATCAATTTTAATATATCATTATAAATTAAAGAATGAATTTAAAATGAACTTCACTGCTCTTTAAACAGAAAATTTTATAAAATTAAAACTTAAGCTTGGAATCGACTGAAAAAAAATACTTAAGGGAATGGGTTTTTATTCAAACTGTCAACGACAGGTAAATGAAACCTGAAAATGAATGGTATAAATTAAAAATAAAGAGGGGATTAAATATGAATATTAAATATATCGAAATTCTGAAAGTAAAAATATTTGTAAAAGATTCTTCAAACGGTAATAGAATAAACTTTCAATTTATAATCGATTGCACTGCAACAATCGAAATCAAAGTTTGAGTTTAGAATCGACTTCCCTGTTCTTTAAAAGAGAAGCAGAATGGCGAGTGGTTAGGGAAAGTCAGAAAATTTAAGTAAGTCTGAAAAATTCATGAAGTAGTTAGAAAATTTCTTTAAATTCAGGAAGTTTTGACAAATTTTGTAAAAATAAGCCATATTTGGAAGCTTGCTATTATACATTGTGAAATTGTTCGCTAATTTTGTGAAAATCTCGTGTCAGCGTAAATCATGGAAATGTCAGGAAAAATGCAGAAAAATAGTCATGGAAAAGTCAGGAAATATAGAAAAGTTCTAATAATAGCCACTCTGAAGAAAGTTAAAAAGAAATTAAAAGTTAAAATTTGAATTAACTCCAAAACAGAAAGCATCGTGAAACATTTCAGTTTATTTAAACACTGTAAAAAAATAACTATTACCAGCTGCAAGAAACTCTCTGTAATTGGAGAAAATAATTATTTTATCCAATCACAGAGAGTTTCTTGCAGCTGGTAATAGTAATTTTTTTACAGTGAAGTAGGTAAAAGAAATGTGAAAAATAATGTAATTTTAAAAGGACTCAAAGCCGTAGCCATAACAAAAAATTCAATGTGTGTGTGTGGGGAGTCCAATACCTCCTTGGTTACGGCCTTGCATGAACATAGAAAGTATTAAAACAAACTGAAAAATAAGTTCAGTTTATTTCAGAAGTAACGTCATTGTGCCTAAATGCGACGTGATTTTCGGTAACTTTATCGCATTTAGGAAATTTATGATATTTTAGTAAATAAATAAATATGAAAAGAAAGAAAAAATGGTTGAACATTATACTCTTAGTTCTAAACTTGTGTTTTGTGCCTTTTCTTTTCAAGAAATTAAAAAATTGTCTGTAATTTATAAAAAAATATACCAGCGTCGCATTTAGGAAATTTTTGTCGCATTTAAGGTACTATATCCTAAATGCGATGTCTGACTCCCTAAATGCGATAATGCATTTAATGCATGGTAGTTACTTGAATGTTATTAACACTTTCCAAAGAAGGTTGAAAACTGTTATTGACTTCGGTTTGGGTCTATCCGTCTGTCTGTCCATCCGCTTGTCTGTCCATTCGTCTGTCTGTCCGTCTATCTGTCTGTGTACTAACTCCAGTAAATATTCATGGAACTTTTTGAAACTGATATATATTATTCAAGTTTACTATACCATGTTCGCTATTGAAAATGGAGTGTGTACCTCTACTTGTTTGTATACAGGGACACCCGAAAGTATTCCAGAACATTGTGTTCTATGGAAGGTATTTTAATAAATATTTTATTACCGTTACTTTTGCACATATGTTCATGAAATTGAAATATGTTATTCAGCATTACTATCGGATGTTTCTCATTGAAAATGCAGTAAATACCATCACTAGTTTGTATACAGAAAAACCCGAAAATATTATCTGACTCATTGCGTTCTATGAGAGGTATTTCTATAAACCAAACATTAAAAACTTTATTTTGCACAAATCTTAATGAAATGAAAATATGTTAGTCATAGGCATAAAAGAATGCTTTCCATATAATACAGTATAATTATCGTTAGATTTACAGGGCCACACAAAAATATTCAGTTACACAAAGGGGTATTGGAAATTTGCTGGAATTGCAGTTTGGTTTATATTAAACGTTTTTATTACTTTCTAAATGTTTTTAACACTTTCTAACGAGGTTGAAAAGTATGAATGACTTCGGTTTATCTGTCTGTCCGTTTGTCTGCTGTCTGTGTGTCTGTCTGTCCGCACTCTAACCCCCGTTATTATTTATGGAATTTCTTGCAACTGATACATATTATTAAAGTTCAGTATAGGATATTCCCTGTTGAAAATGAAGGGCCTCTACTAGTTTTTACACAGAGGCACCCGAAAGTGTTCCAAAGCATTCTGTTCTGTGAGAGGTATTTTTATAAACCATAATTTATTAACGTTACTTTACACATACCTTGATGAAATTTATAAATGTTATTCAAGCTCACTATCGGATGTTCCCTATGGAATATAGAGTAAATACACTCACTAGTTTGTATACAGGGACACCCAAAAGTATTCCAAAGCATTGCGTTCGATGAGAGATATTACTATGAACTAAATTTTAATTCCTTCATTTTACACAAATTTTAACGAAGTTGAAATATGTTACTCAAGTTCAGTATCGGATGATTGTTGTAGAAAAGTGTGTAAATACCGCAAATGGTTTGTATACAAGGACATCCGAAAATATTCCAAAGCATTGCGGTCTATGAGAGGTATTTCTATAAACCAAATTTTAATAATTTTACTTGGCACAAATCTTAATGAAATTGAAATACATGTATGTTAATCATATGCATAAAAGAATACTTTCTACAGGATGTAGTATGATTAGCATTACATTTACAAGGCCACACAATATTATTCAGCTACATTGAGAGCTTTTATTGGAAATTTGCTGGAATTGTATTTTCGTTCACATTAAGCGATTTAACAGTTTTTAACATTTTTTAATTCTGAATATGTTTTTAATTTGAGAAACTATCTGCCCGACTCTCCACCTATCTATCTGTCCGTCTACCCAGCGTCCATAAATATTTTCTGAATTAAAAAAAAAAATTATACATGTTGTTCATATTCACTACTGAATGTTCCCAAATTAAAATGGCATTAATAGGTCTTGTACAACTGGTTTGTGTACAGGGATACGCAAAACAAAATGCGAATGCATTGCATTTAAGGACAGACATTTTTATAATTTACATTTAAAGAACTTTCTACTATAAAAATCATAAAGAAATTGACATTAATTGTTACATTGCTAAAATAATGTTTTTTTATAAAGTATGATTTTGTTAACCTTCAAATTTACAGGGGTACACTAAAATTTTCAGATACTTTAAAAGCTGCAATTACAATCGAAGGTCTACGTTTTCTTTTGTGTTAAGTATTTTTAACAATTTCAAACAATGGTTAAGAATGATTAGGAATTCAATTAGTCTGTGTGTATGCCTTTCAGAACTACTGCCTATCCGTTGTGTGATAACGTAGGCACAGAACTTTGAAAGTTATAAGATACAACAATTACGTACAGTTAGAAAGTGGTAATAATCATGCGTAATTCGTGATTTTTCGTTCTTTTTTATTAGTTTATAAAATACATAATACTACATAACTATTTGAAGATAAAGTGTTGCGTAATTATATGTGTAACTCTGCCTTTAACAGTGTGTGTAACTTTGTTTTTTATTAACAGTGTGTAACTTTCTTTTTTTAACAGTGTGTGTGTAATTCTGTGTGTAGTTCTGTGTGTATTGCTGAATTTTTCTAACAGTGTACGTAACTCTATGTGTAACTGACAGTGCGTGTGTGTAACCCTGCATGCAATTAGCAGTGTGTGTGTGTAGCTCTTCTTTTTTTAACAGTGTGCGTAACTCGGCTCTTTATTAACAGTGTGTGTAACTCTTCTTTTTTTAACATTGTGTGTGTAACACTGTGCGTATCGCTGACTTTTTGTAAACAGCATGTGTAATTATATGTGTAACTAACAGTGTGTGTGTGACCCTGTATGTAATTAAAAGTGTGTGTGTGTGTGTAACTCTGTCTTCTTATTAACTGTGTGTGGGTAACTAACTCTGTGTGTAACTCTTCCTTTTTATTAACAGTGTATCTAACTCTGTGTATAATTCTGCCTTTTTATTAACAGTATATGTAATTCAATGTTTAATTCTTCTTTTTTTGAACAGTGCGTGGAACTCTGGGTCTATTGCTGATTTTTTTGCTAACAGTGTGTGTAACTCTATGTGTAACTAACAGTGTGTGTGTAACCCTGTATATAATTAACAGTGTGTGTGCAACTCTGCCTTCTTTTTAACTATGAGTGTGTAACTCTGTGTGTAACTTTGCCTTTTTATTAACAGTGTATGTAACTGAATGTATAATTTCGCCTTTTTATTAGCTGTGTGTGTAACTCCATATGTAAATCTTTTTTTTTTTTTTGACAATGTGTGTAACGATGTGTGTACCACTAATTTTTTGCTAACAGTGTGTATGTAGCTCTGTGTGTAACTCTGCATTTTTATTAACAGTTTGTGTGTAACTATGTGTGTAACTTTGCCTTTTTATAACAGTGTGTGTAACTCCGTGTTTAACTCTTCTTTTCTGAACAGTGTATGTGTAACTCTGTGGGATTCCATGAATATTTACGGGATATAGAGCGCGGACAGACAGACCGACAAACCTAAATCATTAACACTTTTCAACTTTGTTGGAAAGTATTAAAAACATTTAGAAAGTGATAAAAACGCTTAATGTGAACGAAAATCCAATTCCAGCAAATTTCCAATAATACCCCTTAATGTAGAGGAATATTTTTGTGTGGTCCTGTAAATTTAATGCTAATTATACTGCATTTTATGGAAGGCATTCTTTTGTGCATATGAATAATATATTTTAATTTTATTGAGATTTGTGCAAAGTAAATTTATTAAAATTTGGTTTTTAGAAATACCTCACATACAACGCAATGTTTTAAAATACTTTCGGGTGTCCCTGTATACAAACCAGTGATGGTTTTTACTTCATTTTCAATGGAAAACATCCGACAGTGAACTTAAATAATATATTAGAGCGCGGACAGACAGACAAACTGAAGTCATTAACACTTTTCAACCTTGTTGGAAAGCGTTAAAACAAGAATGAAAAATCACGCATTGATTTTTAACACTTTCCAATTGTACGTACTTGTTGTATCGCATAAGTTTCAACATTCTTTGCCTAAATTATCACACCGCAGACAGAAGCACAGAAAAATATAGAGATTGACTAATTAAACTTAAAACCACTCTTAGACATCGTTGAAAAACGTTAATAAGGCTTAAAGCAAAAGAAAATTTAGCCGTTAGATTATAACTGCTGCCTTTAATGTATTTGAATATATTAGTGTAGTCTCGTAAATCTGAAGATTGATCATATCGTATTCTGTACAAAATATTATTTTAGAATATTAAAATACATTTAAATTTCTTTATGATTTTTACATTAGAAAGTTATTTAACTCTGATTTATAATAATATCTGTCCTAAACGCAATGCATTGGAAGTTTCGTGTGTGTCCCTGTACATAAACCCGTTGCGCAAGACATATTAATGGCATTTTAAATAGGAATTAGTAGTGAATTTATATAAATTTGAATTTATATAATAGTGAATTTATATAAATTTTAAAAATCCTGAAAATATTTAAGTACTCTGGGGACGAGGGACAGACAGATAGAAAGATAGACAGATAGACAATCGAACAAAAAGTTAAACAAATTAAGTCATATTCGCACTTAAAAATTGTTAGAAAGGGTTAAAAATGCTTATTGTAAAAGAAAATGCAAATAGAGCAAATTTTTATTAATAGCTCTTAATGTAACTTAATATTTTTCGGTGGTCCTGTAAGACTAATAGTAATCATACTGTATTCTATAGAAAGCATTCCTTTGTGCATATTAATAACATATTTCAATTTCATTAATCTCTGTGAAAAGTAAAGTTGTTAAAATTTGTTTGTTTGTATACATAAATCATAAGTTTCTTCGGAAGCTCCCTCATCAATAGAGGTCTGTGGTGGGAATTTCCGCTTTCTGGTGAGTTATTGACTGTCTATACATTCTCAAACTCATACGTGCCATTTTTCTTACGATACTATTTATCTAACTCGAATTACATTTTCTGTAATTGCACTTATGCATATCAAAACTTTTTTTTTTTCAGGAAAAGACAAGTAGCAGGAGATAGGATTTTTTTAACATAAAATGAGTTAATTATAGGATTCAAATTAATTACAAACGGTCTATGTTTACAGCAGATTGTAATTTACATTTCTAATTGCATAAATGTATCAAATCTATCAAGAAGTACTCTTAAAATGTCTTGTATACTATTTTTAAGCTCATTACTGTGATACAGTCTTTATAAAAGTATATATAAAGAGCAATTTTTTCATTATTATTAATGCAGTTTTATCGATTTTTGTAAGGCGTTGGTATTTGCCTAGTGTTAAAAGTTATATATAAGGTCATTGTGCCTAAATGCGACGTGATTTTCGATAAGTTTATCGCATTTAGGAAACTTATGACATTTTAGTAAACAAATAAGTATGAAAAGAAAGTGAAAATGGTTGAACATTACACTCGTAGTTCTAAACTTGTGTTTTGTGTCATTTCTTTTTAAGAAATTTAAAAAATGTCTGTAATCTATGAAAAATTATACCAGCGTCGCATTTAGGAAATTTTTGTCGCATTTAAGGTACTATATGCTAAATGTAATGTTCAAACTCCCTAATTGCGATAATGCATTTAATGTATGGAAGTTGCTTCAATGTTAACACTTTCCAAAGAAGGTTGAAAACTGTTATTGACTTCGGTTTCGGTCTGTCCGTCTGTCTGTCCATATGTCTGTCCGTCTGTCTATCCATCTGTCCATCCGTCCGTCTGTCTATTCATCTGTCCACCCGCCCGTCTGTCTGTCCGTCTGTCTGTCCGTGCACTAACTCCCGTAAATATTCATGGAACTTGTTGAAACTGATATATATTATTCAAGTTCCTTATAACATGTTCCCTATTGAAAATGGAATGTGTACCTCTACTGGTTTGTATACAGGAACACCCGAAAGTATTCCAAAGCATTATGTTCTATGGAAGGTATTTTCATAAACCATATTTTATTACCGTTACTTTACACATGTCTTGATGAAATTGAAATATGTTATTCAACATTACTATCGGATGTTCCCCATTGAAAATGGAGTAAATACCATCACTAGTAGTTTTAATACAGGGAAACTCGAAAGTATTCCCTAAAGCATTGCGCTCTAATAGAGATATTTCTATAAACCAAACTTTAAAAACTTTGCACAAATCTTAATGAAATTAAAATATGTTAGTCATATGCACTAAAGAAAGCTTTCCTTAGAATAAAGTATGATTAGCGTTAGATTTACAGGGCCAAACAAAAATATTCAGTTATACTAAGGGCTATTGCAAATTTGTTGGAAATGCAGTTTCGTTTACATTAAACGTTTTTATTACTTTCTAAATATTTTAAACATTTTCTAACGAAGTTGAAAGGTTTTAATAACTTCGGTTTGTCTGTCTGTCCGTTTGTCTGTACGCGTTTTAATTAGCGTTATTACTTGTGGAATTTCTTGAAACTGATACATATTATTAAAGTTTTGTATAGGATGTTCCCTATTTAAAATGAAGTGTGTACCTCTACTAGTTAGTTCACAGGGGCACCTGAAAATATTCCAAAGCATTGTGTTCTGGGAGAAGTATTTTTATAAACCATATTTCATTACCGTTACTTTACACATACCTTAATAAAATTGAAATGTTATTCAAGTTCACTATCGGATGTTTCCCATTGAAAATAGGGTAAATATCTTCACTGGTTTGTATACAGGGACACCCGAAAGTACTTCAAAGCATTGCATTCGATGAGAGGTAGTACTTTGAACTAAATTTTGATTCCTTTATTTTACCCAAATTTTAATGAAATTGGAATATGTTATTCATATGCATAAAAGAATGCTATTTACAGAATGTAGTATGATTAGCATTAGATTTACAAGGCCACACAAAAATATTCAGCTACATTGAGAGCTTTTGTTGAATATTTGCTGGAATTGTACTTTCGTTTACATTAAGCGATTTAATGCAGTTTTTAACATTTTTTAAGTCTGAACGTGTTTTCAATTTTTTTATCTATCTGCCCAACTCTCCATTTGTCTATCTGTTCGTCTACCGCACTCATCGTCCGTAAATATTTTCTGAATTTTTAAAATATTATATATTTTGTTCATATTCACTATTGAATGTTCCTAAATTAAAAGGGCATTAATAGGTCCTATACAACTTTTTTATGTACACGGACACGCAAAAAAATGCCAGTGCATCGCATTTTAGGAGATACATTTTTATAATTTAAGGAACTTTCTACTGTAAAATCATAACGAAATTGATATTTATTGTTAATTTGCTAAAATAACGTTTTGTATAAAATATGATTTTGTTAACGTTAAGATTTACAGGGCGACACTGAAATTTTCAGATAGATTAAGGGCTGGAATTACAATCCAAGGGCTACGTTTCCTTTTCTGTTAACCATTTTTAACGCTTTAAAAAAATGCTTAAGAATGATTAGGAATTCAATTAGTCTGTCTGTATGCTTTCAGAACTATTGTCTGTTTGTTGTGTGATAACGTAGGTGCAGAACTTTGAAAGTCATAAGATACAACAATTACGTGCAGTTGGAAAGTTTTAATAATCATTGCGTAATGCATTATTTTTCATCTTTTTTTATAGTTTATAAAACATTTAATACCACATAACTATTTGAAGATAAAGTGTTGTGCAACTCTACGTGTAACTCTGCCTTTAATAGTGTGTGAAACTCTTCATTTTTATTAACAGTGTGTGGAACTTTGTGTGGAACTCTGCTGTTTGTTAACAGTGTGTAATTCTTCTTTTTTTTTTAACAGTGTGTGTGTGTGTAATTCTGTGTGTATTGCTGAACTTTTCTAACTGTGTATGTAAAATTATGTGAAACTGACACTGTGTGTGTAACCCTGTATGCAATTAACAGTGTGTGTGTGTGTATCTCTTCTTTCTTATTAACAGTATGTGTAACTCTGCTTTTTATTAACAGTGTGTTGTGTAACTCCTCTTTTTTGAACATTGTGTGTGTAACACTGTGCGTATCGCTGACTTTTTGTAAACAGCATGTGTAATTATATGTGTAACTAACAGTATGTGTGTGACCCTGTATGTAATTAAAAGTGTGTGTGTGTGTAACTCTGTCTTCTTATTAACTGTGTGTGGGTAACTAACTCTGTGTGTAACTCTTCCTTTTTATTAACGGTGTATCTAACTCTGTGTATAATTCTGCCTTTTTATTAACAGTATATGTAATTCAATGTTTAATTCTTCTTTTTTTGAACAGTGCGTGGAACTCTGGGTCTATTGCTGATTTTTTTGCTAACAGTGTGTGTAACTCTATGTGTAACTAACAGTGTGTGTGTAACCCTGTATATAATTAACAGTGTGTGTGCAACTCTGCCTTCTTTTTAACTATGAGTGTGTAACTCTGTGTGTAACTTTGCCTTTTTATTAACAGTGTATGTAACTGAATGTATAATTTCGCCTTTTTATTAGCTGTGTGTGTAACTCCATTCGTAAATCTTTTTTTTTTTTTTTGACAATGTGTGTAACGATGTGTGTACCACTAATTTTTTGCTAACAGTGTGTATGTAGCTCTGTGTGTAACTCTGCATTTTTATTAACAGTTTGTGTGTAACTATGTGTGTAACTTTGCCTTTTTATAACAGTGTGTGTAACTCCGTGTTTAACTCTTCTTTTCTGAACAGTGTATGTGTAACTCTGTGGGATTCCATGAATATTTACGGGATATAGAGGGCGGACAGACAGACAGACAAACCTAAATCATTAACACTTTTCAACTTTGTTGGAAAGTATTAAAAACATTTAGAAAGTGATAAAAACGCTTAATGTGAACGAAAATCCAATTCCAGCAAATTTCCAATAATACCCCTTAATGTAGAGGAATATTTTTGTGTGGTCCTGTAAATTTAATGCTAATTATACTGCATTTTATGGAAGGCATTCTTTTGTGCATATGAATAATATATTTTAATTTTATTGAGACTTGTGCAAAGTAAATTTATTAAAATTTGGTTTTTAGAAATACCTCACATACAACGCAATGCTTTTAAATACTTTCGGGTGTCCCTGTATACAAACCAGTAATGGTTTTTACTTCATTTTCAATGGAAAACATCCGGCAGTGAACTTAAATAATATATTAGAGCGCGGACAGACAGACAAACTGAAGTCATTAACACTTTTCAACCTTGTTGGAAAGCGTTAAAACAAGAATGAAAAATCACGCAGTACGCATTGATTATTAACACTTTCCAATTGTACGTACTTGTTGTATCGCATAAGTTTCAACATTCTTTGCCTAAATTATCACACCGCAGACAGAAGCACAGAAAAATATAGAGATTGACTAATTAAACTTAAAACCACTCTTAGACATCGTTGAAAAACGTTAATAAGGCTTAAAGCAAAAGAAAATTTAGCCGTTAGATTATAACTGCTGCCTTTAATGTATTTGAATATATTAGTGTAGTCTCGTAAATCTGAAGATTGATCATATCGTATTCTGTACAAAATATTATTTTAGAATATTAAAATACATTTAAATTTCTTTATGATTTTTACATTAGAAAGTTATTTAACTCTGATTTATAATAATATCTGTCCTAAACGCAATGCATTGGAAGTTTCGTGTGTGTCCCTGTACATAAACCCGTTGCGAAGGACATATTAATGGCATTTTAAATAGGAATTAGTAGTGAATTTATATAAATTTTTAAAAATCCTGAAAATATTTAAGTACTCTGGTGACGAGGGACAGGCAGATAGAAAGATAGACAGATAGACAATCGAACAGAAAATTAAACAAATTAAGTCATATTCGCACTTAAAAATTGTTAGAAAGGGTTAAAAACGCTTATTGTAAAAGAAAATGCAAATACAGCAAATTTTTATTAATATCTCTTAATGTAACTTAATATTTTTCGGTGGTCCTGTAAGACTAATAGTAATCATACTGTATTCTATAGAAAGCATTCCTTTGTGCATATTAATAACATATTTCAATTTCATTAATCTTTGTGCAAAGTAAAGTTGTTAAAATTTGTTTGTAGAAATACCTCTCATACAACTCAATACTTTCCAGTCTCCCTGTACACAAACCAGGAGTAATATTTAATCCATTTTACATAGGAAACATCTGATAGTGAACTTAAATAACGTATTACAATTTCATTAAGATATATGTGCAGCAAAGTTATTAAAATATGATTTACATAAAAACTTCTCATAGAAAACAATAGTTTACAGTACTTTCAGGTGTCCCTGTACACAATCCAGTAGAGGTATCCACTCCATTTTCAATAGAGGACATCCGATAGTGAACTTGAATAACATATATTAGTTTTAAAGTATTCCATAGATATTTACCGCAGTTAGACCGCAGAAAGACAGACAGATGGGCAGACAAGCAGACAGACATATACGTAAATTGAAATTATATTCTCTCTTAAAAATTGTTAGAAAGTGTTAAAAATGCTTAATGTAAATGAAAGGACAATTCCAGCAAAATTTCATTAATAGCTCTTAATGTAACTGAATATTTTTGTGGGGCTCTGTAAATCTAATTCTAATCATACTGTATTCTATAGAAAGCAATCGTTTGTGCGTATGAATAACATATTTCAATTTCATTAAGCTTTGTGGAAAGTAAAGCTATTAAAATTTGGTTTTAGATATACCTCTCAGACAACGCAATGTTGTGGTATACATTCGAGTGTCCCTGTGCACAAACCAGTAGTGGTATTTACTCCCTTTTATATATGAAATATCCGATAGTGAACTTGAATAACATTTTTCAAATTGATTAAGATTTGTGTACAGTAAAGATATTAAAATATGGTTTATAGAGATATCTCTCATACAGCGCAATGCTTCGGAAAGCGTTAGGTATCTCTGTACGCAAACCAGAAGAGATATTAACTCAATTTTCAATAGGGAACATCCAATAGTGAAGTTGAATAACATTTATCAGTTTCAAGAAATTAAATAAATATTTACGGGAGTTAGAGCGTGAACAGACGGAGGAACAGACGAACAGACATATACGCAAATTGAAATCATATTCACACTTAAAAATTGCTAGAAAGTGTTAAAAACGCTTAATGTAAATGAAAGTGCCATTCCAGCAAATTTTATTAACGGCTTTTAATGTAACGGAATATTTTTGTGTGGCCCTGCGAATCTAATGCTGATCATACCATCTTCTGTTAGCACTCTTTTGTACATATGAATAACATATTTCAATTCCATTAAGCTTTGTGGAAAGTAAAGGTATTAAAATTTGATTTATAGAAATACCTGTCATAGAAAGCAATGCTTTTGAATACTTTCGAGTATCCGTGTGCACAAACCAGTGGTTGTATATATTCCATTTTATATATGAAACATTCAGAAGTGAACTTGAATAACATATTTCAATTTCATTAAGATTTGTGCTCAGTTAAGGTATTAAATATGACTTACAGAAATAGCTCTCATAGAAGACAATGCTTTGGAATACTTTCGGGTGTCCCTGTACACAAATCAGTTGAGATATGAACTCAATGAACTTGAATAACATATATCAGTTTCAAGAAATTCCATAACCATACACTTTTCAACCTTGTTGGAAAGCATTAAAAAGGAAAAAAGTGGTTAAACGTACCTTTATATATCAATTGTAAAACTCTCCGCATTTAAGGGCTAAAATTTGTCGCATTTAGGAAAATGTTCTAAACAGACCGTTAAATGCGATAAAAAAATTTAAACCCCTCTAATTAAAAATGTGTAGTATTTTCTTTAATTTGCTTCTGACAGGTGTAAAGGATGTTCAAGCACATGATGTAACAGTGGTTATTTGACCTTTAAAGATAAAATCACAGTTACAATTTGAAAATATTTCATCGCAATTAAGAAAAGACATCGGAAAGCCATAATAAACATTGTTTATAGCAAAAGAAAATTCTACTAGAAAAAAACTTTAAAATTTAATGAAAAGTTTCGCGAACCATTCTTGAAATATGTATGTTCCATTATGATTTATAAGTAGGCAATTTGTGCATTTAAATTTTCAGTAGAAGTACTTTGTCGCATTTATGGGTTATCGCATTTAGGCACAATGACCTTAAGTAAAAGAAATCTGAAAACTAAGCAAGTATTTTATCACTCAATGCCGTAACTAGAAAATAATTTTGGTGGGAGTTCAAGCTTTCAAGGAAGGAGTTCAAGGTTATTTGAAAGGTAGGTAAAAGAAAGCTGAAAATGAAGTATCATATGAACATATAAACTTTTAAAAGAGAATGAAAAATGGATTCTTAGCTTATTTCAAAGGTAAGTAAGAGGCATCTGAAAATGAAGCAAGTATTATATGAATTCAATGCCGTAGACGAAAAAAAATTTCAGAGGGTTTTAAAACTTCAGTACACAATCTTCAGTGGTAAAAATTTTGTACAATTCTAAAATATTACACAAGTCTGCAAAATTTAGGAGGGAAAATTCATTTTTTAATTCTCTATTATTATGGTAATACAAGACCATAGCCATGGGAAAGAGTTTGAGATCCCACCTTCCTTGGCTACGGCCTTGTATGAATATAGAAAGTTTTAGAAGAGAATGAAAAATGAGTTCAATTTATTTTACAGAAAAGTAAAAGAAATCTGAATTTAATTTTTAATACATAATGTTGTGTGTCAAAAATGATGAATAATTCTAAAATTTTCCATTAATCTGTAAAATTCACCCCCCCCCCCCTCCCACTCTCCTGGCTAAGGTCTTATATGAACGTAGAAAGTTTTAAATGAGTAACTTGTAAACAGCATTAGTAACATATTTTAACATTACAATAATTGAAGTGAAAGTATTACTGGTAAACTTACAACATGAAAAGGGCATTTTGCAATAAGTTTAATTTTATTAAAACAATGGAGCCACATCTTTAACACTTATATCTTTTTAATGAGAAATCACAATCAATTATAAAAATTTTAAATGAAATTCATCATAAATCAATAGTTTCTATTCGGAGAAAGAACAATTTTTCTATTAAAAAAAAAAAAAAAAAAAAAAAAAAAAAAGTTATTTCTTTCATTACTGCACCCAGTTTGTCAACCATTTGTAAAATAAAGGATTTTGTATAACTAATGGCTGATAAAATAAAACCATAGCTTACAAAATTTAGTTTTAGATGCGCTGAGAATAAACTGTTACTTAAGTCATGCGATTATTGCATTAAGTTTGGTTATGACTTCGATACATTATGAATTCAGTCTGGAAATAAGAATTATTAGAAATCAGCCTTGCGTGTTGCGAATTGGTGCGTGTTTAAATGTTTTAATAAAACAGTAAACATAAAGAAATGGGATTTTAAAGATTAAGGTCTGCGTCCGTAATTGATTTGGTTTGGGTTTCACTGTACGGTCGTTTTTACAAATTAGGTTATTAAGTTTCATTAGACTAGGATATATTGCTTAGGGTGGATTTAAAAGAATTAAGAACAAAAATGCATCACCGGATTTTGAACCTGGCCACCTGGTACTATGGCAGACATTGTCATTTTTGATATTGAATCTTTTTAAAACATTGTTTGAAATTTTAAACTTTAAATTTAAGCAATATAAAATTTGTTAACAAAGAGGTATGGAATAAATTTAAATGTAGAATTTGAATGTGAATGTGGAATACGAAATTTGAATGTAGAGTCAAAATATAATACCGTTTTTTTTTCTGAAAATACCAGGGACATAGTTCCATTTGACCCTAATTATTTAGCATGCATAGAAAATCTAATCAGACAATATTAAGAAAAATACTACTTCAGATATAATACAAAAAATTATCTTAAAAAAAAAAAAAAATGCTGATTGCATTGTGAATAGCAAATGTTCACAATACATTCAAGGGCATTTTTTTTTTATTAACCCGTCAGTAGTCGCTAGTTGGTCGATTTGCCGCCCATCTTTCAGTGTTGATAGATTTAATTATTCAATAGCCACCAAAATTTTTTAGATGTGGCATTTGATACACATAATAAGCGAATAAAATCGAAGAAACGTCGATCACATCACTTCTTAAAATTATTGGTGACAGTTAAATAAAAAGTGCGCAATCTGTAATAGGTGGCGCTGTTTATAGCGACTACTAACGGGTTAAAAAAAAAGTTTACGGTCATTTATGTTAAGAAAGTGTAATGCAGAAACATTATATATTAACCCCTTCCACTCCAGGGACGTACGTGCGTACGTCCTAGTGTTAATGGCCATTAATACCATGGACGTACGTGCATACGTCCAAAGAAAATATACGATACAATAAGCCTAACGTTGTAGTGGTATCAGAGGGAGTTATTTTATTTGTCATATGTTTTTTCTGAAATTGTATTTTCATTACTGACAACTAGATAGTGTTAGTAGTCTCGGTGACCTATTACTTTTGGCTACGCCAGTGTTCTCGCGGCTACGGTTGTGTGTAATTTTCGTTCCTCGATTTTGTGTGTTTTGTCTGTGTTTGAAACTGTGAATAATGTCTGATTCTAGTTGATTCGGATAGTAATTATATCCCCGATTATGACGAACTTGAAGATTTCAATGATGACTTTACAACAAGTGAAGACGGCGAAAGCGATGACAGTGATGATGAACCACTTACAGCAGTCATTGCTATAAATAATTGAAATACTTTGATATGTATTCATATTTACTACCTTCATTAATTAAATATATTTACTTCACAACAAAATGCACACTGTTACTTCGTTATGTATTGCATTATTTCAAAATTATAATCTGGTATTTCACATATTTACACTACAGCTAGCCTGGAGCGGAAGGGGTTAAGGGGACTTGGCAGATTCGACGGCACCGCTGAAGTAGGTTTCATATGAAAGCTTATATTTCCATATAATACTTATAAATTGAATTATATTAGGTTTGTTCAATGAAATATATATTCAGGCAAAAATTCTTATGGTTTTTTATGTATTTCTTACAGATTTTAAATCTTTAAATTGCGTTTTCTCAATTGACATTGTTTTATGATTTCTTGATTTTCAAAATGCTAAAACTTTTACAGATTTTTAAGAAAAGATTTTATATATTTTGGATGCTTAATAGAACCAATTTAAATGAATTAGGAATGGATTTTTCAATCTCTTTAAAGAAAAAAAAATCTAACAAAAATCATTTCCCCCTCCAAACTTTTTCACATGCACTTTTATTTTCTCAAAAACTAAATAAATTTCAGAATCCATTCCTATTTCTTTTAAGTAGATTTTGTTAAACATCCTAAAAAATATTAAGTATTTTTTTAAATATATATAGAAGTTTTAGCATTTTGCAAATCATGAATTGATGAAAAAATGCAATCATAAGAATTGTTGCCTAAATATATATTTTACTGAACAAACCTAATATAATTCAATTTATAAATATTAAATGGAAATATAATCTTTTATATGAAACTTACTTCAGTCGTGCCGTCAAAGGTATCAAGTCACCTTAATTCAGAAACTTTAATAAAATGAAAAAGAAGGTGTCTGAATATCTTTCCAACATATTCGGAAATGGTATACTATAATTCAGAAACCTTAGTAACATAAACAGGAAAGTTTCTGAATATTTTTTCGAAACATATAGATAATTCACACATTAATTTCAGAAATCTTTGTATCATAAACATAAAGGTTTTTGGATATATTTCCGAAAGATACAGAAACGTTGCTAAATATTTTTGAGCGAAATTTCAATACATTTCTGGAATTTTCTACCTTTGTTACCCCATCATTTTAGGTAACGTTTCTGATTTTTTTTTTTTTCTTTCAGTGTAGGCAGTCTTTTGTGAGGGAATGGTGCTTTGAAGAGAGAATTATTCTATGAGTTTTAAAGAATAGTACTAAACCAATATTTTTGTTAAAATTTGTTGTTTTTGAAAAGCAAATAGTATTTGATTTAGACTAAAGTTTCTAGAACTAAATTCGTTAATTAGTCAAAACAGATTTGAGCTAAATATTAAGAAGGGAAATTAACTTTTCAATAAACGTTTAGTATTATTATCAACTACGAATATCAATCTGAAGAAATTTTGTTTAATTTAACAATTTCATGTTCAGATGATTTAAATTTAAGGTAAGAAACATATTATAATAAATAAAAAATAGTTATAACTTTGATCAAATTTATATTATGTTTATTTTTCGTTTTTATAGTTATCACAAGCAAAAAAAAAAAAAAAAAAGTTAGTGGAATTCGGAGAAAAAAAAGAAAAAAAGAACAAACTAGAAACAGAAATGCAAATTAAAGAACGCCTAAAATATTTAAAAAGAAACAAAAAAGCCATGTCAAACCAGTGTCAGAAATAACTGGGCGAGAATGAAGAGCAAAAAGTCAAGAATGGATGAAAAGTTTAGAAAAATATTGAAAGAGGAGGAAAAATTATCAAATAATTTAGAAATCCAAACTTTATAATGTTACAGTATTACGGAATTGAGGTATTTTTTAATACTAAGTATGGCGGCTATTTTAAGCATTCTAGTATGTTATGCATCACCATCGCACAATGTGTAAAGATTTTCATAGGTGTAGAGTTTATAGTTCTTTTAGAGGGGCAAAAATATAGTCATAAGGGATACAAATGTAGGGCTTATACAGTTCCTTTACAGAAACATTTTTATGAACATTTGAGTCTATAAGCCACAATGGCTTATGGACTCAAATTGCTTCAAGTATGACAGTGTCTAATTACCATATCCGATTGAGCTAAAATTTGGTAGGTATGTTCTAGGCCACAGTCATACAACCTGTAAATATTTTGATCAGTGTATGACTCCCCAGGGACACAATGAAAAAATTATTTATCATTACGGTCTACGAACTCATAATATTTGAAGTGCACTAGCGTATAAACTCTACATTCTATTAAGATAAAATCTGATAGACATTAGGTAAGTTATCGTCACAAGAATTATATAAAGTTTCATGAGTGTAAAACTTAGAATTTTTAAATGAATACGTAACAGAGTTCTTATACATTGCAGTCTACGGACTCAGATTTATTGAATTCCATTTTAATAATGTTAAATTGTTTAAAGTATCCAATAAATAAATAAATAAAATAAAACAAACAAATAAATAAATATATCTTACATTGTATGAAAAGTAGACTTTGCACTATATAAACAAACACAGGAAAAGTCTTCAACATATAGAACGCCAAAAGTTGTAGTGAGTGAAAAATGCAGACAGCTAGCTGTTTCGGTAGCATTGAGCGTACTGTTGTCACTGCACCTATGACTGTACACTCATTCATACACTGATGGCGGTAAACTTAATGCTACTGAAACAGCTATCTGAATTTTTCGCTCATTATTACCTCTGGCGCTCTATATGTCGAAGAATTTTCCTGAGTTTGTTTATGTTACATTCCTTTGCTAATAAATGATCATTAGGGCAAATAATGTGCGTATTACTTAGTTCTGTTACATTAAAATGGGAAATTATTTACACGTTTAACGTCATATGGGGTGTAATTACATGAAAAAAATATTTAAAAGAGAATAATACTGATCTATGTTACAGAATTTTGTTACAGAATGGCCGTTAGTGAAAATCGCTTACTTAAAATTTATACACCTGATAAAAATACGCACAAGAATGTTCGGATACATTATCATCCATTGTACACATATTTTAATTTAAAGAGAAATATTGAAACACCCTATTGTATTTTTCACTTTTAATTATTTACTTAATTATTAAATGATTCAAATTTGTTTTAACGCCTAATAACTACTAAATGATCAGATAGTCGAGTGGAGCCACTCGACTTTATTATTTAATTACTCTAGTTTTTTTTTTTTTTTTTTTAATACTTAATTTGCATGATTAAAAAAAATAGTTAAAGACTTTTTAATTTATTTTTGTCAATTACTGCATTGCACATTAATATATATTTAATATGTTGTACAGTCGGTAACAAAAGTGTCCGAACACTAGCAAAATTTCCTATGCAAAAAAAGTACACTTCATACGATTTTGTTAAATAAATCCTTATGGAATCATGTTCTTACACTGACTAAGTACAGGATTCGACAAGGATTTATTTGATAAAACCGTATGAAGTGTACTTTTTCTACATAGGAATTTTTGCTAGTGTTCGGACACTTTTGTTACCGACTGTACATATTTAATATTTTTATAACTTTTTAACTTCATAAGTTTTTCATATATGACGAAAAAATAGTGCAATGCTTTATTTATTTATTTAAGTTCATTGTGAATCGAATGATTTAAATTTTCAGAAAATGGGACGTGTTATTTTGGTGTCAATTGGTAGAAAGTTTATAATTAATAAATTTGCAGGAAATAATTCAGAAAAAAATTACTTAGCTCATAAAAATATTTTAATAATCATTATATTATATTAAACATATTCTTTTTCAGAAATAAAAAAAATAATAACAATAATAATAATAAATAATTTCGATGTCATGTGCAGATTTTTGTCTCTTAATTTTAGTATTTGTAGAAAATTTCTTATCTTGTTAAAATCTTGTTACTTTTTTCGTTAATTTATTTATATGAATTTTTTTAAACCATTATATTGATCACATTTATGTACTTAGTTATATATTTTATAAAAACTATTTTAAATGTTTTTTTGGAATTGAAGTTAATCATTTAATACTTTGTTCTTTATTAAGGCGGTGTAGGCCTTTCTTTTCCCCCAATTATTTTGTAACAGAATGAAACGTACTAGACTTAATCCTATTAATACATATAAAAATAAATTTGTAGAAAATAAATCTATAAAAAAGTATATTTGTTCTTTTTTTAAAATTATATTGCGTATATATACATATGCAATGTTTTGCGCTCAAAATAGCTCTCTGAATACACACTCTGATTCTTGGTCATGGATCTACTGCTTTAATAACTGTATATTGCTTAAAACATAATGAAATTAACATAGAATATTTAGATGCATATGTTTGCTGTCGAATAGATCATGGTTATTATTACTGATTGTTTTCCAGGGACACTAAAGATATTCAGATAATTTATGATGTTTATGAGAGCATTTCCTGTTGTGTAATAAGGGCTTTTTTTTTTTTTCTTTTTAAATATTCTAAATTTTGTGCATTGTATTGGACATATTCTATTTTTAACACGCTTTTATTAGCTTCACCTGTATGTATGTTTGTATGTATGTTTGTAACCACTCTGGGAGCAAAAAAAATATCTATATTGTAAAAAAAAAGACTTTCCCTACGTGAACGCTGTGGCTGTGAGGTAAAGCTCCGGATAAGAGCCTAAAGGTCTAACGTTCGAGCCCAGTCAGGGGAGAATTTTTAAAAATGGTTTCTGTTTAATTCTAAATTATTTCTCATTCCTTTATTATGTTATTTATTCAGTTAATATTACGTAATTTCTAGACTTTTTAACACGTTTTTATTCATTTGACACGATGTAACTATTAATGTATGTAATGGAATCTTGGAAATCAATTTTCGGTTACTTCTGGTCGTCCGATTGCCCTGAAATTTTGCACACGACTTCATTATCGATGACAATACTATATACAAGTGTTTCCAGGCGCCTATCCCTTCAGGGGCAGGTTCCAGAGGCAAAGTATTAAGTAAAACCCCCATTTTTTAAACTTTAAAATTATTTAAAAGGGATAAACAAATTGATGCCAAAAATAAGTAAGTGAATATATTTCTTATTATATCAAATAAATAAATAAAAACGTGAACGCGTGTTTTTAGTTTTTTAAAACTATATTTATATTATCAGACACTATATAGGACAACACAAAAATATAAAAATGTGTGAAATATTAAAAATGTTATCCAAATAATTTTTGCGGGGCCTTGTTTTTAAAAATTTATCATTCCATTTATATAGGAAATATTTTTTATTGAATTTTAAAAATAATCCTAATTTCATAAAGTTCCAAATATATATAATATGTTTAAATGAAGTATCTTTCTAAGAACTTAATGCATATGAGTTAATTTCTGATTTCTTATTCACAAATCAGGTTTGCCACATATATGATTACATTCTATAAAAAGGCTGAATAAACTAAATAACACATGTTAGTTTCAAGGAATTCTAAATAATTTACGGAAATAAGAAGGCGGTGAGTGTCAGATCGACAAACAAATAGACGAACCGAAGCCATAAATACTTCACACACTCTATTGGAAAGTGTTAAAACTGCATAATCTAACTGATAATGCATAAGCAATTTCCATTTATATTCCTCCGTGTATCTGAATATGTTTATGTAACCCTGAATCATTATGAATCATTAACGCTAAACATATCAATCATATTATATAGAAAACATGGTTTTGTGCATCTGGTTAATCAGTTTAGTATGTTATGTGCAAGATAAAGATTTAAAAGTATGCTTAAAAGTATACCCTCTTATCGACTGTAATGTAACACATCTGTCAATAACTCCTTAAACTAACTCACAGATGGAGTCACAAATGAAAAATGTGAATATGGGAAAGGTAGTGCTTATTAACCTTCAAAAGATACACATGAAAGTTTTGTGACGTTTCGACCATTCGTTACCGAGATATTAAAGCTTTAGTGACTCTACTTTTGATATTTTCAAAACGATGGACAAAGTTGAATTTCGTGTGTTGATTAAACGTTGTTATTTGATGGGCAAAAATACTGTTGAAACTCAGCAACGAAAAAAAAAAAATGTATTAGAAGGAATCAACAATATTTTTGCTCATCAAAGAACAATGCTTAATCAACACTTGAAATTCAGCTTTATCCATCGTTCTGAAAATATCAAAGGTAGAGTTATTAAACATTAATATCTCAGTAACAAACGTTCGAAACATCATGAAACTACTGACGTGTATCTTTACTGACGTGTATACTACTGACGTGTATCTTTTGAGGGTTAATACTACTACCTTATCAAGATATAAATATTTCATTTGCACTGCCATCTGTCGGTTAGTCTCGGGACTTTTGGACCGATGTTCAAGTCTCTTAAAAGCCTTTTGTGAATTCCGTACAAAACAACTAATGCTATTTTATACGCGTTCTTAACAGGGATTATACTTAAATATATATCAGTTTCAAGTCATTCATAATATGCCTACGAAAATCAGAGCACGAATAAATAAAAGCCGCAAAGAGTTTTTATATTTGTTGTTAAGTGTTGTAAGGTTGAGACAATGGAAGGTCCCTACAGTTTTAAAATTGAGCTGTATCCAGCGACTCCCGGTGACGCAATAGATGGCATATTAGGATGTTTAGACACCAACAGTCGGCGAAGTCGGAATGATTTTGCGTCAACATAGAGCTGCAACGGAGGAAGTAAGTTGCGGAGTATAAGTGGATACGAGCAGGTTTTGAAGTTTTGGTAAGTGAAGTGATTGGAGGCGGTTGGGTTAATGCAGATAAATATCGAGTAATTTTGTAGGGAGTGTGGTGTTGTTGAAGATAGATCTTTAAGCTGGCGCTAAGTTATTAAGTAGAGTGTTCTTGTGTTTATCGGTAAACGAAGTCTCAGCCAGTAGCATATTACTAGAGTTCGATAGAATTGCCATATAAAGGGAATTCTGCCAACAATCCTTAAGCGAGCGTAGTTCAGCGAGTCAACTGAGAGCAGTATTCTTCGAGTTTCTACTATTTCTCCTGGGTGCGATGAACATTTTATTTTTCTCTAAATTATTCGATTATTTAACTTATTGATCGAGTTCCGGTAAAAAGTAATCCCCCTGATCTTAAGTTCAAATAAAAGCTTTATTTAAATCTTATATTCAAGTCTCGGTCTCTTCTATTATCTATTTAGTTAACTAATTAGTTAAATAATATGGAGTCTGCAACCACACAGATTTCACAGTGTAAAAAAAATATCATTTACTTCTCGATAAATTTGTCTCCAGCAGTGCCTGAGAGGTTCTGCTTTCAAATCTGGAAGACGAGAAATGACAGACTCGATCCTATGTCACACTCGACGGCCTATCCGCTTAGGGTTTTCTCCGAAACTCGCGTATATACCTGCAAGGACCCCATACCCCCCCCCCCCACCACACACACAGAGGGTATTTCAATAAGGCCCAGAACCTTAGCTTAGTCAAATAGCATTAACCTACACAACAACAAGAACAACAAACAAACAACGGTAACGTTCAATATGATTTGAATTAAACACTGTCACTATTAAAGTTCCTTTACAAATATTATTCTAGAATTTTCAAAATGGTGAACGATGGCTGTTGAACGATAGGGATACGAAAAAACATAAATGAAGATTATTTGAAGTATAATGTCATTACAATTTCTCACTGTTAAAATAACCCCTTAAGGATTGGTAGAAAATGGTGGGATTTTCAAATTGCGAGATCTCAGCGAATTTTCCCCCTTAGAAACATAGAATTCTTTTATCTTCTTAGATCGAGGGAAATACATTTCCCGCCACTTATTAAAATCGCATTCGTTCTGAGCCAAAGCGATTTTATTAAGCGGCTGATTTTTATATCCGGCGAACGTTCCTGCGCTTACAATTAAAAGTTATTACTTCCCTGAATTTGGAAAGAAACTTCAAAAGGTAACGAATAATGGAAATAGTAAACAATATTAATTAATTTTCTTATAGATAATTAATTAATTGTTCCTTCGATATAAGTAAATCAAACGCATTCCAAGTTCCCATGCGTTTTCCTTTGAGAAAAATCATCATTTATTTTACCAAAAATTCACGCTGTTCTTATAAATTTAAAATCTTTCTGTTTAAACCTCATGAATTATAGTAATTTCAAAATAGGAACAAAAAATTGCCTTTTAATAATTAGAAATAATATATATATATATATATATAATTTCAAATCAAATTTGTAATTTAATAATGCGCTTTGAAGAATACGTTCCTTGAAACTTTTACAGATATAAGTTATGTTCGACAATGAGCGATAACGGAGGGTTTGTTGTGCTTTAATTTCTTTTTCTATTTAAAAAAAAAAAATCACAATGTAAATAAAAAATTTTTTTAGTGTGCATAAATGATATTTTTGCTGCTGAGGAGACATTTTTGAGTTTATTAACCGGCGGTGCTGATTTTATTAAGCGGCGGATTTAAAAGTAGTTTGTATTGATTTGATTCCAGTCCTGGCATAATTTGATCAGATTAAGCGGCTTATTTTATTAACCAGTGAATTTATTAAGCGGTGGTTAATGTATTTTTCTAAATGTAAACCATATGAAAACAGGGACTGTATAAAAATTAAAATTCGTATTTTAATATGTTATTAAAATACGAATACATTATAGCCCCTTATACAAAAAAAAAAAAAACCGCATCTGAAACCTGATGTTAATTTGAACCAATTTTATAGCTGGAAGTATATTTCTATAAATAATAAAAGTTAGGGCAAAAATTGAAAAAATATTCAAATATTTTTTAAATAAAAATTTGAATCCATTTTTTTAATAAAAAATTCGATCTACTAAGCAATTCATTTTATATACTGAAGCCTAGAATCCGATTTATAATACATCTGAAGGCAAAAATGGCCATACTATCAGAGAAAGATATAGAGGATAGAGCCAATATCTGTTTTGATACAAAATATGGATTAATTATGAAGAGCATTATTTTCTTGAATATTACACGTCTTTTCTTTAATAAAATCTTTTTGTAAAAAATAGAACTGACTCCAAAACAGCAACAACTATTCAAACAACTAAAAAAAAAAAAATGGATATGAAATGAAACTAAATTGCGCCTAAAAGTATAAAATAATATCCTTCTCCAAACAACCTATAAAACTACAATTAATCATAACTTTTGAAGTCGGCGCAAAATTAAATAAAATTTAATTAGTTTTTAAAGATTTGTTTTTATATCAGTGGCAACAAATGCTGTTGTCTCGAATGATCCCTTTTCATGTTTTCTTTATTATTTTATCACTGTATACAATTGGTCTATTAGTAGCACTACATACAACAGTGAACATTCCTCAAACTGCGGTATTTATGTTTCTATGAAGTTAGTTTCCTTTGCAAATTTGGTATAACTTTGATAACTATCATCCTTGGTGGCTTTTGGATTTGGCTATCAAAACGTAATGCAAAAATGTACACGCGAGATGTATATTTTCATAATATATACAGTACGAAGTACTGTTTCATATTCTTGATTACTCTCTTAATAGACCTTATCAAAATAATCATGATATCGCAGAGAAATTAAATATGTTTGCCAGATAATTTTGCGATTTCTCTTTCACCAAGGACGTCAGATACCAGCATCTTCGCCAATGTTTGCAGCTTACGAAATCTTATTTGTTTTCTTGAATCAAAGTAGTTTTCGGCTGCGCTTTCCAGGTGACAGTGTGAGATGTGTATTTTGAATAGGATTTGATTTTTGTATTGAATAAAGGTATCAATTTTTATTTAATTTTGCGCCGACTTCAAAAGTTATGATTAATTGTAGTTTTATAGGATGTTTGGCGAAGGAAATTATTTTATACTTTTAGGCGCAATTTACAGTTTCATTTCATATCCATTTTTTTTTTTTTTTAGTTGTTTGAATAGTAGTTGCTTTTTGGAGTCGGTTCTATTTTTTTACAAAAATATTTTATTTTTCTCTTTTCAGTGAAAACTTATTCATATAGCAGAACATCAAAAGACATTTGACGACAGTTTCACAAATCACAACTTCCAAGAAAAGTGACATAACTCAAAAAATTGTTTATGTCACTGAAAAATACATGAAATGCACACAATGTGACCAAAAATGTTACATCTCAATCTAGAAAGTTATATACTCGAGAGACAGTTGTGCCAGTTTTATTCTAGTCAAGTTATTTTTCAGTTGATTTTTCTCAAATGCTGCATTTTTACGTTGTGTCACTTTTCTTGCCTTTATCGGATATGAGCTAAAAACTATCTATTTGATGAACATACGTTAAGTTAAAAAGTCTTTAGAAATGTAAAGAACGGATACTCTGTATTCGTAACCAAAAATTCTGTTAGGCATATATATATTGAACTTTACAATGAATACGTATTACCCGCTGCGCTGGAAATTGCGCAGTGTAAAATTCAAACAAAGAGCAAAATATGCATTGCAGCTGATGGACAGAAGTTTCAACATCGATACTTACTTACTGCTTTTACCAGTGTAGCTGCACGTTTTCAGCGGTTAAAGTGAGAACAGACTTTTGTGAGTATCCTGTAATTTGTTTATATCTTAATGAAATCATAATGAAACCTATTTCAGGCCAAGATCATTACGCCAGCAAAAGAAAGTATTAAAATTAAATCATCTCTTACGAAGTTATAAGATAACAAATTTCAACAACAACAACGAGAAACACGGTTTGTATTGAGAACCTCTTCCTTTATAAAGTCTGTTTAAAGCATCTATGCGTTAATCGATGTGACCGCTACAAGAACCATACTTTGAATTTTACATAGCAAAAATGTCAACCGCTACGCTACAACATATGCAATGTCGTTCAAGTGTGCACAAAATAAGAAATTGTGAACAAACAAATGCACGTTTTAAGCGTTCTGTTTTTAGCATTAATGTCTAAACTATCTTTTTGTACTAAATCGATTATGCTCAGCAATTTTATAATTCACAATCTTCCCCTGACTTGTACCGTTTACGAAATAGGAACGCTAACTCCACTGTTTTCCATCAGGTGGCGCTGTAGGCGGTTGAATCGCGTAGCACATGTCCACTTTACTCTACCTACATACCACTTTTATGACTATAGCTGCAGCTGTTCAACAGTTAAAAGATTTAGAACTGACTTTTTGGGGCACCCTGTATTTTCTTTTGATCGAAAAGATATTACAATGGGACCTATTTCAGACCAAGACCTTTACAACAAAACAAAAAGTTTCAAAATCGGATCATCTGTTCAAAATTTATGAGCTAACAAACAAAAATTCGCTTTGAATTGAGAACCTCCTCCTTTTTGAAGTCGGTTAATTAAAGAGTCCCTTACAAAGTTATAAGCTTACAAACACCAACAACCACACATAGCTCAAATTAAGAACACCCTCCTTTCTAAAGTTGGTTGAAAACGACTTTGCGCTAATCGATGTGACCGCTTACATTAACAGTACTTTGAACCACAGAGTATACGTGTCATCCGCTACGCTGCAAATTTTGCAACGTAGTTCAAGTGTGCACAGTGTAGGAAATTGCGGACAAACAACTGCACATTTTAAGCGTTCTATTTTTGGCAATAATAAAACTGCCTTTTCGTAGTAAATCGATGATGCTCTACAACTTCGTAATTAACTTTTCTCCCATCTTGAACCGGTTTTGAGATAGGAGCGCTAATTCCGCTGTTTTTCACCAGATGGCGTTTTATTTTCTTTAGATTGTAAAGATATTACAATGGGACCTATTTCAGACCAAGATCTTTACAACAAAACAAAAAGTATCAAGTAACCGTATTTTGAAGTATATAGCGTATGTCTCACCAGCTACGCTACAACGTGTGCAATGTAGCTCAAGTGTGCATAGTGTAAGAAATTGCGAACAAACAAATGCACGTTTTTAGCATTGTATTTTTAGCATCAATGTCTAAACTATCTTTTCGTACTAAATCGATGATGCTCTGCAATTTTATAATTCACTTTCCCCCCTGTCTTGAACCATTTTCGAGATAGGAACGCTAGCATGAATGTCTAAACTATCTTTTTGTACTAAATTGATGATACTCTTTAACTTTGTAATTCACTTTTTTCTGTAGAACCGTTTTCGAGATAGGAACACTAACTCCGCTATTTTTTATCAGGTGTCGCTGCAAGCGGTTTAATCTTGTACTGCATGGCCATTTTTCTATACTTACATACCATTTTTATCACTATAGCTGCAGCCGTTTAGCAGTTAAAAGAGTTGGGACTGATTTTTTTGGGCATCCTGCATTTTCTTTAGATCGTAAAGATATTACAATGGGACCTATTTCAGATCAAGACCTTTTCAACAAAACAAAAAGTATCAAAATCGGAGCATCTGTTCAGAAGTTATGAGGTAACAAACATAAAAATAACATACGGTTTGAATTGAGAACTTTCATTCCTTCCTCTTTGAAGTCGGTTAAAAAGTCATTATAAACTGATTTCCAACAGTTGAGCATGAACACGTTTCTTCTTTTGCGTATAAAATTAAATAGAATGAACATTAGGACATGAATTTAGAAGACGGTTCCTTACCGGTTCAGTTTATTCAGTTCCTTACTGATAGTTGAAAGAACGAAAAAATATAGATATTGTAAAGAAAACTAAATAAAGGAAGGTACTGAGTAAGTATAATTAGTGAAAAAAAAAAAAAAAAAAAAAAAAAAAAAAAAAGCACAAGTCTTGAAATGTTAAACTATGAATGGCTTTCTTATTCTTTATTTACTTTTATTATTATTATTATTATTTCATAATGGGCATTTTGCAAAAATATAATTATTATTTTGTTAACTTTCAATATCAGCAGAGTGATAAAAGTGTCCATAAATAATTTTAAAGTGAATAACCTTAACGTTAACACCTTCTGTCATTTAGTTTTCTGGAATGCAGGCTCTCCGAATCAAATGTCCCTAACTTGAATAGTTGATTGAAAAACATCTATTACCGATACGTTGTTGGTATTAGACAAAACGTGTTGCTTAATTCTTAGATTTTGCACTTGTCGACTGCAGTCAAATAATGGACATCAACGGGTTGTATTCTCTGTGGAGATGTTACCTCGCATCGAAAATGAACATGATTTTTTAAACCATACTTTTTTTTTTTTTTTCAGATGAAACAACATTTCATATGAGAAACATAGTGGATAAGCCCAGATACAAATTTCAGGGCTCGGAAAATCCCCATATAGTGCAGAAATTGGAAAACAAACAGTTAAAAATTGAATGTGTGATGTGCTCTTTCTTATGATACAGCACATTACTATTTTTTATTACAGAGACTTCTGTGCCGGCAAATATTTGATTTACCTGGATGTACTGAAAGCAGTACCTCAAATGCAGCATTTACTTACCTCTGAAAATTTTCATTAGATTTTGAAGATATTCGGAACTAAACTAACGGCTAGATATCTCCAAAGCCAATAGAGATCTTACGTGGAAATTTATTGATTTTTTTTTTTTTTTTTTAAATACTGCATGAGCCCTATAATCTAATTTTACATTTTTCTTAAGCTTTTATTTGTTCTGTTAATTATAGTGACTGCTCCAAATTAGGGACAGTTGATTCGGACATTCTCTAGTTGAAAACTTTTTTTTCTTCATAAGCGTAAACGAGACCGGAACTAGTAAGCACACTTTTTTTTTTTTTTTGTGCAATACTTTTGAAAAATATGGTGAATGCGAAGGAAAGATTAACCTTTTGTCCATAAAATCATGTATGATCCATTAATTAAATGCGTGTTTGCATAATCTTAAAAAACCCTTGTTCTAAAAGCTTTCAGCTATGTCAACTAACCCGGGTGCGGGGATAGTTGGGGCAAGGAATATTTAGGCAGAACATGAATTTTCGAAGGAAAACATTTTATTTTAATAATATTTTACCAAATATTTCTGCTTAAAATGTAAGCAAATAATAAACTCACCATGAAAAATAAATTTTGCTTATTATTATAGCTAACTACAATTGTTCAAACATAATTAACTCAATGTTTGAATGTATGAGTTGCGAGCTCTTTATATGAACAAGTTGGGTCAATCATTGCATAATTTTACTTTGGTCGTACAAAATTGAATCATCTTCGCCTCTCCATCTCCCCCCCTTTTTTGACAAAGGTAGATACGTGAATCTGATTGCCATCCATTTCGTCAGTCTTCCCTGGTTTCTGACGTACTTGGTATATCACCAGAACAAAGCCCTTTATTTTGTATTCAGAGTGATCAAGATTATTTTGATATTATAAGGGATTCATTGTTGGTCTTGTTCGATGTGGCTTTTTGACATTTCTCAAGGTTCTCCGGCGTTGATGGAAACTGCCAAATGAAAAACATCTTAGCAGGATGCTGCGGATGAAAGTTTGTTATTATGGAGAATCTCAAACATCCACAGAATCCGAAAGGTCAGAAGCAAAAGATTATGATATGTGTTGGCAACCACAGTTAAGTATGAGTTAAATGCGTAAATTAAGTAAGAATCTTTCGAAACCCACCATAATTACCGTCTCAATTTGATCTACGTTTTCACCAGAACAAAATAATTTGTAATGGAAACATTTACTCACCAGTCAGCAAAGCGATGAAACAGAGATTCTTTCGTGACGCTTCCATGTTAGACCTATACTGAAACATCTCACAAGCAAGATGTCAAGGCTTTAGCTCTACGGTAGCATGAAATAGAAGAAAGGGGACAAATAGCCTCTTATACCAAAAAAGCCCGGTCTCATTTACTTGGAAGAAAAATAAATTCAGTTAAGATCGGTCAAAAAATTATTTTCGATGTCAGAATATTATAAAATTCTATTAATTATTTGAGACCTAATATGTCATGCAAGTTTTATGTTCATATGTTCATTTGTTAAAAATTTATTTGCAAATAATAATAACAATAATATAGCAAAAAATGGAATGTTGCCTAGCATTTGGAAACTTGTAGAATATGAGATTAAAGATAATCTGGTGTGTCACTTACACGACTTTGTCTTACCCTGCATTTGAATACTATAAAAACAGACTTTAGATTAAGTTGTAAGATTTCAAGTGCTGTTTAGGAAGGTAGTTTAAAAACAGTTGAAAATAGTTTTAGAAGTATTAGACATATAAAAATGTTAGTAAGGTTTACACTATTGACAGGGTCAGTAACAGGACGGACTTGATTAAGCATAGTACATATATTAAAAAAATTAAGGCTGTTATTAAATTTAAAAGTTTGTTCTAAATTATTCAGACAAATTTTACACTCACCACTTTTTGCACAAATTTTGATAAAAATTTTCAAATGGTAACCACATATAATTTTTAAACTAACCAATTTAAATTCCCTACAATTGATTCCCTTGATTTTACGCCATACTTATACCAGATACATACACAATTAAACTACTATATTTAAATTTTCATATTCAGGAGACCTCAAAGCGCGCAATTATTGAAAAAAAAAAAAAAAAAAAAAGAAAAAATCAGAAATGAAATTTGAAATCTGAACAAGTACTATGTTTACCATAGAGTATGAAAAAAAAAATTTTTTTCTTTTTTCTTTCTTTCTTTTTTTTTCGTAGCAGTTTTTCAGAACTTATTAAAATTTAGAAAAGCACAGCTATGAATTATATTAAGTAGATAATTAATTCCGTTAGTTATCAAATTTAGTGTAGCCACGTATATTATCCATAAATTACAAATACTGACCAACCGATAAAAACCTGATTTTTGGCTTTAGGGACCTCAAATCGTGTATAAATGATAAAATCTCAATTTCAAAAATTTATCTTAAACTACTTTTTCTACCATTATATAAGCAAGAGAAAGTTTAAAAAAAAAAAGTAATAAAATACTATTATATTAAAAATGCCATAAATTAAAAACCGTTTGCATTTTTTCATCTGAATGAAATAAATATTAATTAAGATAAGAATTGAAATACGAATTTTTTGTCTATATTTTAAAAAATATTTTAGCGTATTTTTTAATCATTTAAAGCCCGAAAAAGATTTAAATTTGTTTATGTGTTTCGCGTATAATTCGGTTACATTTTTCTGGCATTTTCTTTTCAGACTGAATATAACCAACAGGGCTCTATTTTTTTATAATTCAGTTGGTCATTGCCTTTCCGAAAAGACAAAGCCGCCACCAGTGGGTGAGAGGCTTTACTCTTAAGAGTCGTGGACGGGAGATGCTGGATTCCAACCCAGGTTCACACTTGTTAACCTAGCCATTCAAAGTCATTCGTATTTTCATATAAAAATCTCGTGAATATAGACTGGTATACCCGATAAAGACCTCAACTGAGTGCCTACTACGAAAGCCTAGTTTTAACGTGTGATTCATACACCTCTGTAAACATCACCATTAAGACAACAGATATAGCTTTTCCATAATTAAGATTTTCAATTTAAATCAAAAATGTAATATTAGTTTTCCAAGGGATGGTGAACCTATTGAACATAGTGAGAACAAACGTACGCCAGGGAAGTCTTCCCATCCAGGAAAAAATGTCCATATCTAGGCGCTCAATGTGTTTTATTAAAAGCTCATTTTACAAGATAAAAATAATTTCTTCTCATACTTTCACAAAATGACCTATGCTGTACTTTACGAAAATGAGAGAAACAATTTATATGTCTGGCTGCGCTACTTAAGAGATTTTAAAATGTTACCTGGTAATGTGGAGAAAACAAGGAAAAACTGTTTCGAATAACTAATAACACAGGCCTGCAAAATGTGAATCGTGAAAAAGTGTTTGCAATGTAATGACTGATTTTTATATTATTTGGTGCGCTGATTTTGGTGGCATCTATTTTTTTCAATCACTTAAGGATTTTAAAAAAAAATGGGCTTAAATATATTGGACTAGGATTAAAGTAGGAAATCGACCATTATATAGTGCAAGGAGAATTTAATGCAACAATTAAGATAAGAACGTTTCGACCTCACTGAATAGGAATCTGCCTGTTGCTAAAGCGAAATTCGGGTCGGAAGTCTGGTAACCAATATGGGGGCTAAAACTTTGTTGCTCCATATCTCCATTGTCCATTGGCTTTTACACAATGACACTTGGGGACATGGGTTCTTGTACAATTCTGAATCCTTCTCATGTTCTCCACCTCCCCTCCAAGTTTATCCCATGATCTGGGAACCACCCTGTATATATTGGGTGAGTGCGAAAGTTCTACCCGTTTTTGGATATGCAAATTTGTAACGGAATTGAAGTCACACATGACATTCTAAGGACGCAAATCGTCAGCTAGTCAAACGTGTGGATGCCTCACATATAAATACATCGTGTCTCAAAAAGTTAATCATCTCAAAAAAAAAAAAAAAAAAAAAAATCAGAGGGTGTAACATGGAAAGCGAGAAGGAGCATAGAAGACATTGTTTGTTATACGAGTTCGATAAAAAGAGTACGGCAGTCACAGCATTTCGCAATGTTTGCCAAGTTTATGGGGAAGATGCAATAGACGAAAGCACATGTCGTCGATAGTTTCGTAAATTTAGGAAAGGAGACAAAAGCTGCCAAGTTCAGGCTAGGAGTGGACAGACATCACAAGGTGGAGACGATGATATTGACCAAGCCATAAGGAACAACCCGAACCGAACCATGCAAGAATTAGCGGAGACCTACAACGTACACCGGACAATGGTCGAGAGACGGCTGGTTAAGTTGGGTTTTACGAGAAAGTTGGACCGTTTGGTTCCACAGAACCTGACAGCTAATCAACGGGATGACCGAATCGCCACCTGTGCTTCCTTGCTTTCCCGGTACAAAAATGACGCATTCTTGACACGAATTGTGATAGGAGATGAGAAGTGGGTTATGTACCGTAACGTAAAGCGTCGTAGGACTATGTGTCGCCCTTCTGATCCGCCTGCATCCACTTGAAAAGCTGAACTTCATCCCAAGAAGGTGTTATTGAGTGTGTGGTGGGATGTGCAGAGAATAATTCACTGGGAGGTCCTGCCACTCAACCAAACCATCAATGCTGCCTTCTACTGTCTACAGTTAGACAGGCTGCTTTCAAGTTTTGTAGCAAAGCGGCCAGGTCTCATCTATCGTCGTGGTGTTATCCGTCATCACGATAATGCCAGGCCACATGCTGCTGTCATCATTCGCCAAAAGTTACTGGGCTTTGGTTGGGAGGTTTTACTCAACCCTCCCTATTCTCCTGGCTTGGCACCAACTGACTATCACCTATTTCGTGCGTTGAACAATTCTTTCAGGCAGAAAATCTTTGATGATCTTGATGCTGTGAAAACTTTCATCCAAGAATTTTTTGACTCGAAACAGCCGGAATTTTACCGCCATGGTATTCATCTCCTACCAGAAAGATGGCAAGAGGTCATAGATAGCAATGGGGATCATGCACAAAAATAGGTACTGTTCATTTTGCGTTTATTTGCTCTTCTTTATGGGTAATAAAAACCTGTAGAACTTTTGCACTCACCCAATATATCTGTACTGATAAGTATAAAGGATTTAAGTCCATATTCTTGATTTTTCAGGAGACGAAAAATAAAGTTAAACTAACTAAAAACAAATCAGAAGAATCGATTAGGAAAAAGGTTTTTTGTTGACTTATACCCTTTATACCATTCAGTGATTGTCAACCTTCATTTAATAACGGGAAAAAAATTGAATTAAATATTTTATACCATACATGAATGGTAAATTTCTGACTTGAACCTTTTTTTACTAGTGGATTTTCTCAAAGACTAAATAACATAGACTTAAATCCTTTATACCAATCAATTGAGAATTTTTTTCTGAGTCTGACTATGTACTTAACTCAAAATCGACATTTTTGGACTTAAATCCTTTATACTTATCAGTACAAATATATACATACATATATATACATATACATAATGTCTGGGTACGAAATCAAATATATGTGTCTGCTTCAATACATTTCAAGATTTAAAAAGTTTATAAAATCTTTTATCTAGAAATTCCATTATCAGATATTATTTGATCAGATTATTCAGGAAAAATGTATATTTTCGATTCCCAGAATGGTTTGAAAAGAGAATAACAAACATGATACTAAAAACACAAAGAGAAGCGAAAAAAATTTTCTGTTATGTATTTTCTAATTTAAAATTTTGTATTTTCTTATGCGTTGAGAAAGTCTATGTGAAAAGTTTACATTGAGTCGTTTTCTTATAGAATTTCTTTCCTCAAACTTTTACAAAAGATTTGAATAAACGTCACTAACTTTAGGATTTTTGGAAACAAGATAGATCATAAAGCATTAGTATTATCAATTATTTTTCTTAATCTAACCTCTTAAAAACTAATAAAGTATCAATAAGGAACTGGATTAGAAATAAAAAAAATAAAGATCAAATTTGCCGAATACTTATGTTGCATTAACAGCTGAATTAAAAGACTCATCATAATCAATAATTTAAATTTATATTTTTCTGAAATGTTTTTATCAGTACTTCCTCAATACATATTTCTTGTTTTGATGCTTTATTGATATGTTGGAGAAAATCAAATTTTCAAAATCATATTTTTAATCACATAATTAAAAAATTTCAATTTCAGTAATGGATTATATCACAATTTTTTAAATAACATGAATGCGGTTGAATTTGATCAGAAATTTAACAATAAAAGAAAAAAAAATATTTTTATACAGCATTCAAAATTCTTATAATTATTTTGAGCTAGCAGGCTTTGCCCACTTCGTTGAACACTATATTTGAATGAATTCTCGAAATTCCATATCATTATTAATAAAATCTAAAAAAAAAAAAAAAAAAAAATCAATGACATTAGACATATTGAGAAATCCCACCAAATTGCATACCCTTAATCAACACTTACACAACAAAATCGCCATTTAAAGGTAATTTAAAGCAGATATAAGCTTGAACCAGTGTTTTTTGCGCTGCCTGCCCCAAATAAGGGGGAGGGGAGGAAGATAATTTCACAAAATCGCTTTAGAATGCGTGTTGCATACACATAACCAATCGATGCATCAAAAAATCGCTTTCCTGAGATAAACTCGAGCAAAGTTATGTTTGAAAACAGGTTTTTGCAACCCCTAAAGAAGACACATGGCTGTTTTGGATATTTTTGTATCGTTTTTGGTAGAACTCTACTAAAAAATCCAGAATTTGTGAAATTTCACCACAAAAATCTATTTCTCTCTCCCCCTCCCCCTTAAAAATCGAAAATTTCAAAATCACAGATTTTTTTTTTTTTCGTATTCAAGTCTAGTGCAATTTCCATGTGCGATTTCTTCACCTTGAAGTAATTGGAAGCCGAGTTATGCTCACAAACGTGTTTTTACCGCCTGCCCCCCCAGAGATAAAAACGGGAGGGAATTTAGTAAAATCCCGTTAATGTCGGTGTCGGATACATATAAACAATCCACGCACCAAAATTCATGATCGAAGCTCACAAATATTTCTTAGGATAAATTTAGCGCTAAAAAAAGAGGGGGGGGGGGCGTCTCGAATTTGCGTTCTCCCCAAAAATCACAAAATATCAAAAATGGGTTTTTTGAAAATATCCTAAAGAAGAAGCATGGCTGTTTTCAACACCTTTGTACCATTCTTGGTAGAGTGATTCAAAATCTAGAATTTACAAAATCCCCCCCCCCCTTCCGAAAATCGACCTTTTCCCTCCTTCCCTCTTAAAGATCGAAAATTCCAAAATCTTATAATTTTTTTTTTTTTTTTTTTGTACTTATGTGTAATTTCTTCACCATGAAGTAATTTGTCAAGTTATGCTTATAAACATGTTTTTGCCTCCTGCACCCCCAGTGGGAAAGGGGAGGGAATTTCACAAAATCACATTACTATAAGTGCCAGATACATATAAACAGTAGAGGGACCAAAATTCATGCCTGCAGCTCCCACAGATTTCCCAGGAAAAATTAACGCAAAAGGGGAGGGGTGCCTCGAATTTGCCCCCACGTAATTCTCCAAAAAAAAAATCAAAATTCACAAAAATATCAGAAATGTTTTTTTAGAAATATCCTAAAAAAGAGGTATGGCTGTTTCCAACATCTTTGTACCATTTTTGGCAGAGTTCGACTCAAAAATCTGGAATTTGGGAAATTCCTTCTTGCCGCCGAAAATCGATTTTCCCCTTCTTCCCCCTTAAAAATTTAAAATTTCAAAATCGCGGAAAATGGTTTTTTTTTTTTTTTTTTTACTCAAGTCTACTTTCTCCATGTGCAATTGCTTCACTGTGAAATAATTTGAAGCCGAGTTATGCTTACAAATATTTTTGGCGGGGGGATAGGGGGAGAATTTCGCAAAAGTTTATAGATATAATTTTAAGTTGGGTACAGAACTAAATTTCTGCCAAGTGTCATTGAATTCTGTCTAGCAATTCTCACGTGATACGCGGACAAAAATCGCATTACAGACATACAGACATAACGACCTGCACACACATACGTCATTTCTGGCTTTCCCTATGTGTGAAACGTGAAGATGTTGCAAAATGTTTTGATTATAAGGAATTTACAGACAAAAGTTCGATTTTATTAATTTAATATATTTTCAGATACACTGAGAGGTCAAAAATTATTCTTCGACCACATTTCATGAAACCATGGAAGCATCTGCGCAACTGCTAACTCAACGAGTCCAATGCTAAAATAGGGGTGACTGTCATCTGACTCACAAGGGAAGTATGAATCAGTAAAATCGCTATTGAAACCAAACCATGGTTAAATTAAAGAGCATGGTCGAAAACATAGGGTACAGTAGAAATTTGCTGCAACAACCTCCATGGGGGCGACATATGACCCCCTAATTGTTTTAGTTATTTCTATAAAAGCCAACAAAACACACATTGTAATAAGAACGAATGGTGCTACGGTATCTTGCTTAACTTCTGATACGGAGGTCCTCCGATCGAATCCCCGCAAAGGCATTTTTTATTTCAAATAAATATTTGTTTTTTAATTTTTAACATTTTTAATTAAATTAAATCATTATTTTAAGAGAAAATATTAATTATATTAAGAAGATCTTTTTTTTTTTTTTTTTTTTTTTTAAGTATTCCAGTTAATAAAGTATTGACCATGAATTTATGAAATATATATATTTATTTTTTTTATTTATAAAAAGGAAAATAATATTTAAAGCTACGAATATAGTTTCTAATTTCTAACAGTTATGATTAAAAGTAGAAAAATCATGAAACCATAAGTATTTTTCACAATTAGAACAAGAAATACAAAAAGATTGATCACAATTATTTGAATTACAATTTTGTTTACCGTCAATTATTGTTCATCACGAACATTTTGTTAAATATTTGGCTTTTCGTCGAGATTACTAGATTTGTAAAATCCATATTTACCCAGATTTTCAATTTTTTGAGATGTTAACTAATTATAAATTAGTAAAATCATTTTGAGAAAATTTGTCATCGTGTTCAATATTATCAGTTTTTCCGGCACCACTAAATTTGACAGTTGTTTAATGAAAAGTTAAAAGTTGTTAAAAGTTAAATGTTACATCAAATAGTTAAGCAACAGCTGTTGTTCATTCCGGATTTTTCATGCAATTTTTTGCATGAACAAATAATACAATTGAGAGCAGACGATTAACTCTTGATACTAATGTCGTCGTTAAAAAATAGTAATTGGAAATTTACATAAAACATAATCATTAACAAAATTTTATCTGAATGTAATCATTAACAAAATCTTATCCGAATGAAATATAAAAGTATTTCCCATTAAATTATTAATTTCTTTAAATTTAATAAATAAATAAATAAATTGGTTAAAATTAAAAAAATTATTATATTGCCCGCGCTGAAAAAAAAAAAAAAAAAAAAAAAACTTGTTTGAATATAAATAATATTTTCTCTTAAAATAATGATTTTAATTTAATTAAAAATCTAAAAAACAAATATTTTAGTTAAATGAAAAATTAAAATACAAAACACCACTGCGGGACTCGATCCGAGGAGCTTCGTATCAGAAGTCAAGCACGCTACCACAGCACCATTCGTTCTCGTTACGACATGTGTTTTGTTGGCTTTTATAGAAATAACTAAAACTATTAGGGGGTTATATCTCGCCCCCATGGGGGTTGTTGCAGCAAATTTGTGCTGTACCCAATGTTTTCGACCATTTAATTGAAGCTTGGTTTGGTTTTAATAGCAGTTTTACTGATTCATACTTCCCTTGTCAGAGAAAATGAGGAATAACACAGAGCGCGGAATTACTGGATGTTTTCCATATTTCAAACTGTCGGTCAAGCTGGCATCCCTCCAACATTTTGGACACGTCCTCACTGGTAGTTTTAGGATATGTGGCTGCACTGTAAACACACATTTTATTTGAAAGCACATAAGCTCCGCAGTGCTGTAGAGCAACGTAACAGCGCAGAGTTGCTTTCATAAGGAACACCCAGCTTCAGATGGAAGTTAGTGCCAAAATAAGAAGACGAAAAAAGGTTTTACAAAATTTTGAACAAGGGATGATCAGAGCCTGATTAAGGGGGAAGCACACATTATTTATACTTACACCGTTATTTTTTAACAAATACTTTCCTCCTATAATAAACAGAAAATTCTCATTAAAAATTATTTTAAAAGAATTCTGGTGTCTAATAACGGTGAGTAAATTGGATTGTTTTACACCGTTCATTTTTTATAAAAAATATTTCCTCGTCAAAGCGTGGAATTTCTATGACATGAAGTAAAAAATAATTGTAAAAATATTTCGGTGAGAGCGGAGATAATGTGTGCTTCCCCCTTAATCAGGCTCTGGGGATGATCCTCAGTGCAAGAAGAGTTGGTGCTAATGTCCTTGAAAGGATGATTGTTTGAGAATTTTCTCGTCCAATAACATTTCTGGTGGAGTACTAATGAGTCAGTGCATAAATAAATATTATAAAAAAAAAAAAAATTACATAATAAAGAAAAGTTCTGTGAAAGTTTATTTATAATCAAAGGTTGCTAAGTAATGTTTAAAAGTCGATAAGAATGATTTCTCAGAAATTAATTTTATAACATTGTCCATGCATATTTGAATCTTTTGCTCCAAAAACTAGACTGAAAATGTAATAACTGTAGCAATTAATATTTCAAGTGCAAAAATTATTTACTTTAAACTAGAGTAAACCATTCTAATTATGAAAATGTCAAGTCACGATTTTCCCCATTGCAGCATGTCTTGTACAAGATATTATTATTTTATTCAATAAAGTAAAAAAATCCTTACACAAAAGAGAAAAAATGCATGAGGATAAAGAAATTGGAATAATACGGAAGAATGGTATTTGAAAGGAACAAGCATTTAAATGCATCGCGAAACTATTCATCCAAATCTAATAGACTGATATGCTTCTTGACTACTGATGGATTTTATTGTCAGATTACATGTCTGGAATACATTGGGCAGTTGATATTCAAGACTATTTCATTTTATCTCATACCACATTTTGTAACATTTATTTTTTATTCAAAAATTTTAAAAAGCAGGGCTCCTTTTTTCTTAAAAACATTCCATGTTCATCTACGTAAGTTTTTATTTTATTTTTCTTAACTGTATGAATAGAGGATGCCAGATTTAATATATAAAACTGTTTTTGTACAAAATACAATAAGTGATATAAAATAGTTCTTTTTTTTTTTTTTTTTTTTTCAGGGGGCATAGGAAAGATTCTGTGTGTAAAGATATCCAAAACGTTTATCTTTTTAATTTTAATATTTTAATATTGCATTGGTTTGAAAACCCTACATATTATAAAGAAAAAGAGAGCAAAAACTTTCCATGTTATTAAAGAAACCTTTCTATCTCTATGAATATACATAAATTCTATTCTCATACAAATTAATAGAGATCATCATAATTATTTGTTACAGCTAGAACACATTGGAAGCATCCTATATTTTGAAATTTGTTACTGGTCTCTTTTTCCCCTTCCAGACTAAAAGTTAATTTAAATATATAAGGTTATATATATATATATATATATATATATATATTTAATATAAGTGAAACAAGGGCAATATCCAAACATAGGAAATTGAAATAACAAGAAGAAGTAAACAAGTTTTACGGGCGCATAACTTTCCCCTAAACCTCTGCAACACCATATGATAGCAAAGAAAAAGTTAAGATGAAATGTTTTATATCATTAGGTGAAAAAAATATTTTATAATTATTGATGTTTATGATCTAAATCAATCATAAATATTATGATTCAAAATAAACATTGATATTTATAATTCAATTTTATTTAAACTAAATCATATATTTTTATTATATTTCAGGGGTATTTGTGTTCCGGATTTTTTATTTTATTTCCCACCAGTAATTTTTTAATAATGATATTATTAGTAGTTTTCTTGTAATGTTTAGCAATTAAATATAACCAAAAATACAATTCGTAATTACTGGTGGGAAATAAAATTAAAAATCCGGAACGCAAACACCCCTGATATTAAAAAAAAAAATTCTCTCTACAGCTATACATAATGATGAGAGATCATGAAAATAAAATACTACAAAAATACTACATTAAAAAATTTATAAACTTACATTGTGGCATATCCTATTCACTCCTACATTACTCTATAATTCCAAGACGTTTTTCAATACCCTTCCACAGGAGGGTATGACGAGGTTTATACTAAAGAGAATTTCCATGTATATATAAACATGTTGTACAACTCATTAAAATAATTTACTCCTTACACAATGTTTTTTTTTTTTTGTCATTCTCCTACGTAACAGGGTAATAAAATACGATAAGATAAACGTATCTGTAACTTATAGAGTAATAATTAATAACCAATATATGAGTGATATTATAACTATAAAGTGGACGTTTGTGAAATATATATAGAACTAGCAGGCTACGCCCGCTTCGCTGGTCACCATTTTTAAATGATTCACTATAATTAATGAATTCTCAAAATTGCATTAATTTTTATCATGTGAGAAAAAGAGAAAAAAAAAATTCTTGTCGGAAAAAATGTCACACCGGGTCCCCACTGCCTTCAGTGTCGCAGGCCATTGTGCATTGCGCGCGCATTTATGTTCGACACCCTTAATGAATCACTATATTATCGTAAGGGAAAACATAAATATAAAATACAAAAAAAATTCTTCTCTCATCGGTGGAATAATCGGTCCAGGCCCCCACTGACGATGGCAGCATATACACGGGCGCAAGGTGCGCGTGTACATTCGCCCACCGTTCCCGCCCCTCCTAATTATTTTACACTTTCAAAAATATCAGCAATCGTTTTCTCGGGATTTTAAACCTAATAATCCAACGTTCTATCTGAATTTCTTTATTTTTACCCCTGCGACCGCCCCCCTTCCCACCCCTCGTAATAAGTTTACACTTTTGAAAATATCCGCAATCGATTTATCGGACCTTAAAACCTAATAATACTAATTTTCAACGCTCTAACTCTTATTTCTATATTTTTACCCCTTCGCCCCTAATAACTTTACAAATTCGAAAATATCCGCAATCGATTTGTAGGTTGTACTTTCTGTACCAACTTTGAACGATCTAACTCTATTTTTATTTTTTTGCCCCTCCGCTCCCCCCTTTCCGCCCCTCCTAATAACTTTACACTTTCGAAAATATCCTCATTCGGCTTGTAGCCCTTTAAAACCTATCTTTGAACGGTCTAACTGTACTTCTATTTTATTTTGCCCCATAGCCCCCCACCCCCTCCTTTCCCACCCCACCGGGGACATTTTTAAATTCCAGAAATTTGTTTTTAGGTATTTGTGGGAGCTATATTTAGAGCAAAATTCTCATATACATATTTTATTTATTCATTTATTATTTTTTTGCTTGCGATATAAAGGATTATTTGAAATCACGTTTTTTCCCCTTCCCCGCCCCTCTTGGGGCTGAATTTCTAAAATTACAGAAATCGGTTTTTAGGTATTTGTATTAGCTATATTTTAGAGCAAAAATTTCACGTGTATCTCCCTTTTCTTTGAGATATATAGGATTATGCGAAATCACGTTTTGACCCCTTCCCCGCCCTCCTCCTTGGGAACCGAATTTCTAAAATTCCAGAAATTAGTGTTTAGATATTTGTGTTAGCTATATTTTAAATCAAAAATTTTACGGGTATCTGTTATTTTTTGTTTGAGATATGAAGGATTTTGTGAAATCACGTTTTGCCCTCCCTCCCGCTCTTTAAGGGCGAATTTTGTAAAATCGCTTCTTAGTGGATGCTTACATTATAGAAGGAACATTGTTACAAAATTTCATACTTCTAAGGGTTTGGGCTGGGCGATGATGAACCACTCACTCACTCACACACTCACTCACTCAGGACAAACTATTTTTTATATATAGATATTGTAAAATATTTTTCGTGGAGCAAAGTTTTACTTTTTTATATTTAATACAAAGTAACAGGATTTAATCTTTATTTGTTTAGCACAAAATAAAGAAAAACCGATAGTGATTTTATTTCACAGAAAATTGTATGTTTAAGATCGAATGCTTATGTAAAACTCACTCAGAAAACAACAATTTAAATAATCATTTTTAAAGATAAGCAATTATTTTGTTCTTTCACGAACATTTTTTCGTAACTACTTTTATTGTTTTACTTTCCTTAAAATATGTGAACTAAAGTTTTTGTGTATATTTGTTAACGTAAGCAACATTCTCTTCAATCTATCATTCTGACAATAAGTAAGTGCAGCATTGAAACACGCTATTTCAGTCTGCAAGGTGAATTTCACAAGCAAAATTCTTAGATAATGAGCAGCAGATTATGATAAAGGAAGTAAGCGGAAAAGTTTTCAGAATAATATGCAAATCCATTCTGTTTTAAAGGCATGGGTTTATCACAGTTTCTAATCACAAACTTTACACTAATATGACATTGAAAGGAGTTACAAATTTGAACATTAGCTGCTATGTTTGGGATTGAATTTAAACATCTTATAAAAATGTAACTATGAGTAAAAAGAAATTGACTTAAAATAGAAATTATTAGAATTATTCGTAAAATCATTAAAATTAGAAATATATTTTTAACTACACAATGTCTTTAAATATAGCTTATCCATTTTAGTTATTGTATTTTTTTTTAAAAAGAATGCGCCATTGTTAAAATGCAAAATATGATATAATTTTTGTACAATCGCCCTTAATTTAGAATTTAGATAGAAAGGAATGCTTTTTAAATACAAGTAAAAAAATAAAATAGTACATTGTATTTGCATGATATTAACAGCGAAGATATTCAACTACTTAAAGAAAAAAATATATATGAAAAAAACATATATAAATGTATTTCAAATATATATTTTTTAATTGCTTGTGATGAATTTTAACAATAAAAAATTTGTACATCACCTCCATAATAATTAATAAGTTTTTAGTGAGATGGTATTTTAATATACTACCCTATGTACAAAGTGGTCAAAATAACAAACCATGACGTTCTAAAAATGTAATAAAATACATTTTTTTTTTTTTAATCACATTTATATTTTCCCCCTAAGACTGATGGTAAATTCTCGAAGTAATATGCAAATTAATTAATACACAGGGTAATATCTTGAAAAATACTATCTAAAAAACAGCAACAACCTCTAAAAAATCCTTTTTTGAACAAAAACACCTTCATGTGGTATCTATTGCCATGTAGTGAAATTAAAGTGAAGTACATACAGTCGGTAACAAAAGTGTCCGAACACTAGCAAACATTCCTATGTAAAAAAAGTACACTTCATACGGTTTTGTTATATAAATCCTTATCGAATCATGTCATTACACTGACTAAGAACAGGATTCGACAAGGATTTATTTAACAAAACCGTATGAAGTGTACTTTAATTACATAGGAATGTTTGCTAGTGTTCGGACACTTTTGTTACCGACTGTACGTCAATTCATGTTAGTATCTTTAACATTCCTTCCATAAATTCGATAATATACGTTTTTTAAGCTAATGATATGTTACAGTACCGTTAGAAGATTGTTTCATTGAAACACATTGCCGATGAAGAAAGAATTTAAAAAAAACTTTTCTTGTTCAATATGAAAAATGAAATTATTACGTAAAATAATATTACTTAACAGTACTTTATAAAAAGACAAACCTAATTTTCTTGCATGTTATAGTAATGACCTTTCGATAATACGCTTATTTATGGCTCTTTATCTTAAGTTCATGTCTAAAAAATCCATTTTTTTTCCCTTGTAAAAAAGTTTTTAAAGAATAAACATGATATAAATAATCCTTGTAAATTGTCCTTGAAATTTTAACTTTTTTTTTCTAGTTTAAAAATCATCACTTTTTAAATCTCAAGTTCAGAACGTTTGCCCTTCTTTAACACGTTCGCTGCACTGTAAAAAAATAACTATTACCAGCTGCAATCTGTGATTTATTTTATCCAATCACAGAGAATTTCTTGCAAGAAATTCTCTGTGATTGGATAAAATAAATCACAGAGTGCAGCTGGTAATAGGTTTTTTTTTACAGTGTGCCAATCTCACGTGACTAATGTTTGAAACGGCGTTTTTTTCCTTTAACCTGCCGATTATGTTTCACGTATTTCACAAGAGCGCTACATCGCCAGATGTTATGGGCTTTGTGTTTACCTTTGCTTAAGGCTCCTATATATACGAGCTGGCGCATCAGGCATTTTGTTGCCTTAAGGTTGCCACATGTACCCAGCGCGTTTCTCTGATAAACAAACCACAAACATTTTTTTTTATCGTCTTACGTTACTTTATAGTAACTTGTTTTATTATATTTCATAATTTTAGCTAAGTAAACTATGATATGGAAGTTTGTTAAGCGATAAACTGCTATAATCATTCAAGAAGTGAATATAAAGTGTTCACAGATCTTCTATTACTGTGTATTTGAGTTTTGGCGACATTTTGTGAAAGAAACAGACACTGCCCTAACAAAACATCTTACCCCAGTACATCCATAGGATATCCTCAGAATAAAATGACATCCTGAGAATATACTGTGAAAACGTGGAAAAATGCCTTTAAATAAAGGCTGTCCCCACGTCGCCAGAAACTGTAGTGTCGCTTCGATCACATCGATTAACTGAATTTTGGTATACAACTTCGTGTTAGCTTGGTGGTACTTTAACATTTGGTGTAATTGTATGATCTAAGTTTTATTCTTTTATTTGTGATTAGTTATGAATTCGTAATTATTTCATAATTATTTTTTATTCTATTTTATAAAAAATTTTCTTTTGTTCTGCGTTTTTTTTTTTTTTTTTTTTTTTTTTATGAAATTTTTTTTCCTGATGTATTTTTTGTTAGGTTAGTTCACCGGTGTTCGATCGTACGCCGCCGGTGGAGGGTTGCTATTCGGAACACAATGCGAAATGACGCCGTCTTGGCGATTTTCGAAATTTCGCCAAGTGGCAGCCTAAAGTAAACTTTCACTTGTAAAGCAATACGTCACATCCCGCGCTAGCGCGGGATCGGCAGCGAACGTGTTAACTACATTTCTGACGACCATGGAAGCCTCTGCGCAACTGCGGACTGAACGAGTCCACTGTTGAAATAGGGGAGATAACCTTTTCGTTGAGAGAAAATATGCGATAAGGGAACACCGGATGACTGGATGTTTATTAAATCCCAACCTGTCGGTCAACTTGGCACCCCTTCCAAGCGTCTGGACTAGTCCTCACTACTAGTCGTGAGAAACGTGGTTGAATATAATAGGTGTAATCATAGCTGCCGATTGTTATAACTTTTTGTGTACTAGTATTTTTTATAGAAATATTTTATAAGTTTTTGTAGATTTTTCATAATTAAATAGGGTGAAGATTTCTTTAAAGAATATTGGTATTCAGAAATCATAACACTATATAGTTTAAAATGCGAAAGCCCTATGGCTAAAATCAAACTTCTGCCCATTTTATTTCTATTTCCAGGTGAAGCCAATTCGATGTTTAATTAATAATGAATTGGATATGATTAAATAAAGATTCTATATCTATTATAACATTACAGTCGGTAACAAAAGTGTCCGAACACTAGCAAAAATTCCTATGTAAAAAAAATACACTTCATACGGATTTGTTAAATAAATCCTTATCGAATCTTGTTCTTAGACTGACTAAGAACAGGATTCGACAAGGATTTACTTAACAAGGATTTACTTAACAAGGATTTACTTAACGTTATTTGTAAGGATCCTAACTTCCACAGCCATCGATTGATGTTCATAAAGGCAATTTCGGCCTTTGAAAGGTCAAGAAATGCTGAGAGAGATGTTTAACACTATCTGTCCATCTGGTGGCCGAATAGTAAGCGCTCTGACAATGGATTACTAGATGTCGGGTTAGAGTCTCATCTCAGATCTTAGTGGTTCGAAACCTACTCTAAGACATAGGTCATTGTCTAATTAGCCCTGTCGGTAACAAAAGTGTCCGAACACTAGCAAAAATTCCTATGTAAAAAAAGTACACTTCATACGGTTATGTTAAATAAATCCTTGCCGAATCCTGTTCTTAGTCAGTCTAAGAACATCATTCGATAAGGATTTATTTAACAGAACCGTATGAAGTGTACAATTTTTACATAGAAATTTTTGCTAGTGTTCGGACACTTTTGTTACTTGAAGCAGTAATTTTTGCTTTTTTTAATGAAATATGCTGACCATCATCTCCATATAGTAATCTTTTCAAATTATTTCAGAGCCATGTAAAATATTATCGGCATTTTAATGGCTATATGAAAAATTAACATCACCGATGCATTTGAGTTAAAATAAGGCGAATTCGTTATTCGAACCTATTTATTTATTTTCATTTCATAAGAAACTTGTCATTTAATTTTATTTAATTACGGGACATTAAAAAATGTAAATAATGTTTAATATCCAAAATATCTGAATAACAATAATTTAGTAATTAAATTCTTCGAAATTTCCCATTTGTATATACATGTATTTTCAAATTTGACACAAATGTTCTTTAACTACTAATGATCGGTATAATTTGTTTTTTAGCTTCTATTTTGTGAATTCAAATGTAATAATAGAAAAAGTTTTGATTATTTATGTTGAAAATTTTTACATGATTCTCATGTATTGCACTTTATAAAATTTGAGATTAGAAAATTATTTATTTTTTGCCCTAAAAGATATTTTATTCATATTATCTGAAATATTTTTAATTTTACAGCGCTTTTAACCACTGTTGCCAACTTAGCACCTTTTGGCTACCGGAAAAAATTTATAAAGATATCTATTTTATTTAATCAATAAGCTCTAATGCTTTTCACTGTTGAAGTTAAAAAAAAAAAGAAAAAAAAAATCCAGTAGTTAAAAGGTGCTAAGTTGGCAACTATACTTTTAACCCATTAAAAATTTCTTTCTTTTTTCTAATTTTTATATTACAATTCATACCACTATTTATGAATGATAATATTCATGTTGTTTAAACGCAAAAAAAAAAAAAAAAAAAAAAAAAAAAAAAAAAGATAAAATAAATATATATATGTATATATATATATATATTAAAGTACTGTGCTAATAAGTACAAACTCTGTCAGAATTACAACAGTCCTATAGCTGTGCCTGAGTGCTGTTCGAGCAAAACTGTTAAGTGTTTAATTGAAAATAGACTAAAGTACATGCAAACAAACATTTCCAGGAAATTAAAAAATTTAGTTTCAAATCATATCTAAAATATAGCACACGAACATATTAATTCACGAACTGTTCAATAATCATTGTTGCACCAAATACGCCTTGATTTAATAGACGAATTTGGTATTATGTTTGTATATATTTCACAAACATTTATCGTATATATTAATTAAAAGTAGTATCATATTTATGTGGCAAACAATTACGAAAAATTTTCCCTTTTAGATTATATTCATGCACGTTTGCTTTTCTAAACCAAGATCAAGGTTTTAATTCCTTTATTATAATAATAAGTACTAGGATCCTTGATAATAGAATAATTTTAACAAAATGTTAACAGTGCCAAGTGAATCTAACTCAGACTTTGTAGACCTGCATGAATTTTCATATTAATTATAATTAAGGAAAATGTTTCAGCGTCTACAAACATCATAACGCCAGTGTATTACATCCTTCATTGCACATGAAACAAACAAAACGTATTTCAGTTTAAATTGTTTGAAACATTCCTTTTGGGAGAACAAACATAATCTCAAACGAATGCTGGAGTAATTATATGAACAATAAAAGTTTCATATGTTATTAGAATTCATAAAAGAAATTTTTCTTAAATTAAGATTAAATGGTTGAAAAATTATTTACAGAAAATGTATTTCTTACATATTTTTGACTGTTAAAGTTATCTATTGAAAATATATGGGTGGAGTTTGGGGATGTAATTGTTTACATTTGACAAATAAAATTGGATACTTAAAAATTTATAAAATATGTAATTTTAAAGCACAGGTATTATAAATATTTCGGCATTAATATTAAATTTTATATGTTTGGCCCTAAAAGATAATTTATTCATATTATCTGAAACATTTTTTATTTTAGAGCGCATTTAACACAGCAATTTTTTTTAAAATCTTTATATTGCAGTTCATACAACTATTTCTGCGTAGCAATATTCACGTTATTTAACCGTAAAAGTTTTTATTAATGAAAGCACTGGGCCCTCCGTGACTGAGTGGTTATGTAACCACACTGCTAGTCGCCTTCGAGCGTAGGAGAGCGGGTTCGATTCCCGCGCTGGCCCTAGCTGTTTTTCCATTTCTTTGTATTGTAATTTTGTCATGTGCTATCTGTAATTATTTGACGAAGATTTACAAGCGGACTACGAGTCAAGCATACAAATCTGATGTATATGTTATCAAAAACAAACAAACAAACAAACAATGAAAACACTGAAGTTTGTACCGTAACTGTTAATGGGATGAGAGTATATGCAAACAAACACTATGTTCTAAATGGCTATAGAATGGAGATATTAGCACATTTTATGCTTTTCGAAACATGTTTGCTTAGAATAACTGCAATTACATTGAATTTATTAAAATTAAAACTTGTATTAATTTCAATATTCTTACGTATTTTACTGTTTTATAAGGGAATTATTGGTGTTTAAAAGTACAATAGAAAAAATTTATATCGAAAATAGAAGGAATTATTTTACATCAAATGTAGTGAAATTAAACAATAATCAATACAATAAGATATATTCATTTAATAAAATTATATAGCATAAACAACTAATGCAAATGCATACATATATAACATACACAGCTACACTATATTTTGTATGTTATTTATTTATTTATCTATTTACTTTTTAATACGAGCCGAAACAACTCAGATTTGTTCTAATCACTTTTTTTTTTTTTTTTTTTTTTTTTTTTTTTAAACATATTTATTATTATCTCTATATATTAAAAAAAAGTTACTGTCACTGGCGTCACATTCTTTGTCTGCGACAGCATCTTCTAACGGAGGGCAGGGTTCTTCGCGTCATGAGAGGTATCAGTGTGTTCCGAATACTCCAAGGCAGACATTTTAGCTGCTTAGAAATTGCTATTATTTTAGTTAAAGAAGTTATTAACTAAAAACGACAAGTTTATGAAGGTACTCTATTTGCCATTTTGAAGAAATTTTCTCCCAGTGACGTTGTTCTTCTGTCATGAAGTCATTTTACACGGGAAAATTAAAATACAGGGTGTTTATAAAGTCCCGGACCCATTTTGTTGTTTAATAACTCATAAAATAATAAAGATAGATTAAAATTAATAACATAAATGGTTAGATAGACTCAAAAAGTTTTATGACCCTTGTCAATGAACTTCCACGTGTGCCCCCTTCGTCGCACGGAGAATATCAAGTCGATAGTCAATTTCACGCCAGGTAGCGGCAAGCATGTCGGCATCCACAGAGGCTATTGCGGTTGTAATTCTGATTTTTAGGTCATCAATGTTCGACACTCTCCTCCTGTAAACATCGTCCTTTACAAATCCTCAAAGGAAAAAGTCCAGCGGCGTTATATCAGGTGATCTGGGTGGCCAAGGAATTGGACCTCCTCACCTAATCCATCTTCCTGCAAAATGGTCATTCAAAGAACTACGAACGATGGTACCCCAATGAGGTGGTGCACCATCTTGTTGCAAAAAGACATGTGGCTGAAGCTCTTCTAGTTGTGGAAATACGAAGTTTTCCAACGTGTCTAAGTATACGACTGATGAGACCGTCTTTTCTGTATAAAAGAAAGGCCCAATGACTCGGTCGTGCATTAGTCCACACCACACATTAACCTTTGGGGAATCCCTTTGTGCCTCACGGTGTTCATGGGGGTTTTCAGAACCCCATATGCGCACATTATGGCGCAGAAACATGAAGATGCTTCGTCGGAGAACATTATGCACTTCAGAAAATCAGCATCATCTTCTATCCTCCTTATCATATCTGTTGCAAAGGCCATCCTCCTAGGACTATCGTCCGGTTTCAAAACTTGAACAATTTGAACTTTGTATGCATGCAGTCTTAATTTTTTCTTAATAACCTGGTACACCGTCAAAATTGGCATATCCAATTCCCTTGCCGCTGATCATACAGATCTTCTAGGATTGTGTAAAAATGTCTCTCTGACACGGTCAACATCAAAACCACTTGTGCAGGGACGTCCGGAACGTATCTTATCTGCGATACTTCCAGTTTCTTAGAAAATTATTTTTCCACCGCAAGATGCTGCTTTTGGATGGAGGATCTTTTCGGTGAATTCTTCTGCAATTTCTCTGTGCTTGCACTATCGATTTCGTTTCTATGTACCACCATAAAATCTGTGCTTTCTCTTGTGGTGTATGCATTCTCCTTAATATCCGCTCCAATAAAACATCACATACAAAAGTACTACATAGAATAAACACATCAAAAGTAAACATAACATTGCAATAGTTGCCAAAAACAAAAGAGAGAAAAATGCAATTAATAAGCAGACGATATTTAGAAAAGTACAGATATTTAGACTGGAAAATGAAATTATCTGAAATTAACCACACGCGCAGACGATATTTACAAAAGTAAAGATATTCAAACCTGAAAAGAAAATATATGAGTTATTCCATCAATAAATGCCGTAAGTTTGTTTATATCTTCATTATTTTATGAGTTATTAAACATCAAAATGGGTCCGGGACTTTATAAACACCCTGTATGATCCATGGTTCTACGTAGGTAGGTAGGTAGGTTCGATTTAACGTCGTACCAGTACTGCGCTATGGGTAATTGGCGACGGTCTGGGACGCACCCCTAGAGATGTTCTGGTCACATGGCATCACAATTTTGATCCTTCCCGGAAGGGAACACCCCCCCCCCCCCCCGCTTTGGTGATCCCCAGAGGTATAGTGTGGGTGGGAACATGGAGAACTTTGCGGTCACGAAAGATTTTATGTGCACCTGCCACGATTAGTGTACACGACGGTCTTTGGGCAGCTCAAGTATCGAATCGGCAATCTTCCAATTACGTGCTCGGCGCTTTACAGACTAGGGTACCGCGGTCCGAAACCATAGATGTAAAAAAGGAAGAAAATAAATATCAACATTTTTTCTCTACTTTTAGAAAATTAATTTACTTACACGGGAAAATTAAAATATGATCCGTCGTTGTAGGTAGGTAGATAATTAGGTAGGTTGTGTTTGACGTCGCACCATTACTGCACTATGCATAACTGGCGACGGTCTGGGACGCATCCCTACGGATGTTCCTGAGACATGCCACCACAATTTTGGTTCTACACGACGGGGATGGTCCCTATTAAAAAATATATATAAATATTATATATTTCAATTTCACATTGAATGAGGATTTCCATAATAATTTTCTGCTTTTGTCTTGTAATATTCACTATTAATATTCCTTTTCAGTGAAAGAAAACAGCGAATAGGCGGACAGAGCTCTGCATGTGTTAATAAGTAAAGTGAGTCGGGGAAGAGGCGAAGCATCCCTTGGGGGGGTTGGTGAGCGGAGCGAGCAGGGGGCAGAGCCTGCTAGTTTTTTTTTTAATTTTAACAATAATTTTGGACAATTTACCAAATGAACTTGTTTGTATTAACCAAAATATGGTTAAATGAAAAGTAATTGCCACTGAATAGTTTGAGGAGCTACGTAATCGATCACTCTGTAAATAGCCAACGAACAAGCGATGTGTTGAGTCAACAAAACTGTATGCAATGGACAAATTAATTTTGGTGATGTGAACGAATTATGATTAAATAAATAAAATACATTTGGTAAAAAAAAAAAAAAAAAAAAAAAAAAAAAAAAAAATTCTAGTGGCATTTATTCATTCATTCATTAATTTTAAATTTATATGGGAAAAAAAAGTTAGCGAATTTTTTTCAACAAAACATTTTTTTCTGTGTTACTTCACCGGTGTAATAATCGGTTAAAATTAGATTTGTTGGAAAATTCTGTCCATTTTCCCATATACCTCATATATCACTTCAAGAATTAGAGGTAAGTTACCGATACATTTTTTATTATTTAATAAGACATTTTTATTCGTAAAGTTTGATGCAAAAGTTTAAATATAAATGGGTTACAAGGATAACATATAGGTGTTTCTTTTTATTTAGTTTGTTTTTATTTGATTTATTTTTCACTTTCTCCACTTTCATTTAATACAATTAAATGTAAAATTAAATTTTTAGAAATAAGTTTTCAAATATTAATAGTATAAAAAGACAAATTTCGTATTATTCCCTTTTATTTAACTAAGTAACTTTATTTTATGGCCATATTTTTTCCAAATTAATTTATTTGCATAGCACATAAAGTAATTTTAATTTATTTCCGTTAAAAATTCTATAAAAATCTCAATGCTTTTATCATGAAATGTGTAATAATGAGGGTTTAATTCAATATAAATATTGAATTATTTTTTTATGCATTTGCACTTGATGTAGTAATAGTTTCTTACAAAAAAAAAAAAAAAAAAAAAAAAATCTTAATTTTCGTCATGTTTCAATGTAATGGAAAAAGATATCATTTTAAAAATTGTCAAAGCTCTGTTTATTTTTCGACTTTTATGTATGGTAGCAGAGCACGATTTTTTTTTTTTTCAGCGCAGTGTTATTTACTTCAAAAAATCTTTTCATTATAAAATTCATTGTAGTACAATTTGCGCCCCGAACGTCAATTACTTAAATTTACACAAACATTTAAAATATGTCAGGGACTTTTAGACTACCCTGTACATTTGTGTTAATTTAGAAAATGATAAGGAGAAATCGAAGAAAATTAAAATTGGATAAGAAATAGAAATTTGTTAATTATTATACAAATAACGATTTCAACTACACTGAAAAAATATTAACTAACACAGAAAAAAAAAATAATAATATTTATAATAAAATCCGCAAACAAAGGTATAAGAATCAAAAAGTACGTAAATACATTTTCGGTAAAAAAATTAGTTTTAATAGCTGAAACAGGGAGAAACAGAGACACAAGGGAAAAAAAAAAAAATCTCGGCTTACTTTACAAAATCTAGAAAATAATATATATGCAACATTTTACGGATTTAGGTTTTATTTATAATTTAAAAAATATTTTCTCTTTTTTTTCTTTTTTTTTTTTTTTTTTTTTTTTTTAAAAAAAAAAAAGGAAAAATGTGAAAAAAAAAGCACGCTTAGCTAACTGGCGAAATTTATTTTCATTAAAAATGATTATCATTTTTAAGGAGATTTTTATAACCTAAATATGTGTTTAGATTTAAATAATTCTTGCTTTGAAATAGGTTGTTGAATATTTTATATGCCGTAACAAACTTTTGTGAAAGAAGTAAACTCATTCATTTTTTTCATAGATATCTTATTTAAAATATGGGGCGAAAATTATAAGGAATATTTACTTATGAAAGCAATCGCCATATTTCTAAAATAAGCATTCCATTATAACGTGTTGTGATTATTTTTTAGTTTTAAGAATTTCTCATAATGTATCAGATTTCGGACATATTTCTATAAATACAGAGATTAAGACATGAATTAAATGAGTAAACAAATTTATCTTAAAAAACTTTTTTGTCGTCTATCATAGATATTAGTATATACACTCATTGCCATAAAAATTTGCGCGCCAAGAAAGATTTATCAGAATGAAACGAAATTTTACATACGTAAGTGCAACGTTGATAGAAATAAATTATTACAGAATAAAAGCGAAATGATCATTTATTACAACAAAAATTACGAAAGAATGGAGGTTTTAGTATCCTGTTGGACCACCTCTAGCGTGAATGCACGATTCGATACAGCCGAGCATTGAGGCATACTAGTTTCGTAGGACGTCCTGCGACATCTTGTTCCACATTTGTTGTAAACATATCTATAATTCGTCCAAACTCGTAGGCTGTCCAACTTGCCGCCCCAAGTGATCCCAGATATACTCGATTGGTGACAAATCTGGGTATCGAGCAGGCCAAAGAAGGGTGGTACTGTGGTGGAGGCAGTCTTGTGACGCCCTTCATGTGTGTGGCTGAGCATTGTCCTGTTAAAAAATGGAACCTGGGAGCCCTGCCATGAGTGGTAACACCTAGTGACTGAAGGATGTCACGAACGTACTGCTGGGTTGTCGTGGTGCCGTGGATCATTATAAGGGATGACCGTGTGTCGTTTGCAATATCATCTCATACCATCACACTAGCTAAGGGTACGGAGTGCAGCTGCAAAGAAAAGGCAGGAATGAGGCATTCACCCCGGTGCCTAAACACACGTACATCTTAGTCATCCCTGCCCAAATTGAATCTGGATTCGTCGCTAAGGACGGCGTGGTTCCATTCGGTTGCAATCCAACCCCGTCGAGTGCGACACCACTCCAAACTGAGGATTGCCCATCTGCGCACAACTAGTGCGACGTAAATCCAAACCATCCATCCATCCGTCCAAACTGAGGAGAGGGGGGGCGGGTATTATTGGCGACACACGTAATGGGTGCCGCGGTAGAATCTTTTTTTTATGCCAGGTGCCTTGTGATGGTACGTACAGACACAGGGACAGGTCGTGTAGGTGCTGCATATGTCCGGATGGTGGACAACGAGACAGTTGGCCCTATGCATATGTTTTGTATGATGTGACGGTTATTTCGATTATTGGTCTGTCGAGTGTGTCCTGAGCTTGGTCGCCGTGTAAGCGACCTCTCTCTTCTCCACTGGTCCCAACATATACCCACAGTAAAATCAGAACGGCCTAGGTGCCTGGCTACTTGCCGAGCTGATCACCCGGATTCAATCATATCGATGATTCTTTCCCTCTCGGACTCTGACAACTGCTCGGATTGTCTTCGATGGCGGCGTAACGACATCTCTATTTAAAAAGCGTCCCTCTGCAACAAATTATGTACACCAAACAAGCTCTGCTTACCTGTTTTATACTCTTCAAGAAGAACGAAGTTCAACGCCCTCTGGTGGCATTAAGCAAAGCGCAATCACGTTGCATTTCTAATCATTTGCATATCCGCCTGGTACGTACCTTCATGCCAAGTTTCATTACGCTCCAACAATTATTTCTTGGTGTGCAAATTTTTATGGCAATGAGTGTATTTTACTATCTTTAATATGAATTTTAATATCTAGAAAGATAATTGATTGATTTTTAAGTATAATGTGAGTTAAATTATGATTAGGAGGTTAAGCTAATAAAAAAGAATTAGGGGATTTGTTATTAATGAAGAAAATAATTATGCCATAAATATAATGGTAAAGTATAATATTGTCATAACAAAATTTGCACTCATAATAATAAAGATGTAGATAAGCCACAATACCTGAGCTGCATACCTCTTACGAGATTGCGACTTTTTATAAACATACACTATTATTATGTAAAATATAATTATTATGTAAATCAAAATTAAGAAAAGTTTTAAAATGTTCGGCACTAAAGTTATTGGAACATTTAATTTGATTTTTGTATTTATGAAAAATATCATATACAATTTGATAGATGTCTGACATTATTATATTATTAAAATGACCTTGAAAGTCATAAGTTTGAATATTATTAACATTCTCGAGATATGATTTATGATATAGTAGCTATATAGAGGCAATGGATATTATCATCTTTAGAAGTAATGTTACAAATTTGTTTTGGAATATCAAGAAGCAGTTCATTAGCATGATTGTTGTACCAATAGTTACCGTTCTAAATTGTATAGGAGCCTTCTGAAATTTAGATACGAATACAATGGATACATATGGATAATTGAAAATTTTAAAAGGATGTTACAACTATGAATTTTTCTATTATTAAAAGAAGAAAAAAAAAAACTATTTGCAGTTAAAGAAGAATTATTATTGTTAGATATTGAGTTATTCGAAAGAGATTGTTAACAGTATATACGTATAATTGCAGTAGTACCTGGAGATTTGTCAACATAAGTTATCATATAATCATTTTGAAGATCTTGTATAGATTTAAATAGAGCAGATGTATTAAAATATTCTAAAAATGAATAATTATATGTAATTCAATTGTAAATTTTAATAAGACTAGACATTTCCATTAGACATTTAAATTACGCTGTAGGTTTATCATATTTAATTACATTTTTATACGCAAACAAATCTAGAAAAGTTGAATGTGGGAAGATTTCGTCCCATTCTCCATAACTTTTTTTAAAAATTCAGATGAAGGTGAAATAAAGGATAAAAACTTACAATCATGAAAATATTCAATATAAATCATAATATATATATATATATATGAAAGACGTAAAGGCATAAATGCATTGTAATAGACTCAGAATGATATAAAATGATGTAGCGGTATCAGGTAATGTTGAGTTGAGTTGATTAAGTCTTACGTTGCACTAGAGCTACACGGTGCTCAATTGATAACTGTCTGGGATTCATCCGTAGAGGTGTTTCGGAGACATGCCATCACAAATTTGTTCCTTAGTGAGGTCGCCCCCGCTTCAGTAAACCCCAGATGTATTATTTTCGGAACTTGGAGGATATTGCGGCTACACCGGATTTTACGTGCAGTTAATACGACGACATTCGGCCGGATCGAGTATGAAACCTGCAATCTCCCTAACACGAGCTCGACGCTCTACCAAACAGGCTACCGCAGGTTCTCTTTCAGGTAAAAAAAAAAAAAAAAAAAAAAAAAAAAAAAAAATATATATATATATATATATGTATATATAACTAATACAACTAAGATATCTAACAAGAGAATAAACAAACCATCATTACAATTCGGGAAAATAATGAAGAAAATTAAACAAAAACTTCTCAATTCAAATAAAATAAAAACATACACTATCTATCAATAAGTATTTGGACACTTTCGAATTTAGACGTTTTGTCAACTATCTCGAAAAATTCTTATTCTATTAGGAATTATTCTGAAACTTTTGGAGTATAAAGAACATGCTATATTTCGTCTATTTTAACAAAAGTTTTGTCCTGTGGAGGGGTCCAATAAAAAAATTAAACAAAAATCAAAATGTTTTGCATCACCCTGTAAAAAGTAATGCTGGAAATGCGTTTTTGATAAAGCGTATGATTATGAGGATTCTTCTAATAATCTGTATAATTTTTTATGAAGCTACCATATCTATTAATATATATATATATATATATATATATAATTTATTTAATTGAAAAATAAAATAAAATAAAATAAGTTTTTTCATTATAACACGTAGGTTATTAGGCACAGTATACTGCAATCAGAATGCAAAAATGTTAAGTATCTTGCAAAATAGGAGCATTTTTACTAAATAATTTTTAACTACGCATGCGCAAGCTTCTAAAAAATTTTATTAGTATAATTTAATAGCAAAAGTATTGAAGTACGTTTTTGAAGACCCCAAATAAATATCGTGTAAATTCAGAAAAAGTTATGAGAGATAGAATAAACAAAATTCCAGTTCCTCTCAAAAAAAAAAAAAAAAAAAAAAGAGTAAAGGATGAAGGAGGGGTTATCAAATTTGTTTACAATCAGCGAACATTGCCTTACTATTGGGCATTGATTGAATCTAAATAAAAATTTTAGTAAAATCCCTTTTAGTTTAGTTTTTATTTTGAGAAAAACTGAAATTCTGCTCATTCCATCTCTGATAGCATTTTGAATTTATACGATATTTGTTTGAAACATTGATATAAGTAGCTCAATAATTTTGGCTATTAAGTTATGCAAATGAAATTTTTTAAAAAATTGCGCATGTGTAATTAAAAATTATTTGGTAAAAATGCTCATATTTCCTAAGATATTTAATGTTTGTGCATTCTAATTGCAGTATGCTGTGTTTAATGTAGTATACCAAATTAAAAAAAAAAAAAAAAAAAAGAAAAACTTTGCGCTGGGTATAATACCCTATGCGTTATAATTTAAAAAGTGCCTTTTTTTTTTTTTTTTTTTTTTTTAATTTTTTAAAAAAGCCGTTATATCTCCATGAATATTTATGTGATAGCCTCATAAAAATGTATATAGATAATTAGAAGAATCCTCATTCTACAACCAGAACATGTTTCAAGCATTACTTTTTACAGGGAGATCCAAAACATTTTGTCTTTTATTTAATATTTTACTGGTCCTCTTTTTTATCTTTAGAACTAAATTTAAGGTGAAATATACGAGGTATAACATATTCTTTATTCTCAGAAAATTTCAAGGTAATTTCTGCAGACTATTTTTAGATATTTCACAAAACATCTAATTCGAAAGTTTCCAAATATTTATTGATAGACAATGTATAAGGGCGATTCAAATTTCCATTACTGAATATTATTTTTGCAATTAATTTTTTAAACAACTCTTTAATTTTTTTTTTTTTTTTTTTTTTTTTTTAGTGTTTGAATGCATTAATAAAAAAATATAATATTATTTTATCCCATAATTTTGAGGATATTTCAGTACTTTTTAGAACATTCAAATACGTCATATAATTTATTTTTTAAATATGTGAGTGTCCTTAACCCTTTCAGCCGTAGTTTTCCCGCTGATGGAACACCTAATTTTAATTCTCAAGTGCAAAAACTCATCCCGGAAATTTATTAGCAAAAATTTACGTTTATAACTTATTAGAAAAGACCCTTTTTTTTAACCTGAAAATTTAAAATTTCTTTTATATAAATTTTGTTCGTAAATCCCGGTGGGAGTGTAATTTAAATGATCCGAATTACCCTGCGCCGCAAAGGGTTAAACCCCTTAAAATGAAACCATGAAACAGAGTTTCATATCTGGGTCGGAAAATTATTTAATTTTGTCTTTCGTGTTTTCCAATTTTTTCTCGTCCAACACTGCTGATTATGAAAATTTCCTTTCAAAAGATGAACGATTTAATTTTGATAGTTTAAAAGTAATTTTTATTATTCATCCGTTACTTGGCGAATATATAGAATTCAATACACTGTTAAAAATTTCTATAAATTTAATGTAAATATTTATCCAGAGTCTCTGTAAATTTACAGTAATTCTTAGTTAAAAGGGAAAAATCGAGATTCTCAATCTTTATTCTGTATTTTTACCTAATTTTATTAATTAGTTTTTTAATTAAAATTAAAAATGACTGTTTCTACTTTAGAAAAAAACATTTTACAGTCGGTAACAAAAGTTTCCGAACACTAGCGAAAATTCCAATGTAAAAAAAGTACACTTCACACGGCTTTATTAAATAAATCCTTGTCGAATCCTGTTCTTAGTCAGTGTAAGAACATAATTCGATAAAGATTTATTTAACAAAACCGTATGAAGTGTACATTTTTTACATAGGAGATTTTGCTAGTGTTCGGACACTATTGTTACCGACTGTAAGTCCGAAATATATTCTCCCCAATAATTAATTAAATTAATATTAGTTGTTAAAATGTATGTATAAAATAAGTTTTTAAACATCTCCGTTTATTTTCTCTGTAATTTTAAGTAAGAGTTAAGATAATACATTACACAGAGTTTTCCGTTGACATTTTTAACAGTGTAGTAAGGAAAAAAATAACGGTCGCTTTTGCAATTTCAGAGTTTGACTATATAATTCTTATAATTTAATATTCAATTGAAATGCTATATAATGTTTCAAATTCCCTAAAATATTATTATACACTGGTTCTCATAATTATAAGGACACCAGTTTTTCTATATTAACTAAACACTGAACACTATTATTTAAACAAATATATTTTTTATTCGTTTGAATCTCCTTAATAGACGATATTTAAAAAGTTTTATCGTTTATCTATCTTAAAAAAATTTAAAAACGGTCAAAAAGATTATTTTTCAGGTGTTCACAATTATAAGGATAGCTCGAATCTTAGTAATTTTTTTTCAGTTATTCTTTAAATTGACATTTTATGAGGTCTCTTTTTAGGGTGAAACAGCCAGACATTCTCCCAGGTATATATATATACTATATACATTTTTTTTTTTAAATATTCAGTTTCAGTACCATTTCATACAGCATAGATGATATTCTAACTACATTTAAACTATTTAAAATTACATTCCACAAGCATGCACTTTTCTAATATGATAAGTTAAGTTCTTTTTCAACTTTTAGGCCACGGGAAAGTCAATAATACAGAAGTTTCTTTCTTCAAACTATTCCCTAATTCTCTAGAAGTAGAGCAAAAATGTAAGTCTTGTTGAAAAAAATATATTACCCCCAAAATCTAACAAAAATCTGAGAATTCCACGTTTAAAATTTGCGGATATTCTCTTGATGTTCATAATATTAGAAAAAATTACTAAATTCATTCTGCCTTCAGTAGAAACAGCGCCCCAGAGAAAATGCCCAATTTATATCTGCCTTTAAAAAATCTGCTCTGTCTTTCGCTATCTTCAGATCGTGCTAGTAACTGTTAAAACCATTTGATTAATCAAGAATAAAATGTTTTTATCCGAAAATCAACATTTTACCATTTAATATTGTCTTTATTCAACATTAACACAGACGATCTTTCCCCCATTAAATGCTTATTGATTATTACAGGATTTTTTATTCATTTTAACAAATTATTAATTATTTTAAACATGCATAAATGTGGACCCCAAACTTTCGTTAAAAATTACGAGCAAATTCAGCAGCAGTCATTTTGAGTAATACAGTAAGAGGAATTATGAGTCTTCGATCTCTGTAAAACAACTCTGATTTTGCATCAGGTCTCTCTCCTAACGAACCAACAGTTCAACGTTTGATCACATTTCCTTCAGCAATTTTAGATCTTCGAATTTCATTAGAAATTCGGCAGATTGAAATTATCCTTCAACTTAAAAAAACACATTTATCATACTTCACTACATAAACGTTCGTTTTTTTGAGGAATTATCAGTAATGTCCGTCCAAGAAAAATTGAAGGCAATGTAGCCCAGTAGTTAACAAATTCGCATGTCAACTGTAATTTATCTCCTAGTAAGTTAAATAAAACGAAAAAATCTTGATTATCCCTATAATTATGAACATCTAAAAACGTGGAGAAAAAAATATTTTGCATTATTTTTTATTAATTTTGTTTCATATTAAAAAAATTATAGTAGTTTTGGTTTTTATAATACTAGATATATTAAGTGCACTAGTATAATCTTGTTCACAATTATTTTTACATTAGTTATTTCAAAACATAAAGCGTCCTTATAAATATGAGAAGGAGTGTATATATTTTTTAATTTTTCAACTAATGAAAGAATATTTTTTAGTTTACTTTGGAATTAAAATAACTATTTTTTTTTTCAAAGAAGGAATCATCTTTATAAACAAATTGCGTTTAAAAATAAGAACAACTTTATTTTCAAACACATTTTTAAATAGAGTCATTTATTATAAGCAGTGGCCTTAAGGAAAACTGTATTAACATTATTTCTTTTTCACCGAAGAATGTTGAAATTTTGATGCAAAATTTTATTCACGAGAATAAACAAAGAATATTCTTTTCATGTAAGCCTTTAAAAAAATTTCCATAAGAAACTTCTGAAAAGATGTTATGCAATTTATCAAACTTTTAACACTTCGATGTTTTTGATACTATGGATGTTATTCAGCGTTTTTAGAAGAATTTGCATTAAAGTAAAAAAAAAAAAAATCTTATTGCAATATCTTTAATTTTATCTATATTGATTGATAATTTTAATATTTTCCCTTTTTAAATAAAAATGCTCTAGCTTAACTTATGGCTGACGTAATAGTTTACATGATTTACAATTAAAATCTTAATTTTATTTAGAAACTTTTATTTATTAAAATATATTTGACTTCTAAGACGAGTGAAGGATGCTTCATTTTCTTCCCTTTTAAACCGCTATTTTTTAATAATAATCACTGTCGTATAAATAAATAAATAATAATAATAATAATAATAAACACTTCTGTAAAAATAAAGTTTTCTGAATGAAAATTAGTATTTCCATGCAGAAATGTGGCAGAAAAGCGGAAATCTCATCCCTGACACACACACTGAGAAAAAATATATATACTGCTTTCATCTAGAACGAGTAGCCATTTTCTGAATCCTTAAACAAGAAATATAGATTTCCGAGTTATCCGTAGAAGGTAATCAAATAACTTGTATAAACGAAATGTTCAAGAATTTCTAGTCTACACTTTTCTAGATGATGAAACAATATTCTGAATGTTATGAATCTTTTGTATTGCGAGAAATTGATTTTCTAGAATTGGGTTATAAAAACAAATTCTAGTTACTCTTGTGTAATTTCCATAGATTTTTAGATGAGAAATTAGGAAAATCCTCTAGAATTTTAACTTTTAGAACTCACTACCAAAGGGGACTAGGACATGGAACTATTTTTACTAGATTTTCAATTTAGACTCTAGATGTCAGTCACAAATTTAATCTTGATCATTTATTCGATTTTCTGGTTGAAAACAATTGAATGCTAGGTTTACTCCCACTGTGAATTTTGTCGATGTTGACAGTCAGTGATTAAAGTAGGAAAACTTAAAGAATAATTTTATATTGAGAAATAAAAATAGCTATTGATTATTTGTTCATTAATTTTTTTTAAAGTTAAACATAAAAGTTTCTGCATAACAGAAAATGCTTTCAATATTCAATTTTATTACTTTCCTATAGCTTTTTTTAGATAAAGTCCTTCGTTGTCCATTTCAAGCGATATTTTACGACCAAAGGAGGCAAAAATAAACTGATTTTTCGAGATAATAATAAAAAAATGTGGCATGGCACACTCACGACCTTCTTTTACCCCACGTTTAAATGTTATAAAAACTAATTACAGATTAAGACGGAAGTTCACAAGTCTATGAACGTACTTTAAAAACAGTCGAAAATAGTTTTAGAAATAGTTATATATGACATATATTTCCGTATGAGGGGACTATCGCCATACCTAAAAACGGGATTTTCAAATTTAGGAGAATTCAAAAAGAGTAAATATATGAAAACTTAATTTTGAAAGTTTGAATCAATAACAATTTCTACCATTATATGAATAATAAAAAGTATAGAGAGATCAGCCTGTCCAGTTTAAGAAGCAGTTTAAATTTTAACATCTTAACTCCTTATTTATAAATACACTAAGCGACAAAAAAAAAAAAAAAAAAAAAAAAAAGCCGTATTTAGATATTTTTTTTTCCACCTTCTACAGCCGCCAATTTTATCGTTTAAAAAGCAAAGTTTCGGACAGATTTTATTATGTTGCCCTCCACATAAACTTTAGCATTGAGTCCAGTGTTGAAAACAAAATGCAATTGTCAGAAAATCAGTAATTTTAGAAATTATTTCAAAAATGTAAAGAATAAAGCAGTTAACGATGCCACAAAAAGTATTAATTTTTGAATGAAAATCAAAAAATATTTTAATACGTGAGATGGCAAAATAATTAAATGTTAATGAAATATTGGTGAAATGGTTTTTAGCAAAATATAAAAAATTTGGCTGTTTAAACGGGAAATTTTGCTTTAGGCGGCCACGTTGCTAATCCAAGCAAGATAACCGCAAGTTAAAAAGCAAATGTTTAAACAATCGATTTTTATCATGTTCAGAACTTAAAAAAGATTTAATAATAAAAGTGTATAGTAAAATACTTTCTTCAAAAATAGTCCGGAAGCAATTAAACAAGGCAGGTTAAAAACCAGAAGATGTAGGGGAAAAAAAAAAAAAAAAAAAAAAAAAAACATTATTAAGGACAAAAAAAAAAAAAAAAAAAAAAAAAAAAAAAAAGATATCAATTGACAAAAAAAAAAAAAAAAAAAAAATAATAATAATAATAATCTAGTGTGTCACTCACACGACTTTCTCTTACCCTGAAATTTAACACTATAAATACAGGTTGCAGATTAAAAGGTAAGATAACGAGTACTGTTATGTAAACCTGTGTTAAACAATTCATATTAGGCTTCTGAAGAGTTTTATATGATAATTAGTTGTGTGTGAGGGGGGCTACCGTCCCCCTGAACCCCCCGTTTCATTAATGCACCTACATTTACATAGAATTTAATTCGGTTATTAAAAAATAATTCTGTTTTTAAAAAATAATTTATTAAAATTATTATTTAAAAAAATTATCTCTTATGATAATGCAGACGATTTCCATATTAGAGAAGTGGTATAACACCAAATATCCAAAAAAAAGTCCATTTTATTCTTATCATTAAAAAGAAGGGAAAAAAAAAAAAATTCTAAGTTTTTTTTTCGTTAAAAGTAAAAAAAAATCGATAACTTTGTTTTAAATTATCGCATATCGATGGTTCAACCATTCGTTATAAAGGTATTGGCGAGCTCTTTTGAAAGATACACATTATGAAAATTTACTCCCCTCGAGGGAGGACTTCCCCCCCCCCCCCCAGGGCGAGAGGCGAGGCTCCTACATACACAAAATTGTTTCCCAGTTAACTATCTCTATTAAAAAATATATATATTCGTGTCATTTGGTTTAGTGCAGTCTATAGACGTTAAACTCTACTTTCCTGTAATTTCCCCCATAGACGTAATGCATTAGAATTCTCTTGATTGTCACTGTACACGAACCATTTGCGTGATCTTAACGAAAAGCTTACTGTAGCATCCCTATATGATACACATTTAGAATACCAAATTAATACTATAAATACAGGTTGCAGATTAATAGGTAAGATAACGAGTACTGTTATGCAAACCTATGTTAAACAATTCATATTAGGCTTCTGAAGAGTTTTATATGATAATTAGTTCTGTGTGAGGGGGGCTACCGCCCCCCTCAACCCCCGTTTCATTAATGCACCTACATTTATATAGAATTTAATTCGGTTATTAAAAAATATTTCTCTTTTTAAAAAATATTTTATTAAAATTATTATTTAAAAAAATTATCTTTTATGATAAGGCGGACGATTTCCATATTAGAGAAGTAGTATAACACCAAATATCCAAAAAAAGTCCATTTTATTCTCAATATTAAAAAAAAAAAAAAAAAAAAAAAGTACGATTTTTTTTCAAAGTTTTTTTTTCGTTAAAAGTAAAAAAAATCGATAACTTTGTTTTAAATTATCGCAGATCGATGGTTCAACCATTCGTTTTAAAGGTATTGGCGAGCTCTTTTGAAAGATACACATCATGAAAATTTACTCACCTCGAGGGAAGGGGGGGGGGAGGTGAGGCTCCTACTTACACAAAAGTTTTTTCCCAGTTAACTGTCTCTATTACAAAAAATATATATTTGTTTCATTTGGTTTAGTGTAGTCTATAGACGTTAAACTCTATTTTCCTGCAATTTCCCCCATAGACGTAATGTATTAGAATTCTCTTGATTGTCCCTGTACACGAACCATTTGCTTGATCTTAACGAAAAGCTTAATGTAGCATCACTATATGATACACATTTAGAATACCAAGTTTGAACTTTCTGCCATAATTTGTTTTTGAGATATGCTGATAACAGACAGACACACAGACACACACACACACAGACACACAGACCATTTGCTAAAAACATGATTTTCGTATTCAAAGGATCTCAAAACGTGTAAATATAACAAAATCTCGCGTTCGGAAATTTGACCCCAAAACAACCTTATGGGTAAGAGAAAGTAACAAGTTTGAACTTTCTTCCATAATTTGTTTTTGAGATATGCTGATAACAGACAGACACACGGACACACACACAGACACACACACACACACACACACACACACACACAGACCCACAGACCATTTGCTAAAAACATGATTTTCGTATTCAGGGGATCCCAAAACGTGTAAATATAACAAAATCTCGCGTTCGAAAATTTGACCCAAAAACAATACTTTCTCTACCTTATGGGTAAGAGAAAGTAAAAATAGCAGTTAATTATGGGGCTGAACTGAGTTTCTCTGAAGAGTCAAGTTTAATTTATTTCGAGCTGATGAAAAAAACTACTAGGACGGTAAAAATGGGACTGACATAGTGGAAACTGCTCTCTTAAAACAGTGATACATTCTCCGTACATTATGGTACGGAGGTGCATACTTTTTCAAATAATCAGGCAAATTTTCATACTCAAGGGATCAATTAACTCAAAATAAAACACGGTGATTATAAAAGTGGCGCCTGACCGACCATTTTGGAGGTCTTATTTCAGACTTTTCTTCAAACAGCATTTCAAGATGATAATTTACCTTGCTGTACGGCGTCTGTGGTACGTTAATTTGAATCAAATTGTTAAAATTACCTATCCATTCCCGTGAGCACCTATAATTCTGTAAGAAATATTTTTTTTTTTCACTCTAAGTTAAATCCCACAAAGAATATCGTAGAATTTCTTCTTTATTAGACTTGGACACAGACCTAATCTCAATTCGCTTTAGGAGTATTTTAAGTTACTTTTTACTTTCTCTTACCCATATAAATAGTAGAGAAAGTATTGCTTTTTAATCAAATTTTCGAAATTGTGTTTTTGTTACATTTAGGTTCGAGGTTTATATATAGTTTTGAGGTCCCCTGAATCCGAAAATCATGTTTTTAGCGGTTGGTCTTTGTGTCTGCGTGTGTGTCTCTCTGTTTGTATGTCTGTTTGTATGCCTGTTACCAATCTATCTCAAGAACAAATGAGAGCAGAAAGTTCATATTCAGTATCCAAAATCTCTACCATATAAGGATGCTACACTAAACTTTTCGTTGAGATCAAGTAAGTGATTCGTGTACAGGGACACCCAAAACAATTCAAATACATTACGTCTATGGAGGAAATTGCAGGCAAGTAGAGTTTAACATCCATAGTCTGCACTAAACCAAATGAAACGAATGTATATTTTTATATGTGTAAAAAAAAATTTCATGTAGAACGTGGTATAAAAATCATTCACCGTTCGTTTACAGAGCTACACAAAAGAATTAAATTATATTGGGATAATTCTTGAAAATTGATAGAAGCGTATTTCACGTTGTGCCGTGTGTTATTAATATAGGATTATATATATGTGAACCATGTGGTGTGCACATAACCTTCAGAAGATATACAGGGCTTTCATTACTTAAGCGATAAAATTTTTTTTATTGTTAGTTGAAGTGCTTTACTAAAATATTTTACCATGTTCAGGAAAGCTGTTCAGGAATTGAAATTAATACCTCGTAGTCATATGGTAAATAATGTATTTTTTTAAAACTAAATATTCCTCGTTTGCTTTTTGTACATTTACACGTTTTGAGGCTTCCGGAATACCGAAGTCAAGTTTTTAATGTTTGATTTTTGTCTGCGTCTTAAAAACTTAAAAACAAATAATTTCAGCCGATCCAAATATTGTATTTTTGAAGTTAATATAAGTTTGTTACTAGAAAAGTTTGATCAAGATTGGTAAGTTTTAAGAAATATTGCACATGAAAGTTGTCTGAATAATCTTAAATGCACTTTTAAATTTAATAACAGATTTGAATTTTATATAAATGTAGGTAAATAATGAAACGGAGGGTTGAGAGTTACAAAATTATTTGTCAAACAAAGCTGTTCCGAAGCCAATATGAATTGTTTTAACATAGTTATACATAAAAGTGCTCGTTATCTTACCCCTTAATTTACAGTCTGTATTTGTAGTATTAAATTTCAGGGTCAGAGAAAGTCGTATGAGTGACACACCACATTACTTACGATTATAAAGATATCAGCTACACATATTTGCATTGGTTTTTAATACTCTTGCATAACTGCCAGCTGCTCCAAATTTTGAACACAGGAATAATTTTATATACATTTTTATAAGCTTTTGTAGCAGTTTTCGGAGATTAAAAAAAGTAAACATTTTAATTAAAAATAATCTGGTGTGTCACTCACACGACTTTCTCTTACCCTAACATTTAATACTATATATAAATACAGGTTGCAGATTAAAAGGTAAGATAATGAGTACTGTTATGTAAACCTCTGTTAAACAATTCATATTAGGCTTCTGAAGAGTTTTATATGATAATTAGTTCTGTGTGAGGGGGCTACCACCCCCCTCAACCTCCCGTTTCATTAATGCACCTACATTTATATGGAATTTAATTCGGTTATTAAAAAATACTTCTGTTTTTAAAAAATAATTTATTAAAATTATTATTTAAAAAAATTATCTTTTATGATAATGCAGAGGATTTCTATATTAGAGAAATAGTATAACATCAAATATCCAAAAAAAGTCCATTTTATTCTCAATATTTTTAAAAAAAAAAAGATTTTTTTTCTTTTTTTTTTTTTTTTTGTTAAAAGTAAAAAAAATCGATAACTTTGTTTTAAATTATCGCAGATCGATGGATCAACTATTCGTTTTAGAGGTATTGGCGAGCACTTTTGAAAGATACCCATCATGAAAATTTACCCCTCTCGAGGGGGACTTCCCCCCCCCCAGGGGGGGGGGGAGGCGAGGCTCCTACATACACAAAAAATTTTTTCCAGTTAACTATCTCTATTACAAAAAATATATTCATTTCATTTTGTTTAGTGCAGTCTATAGACGTTAAACTCTACTTACCTGCAATTTCCCCCACAGACGTAATGTATTAAAATTCTCTTGATTGTCCCTGTACACGAACCATTTGCTTGATCTTAACAAAAAGCTTACTGTAGCATCCCTATATGATACACATTTAGAATACCAACTTTGAACGTATTGCCATAATTTGTTTTTGAGATATGCTGATAACAGACTGACACACAGACACACACACAGACCATTTGCTAAAAATATGATTTTCGTATTCAGGGGACCTCAAAACGTGTAAATATAACAAAATCTCGCGTTCGAAAATTTGAACCAAAAACAATACTTTCTCTACCTTATGGGTAAGAGAAAGTAAAAATACCGGTTCATAATCGGAACACTTGGCAACGATGCTCTTGTATTCTTTTCGTGATCATTTTCTTTTATCGACATTATTTGGAAATGTATATAACGCCGCATAGGCTCCTACCATTTACTTTTATCGGTTATAAAACTGCGAGAAATTGTATATAATAGTCATTTACATTAAATAACTATGACATACACGTAAGTAAAAACTAAATATTTGTTTGATTAATGCATTTTTATTTAGATCAAAAGCAGAGAAAAAATGTCATATATATTTTTTCATGCAGTCTACTAGTGTTGCTACCAAGTGAGGATTTTGTTATAAAAGATACAAGGTCATGTGGTTATAGTTAAAGCAAAAATCTGGAATGACTCCACTTGACTTTCCGAGTATTTAGTAATTCTAATTAATAGTCTACATTAAAAACACTCTGCACAATCTAAAATGTCTTTCCAACAATTTCCAAGTGTAGTGCCACTATTTTCTAGTTCTTTTGAGTAGCCTTATAAATGGATGGTGAGTTTCACATCATAATTTGCACGAAGCATGTTTTCTATGCATATAAAAATACTTTTTTATTTCATTCTACTTAGTGCAACCTATATATCCTAAACTGCACCTACTGAAAATTTTGCACTTAGACGTAATGTATTTCATTTCTTTTGAATGTTCCTGTACACGAACAATTTGCTTGGTCGCAACGAAAAGTTTGCTGTAGCATTTCTTTATGATCCAGATTTGGAATACCTAGTTTAACATCCTGCTTCTATTTATTTTTAAGATATGCTGATGACAAACATATACGCAAAGACAAACGCACAGACCAACCGCTAAAAACCCGTTTTTCGGATTCAGGGAACCGGAAAACGTGGAAATGTAACGAAACAATTAATTTCGGAAATTTTACCCCAAAATAATGCTTTTTCTTTATATGCGCAAAAGTATGTAAAATATGAATGCTTTGATATTACCCTCAACGCCTCAGGCGCCATTAAATTATTATATGTGATTTGGGAAAGAAAAACTACTATTCCCTTAAACTTATACACTGTTAAAAAAAAAAAAAAAAAGGTAGATTTACAGCATAATATGCTGGCAATATGGGTGCATGGAGGGGGGAAAGTCGAAAGAAGTAATTTACAGCAGAAACAACCGTAAAAGAGTCTTTTTTTACAGATATTTTCGCTGTAAATTGCTTTACTTAACAGCAGAATGTGCTGGCAATATGGGTGCCAGCATATTTTTCTATAAAAGCTTCCTTTTTTTTAAAGTGTAGATTGACATGGCTTTGTTCAAATTTAATTAATTTAATCCAAAAGTTGAACACCCGGATTCTTAATTTTTAACGGATTTAAAAAGGAACTATACCATTATACCTTATTTCAAGAATAATTTAAATATTCCTAGTAAATTTATTATTTACTATCAAGTTTTCAAACTTTTGTATTAATTGATAAATACATAAGTTATTTCAGACAATAAAAGTAATTCAATAAATAAGAATGACAGTTATTTTATTTCTGAATAACCATTTTATTTATATTTTAAAAAAATATTTAGGGTTTTCAATTTAATTTTTAAAACGCTTCAGTAACTTTCATTACAAAAATCCGTCTTTATCCATATACATTAATTAAATTTCATCATATAATGTTATTTACCTAATATACTTTATTCAAGTGCATTTCAAATTAAATTGTTATTAGTTTAAACCTTTAAAAAAAGTACATCTAACATTTATTGAAGATGTAATGCAAAGAAGGTTAACCCTATAAGCGTTAAGCCCGTCTTTTCCTGTGAAGCATAGTAAAAACAAAAGGCTGGTATGGCTAAATTTTGAAATATATGTTGCTTTTTTCGAGAAAATAAGATTAATAAATATGTATAGAGTATTGTATTAAATTTTCATATTTATACTGTACATAGTATTAATTTTATGAATCATTAAACAGATATACCAAAAAACGGCTAACGCTGAAAGGTTAATTAGAAATTATCTCACCAACAACAAGGATTTGCGCGAAGTGGTTGGTTGGCATACGATGTTTGCACCGGCCAATATCGGAGTTCATTGGATCGCTCAATATTGTATGGCAATCGGCTGATAACGGAGTACGTCAGATCGGCCAAATTAGTGTATAGAGGTTTAATGTATTTATAATGTTTCTAAGATAGTTCTCTGTCCTCTATTTTTCGAAAATTAAAATAGAATTTAAATTAAAAACAAAATTTTGAACTTTTTAGAAAATTCAAGATTTATATGTACAATATTGGGTAATATCGGGCAAGCATAATCAAGATTAGTAAAAAAAAAAAAGTGATCTTCATCGATGCTTGTCGATTTTGGGCGATACTGAGCGATACTTGGCCAATATTGCTGTGCTACTTGGGTAGCAGCATTTGTGGGGGCACACAGATGTCTCTTTCAAAAACTTAAAGAAAACTAATTCTCTTTAAGTATTATAGACTGGACGTCATTAGGAGTTATATAGACGAGTGCTTCTTCTAGGGAATCATCGAACAACTCTGTTAACTCTTTGAATCTTAGGCTTTTAGACGAGGAAAGGATTTTCGGATCCACTTTAGTTCTACAGCAGTCTATGACACCCAGGGACGTATCTAGTGGGGGGGGGGGGCTCTATGGGCTCCAGACCCCCCCCGAAAATTTCTGAGACAAATTTTTTCATGTTCTACAGACCAGAAAAAAAAATTGTGAAAAAAGTAAATTTTTTCTCCACAATATCTTTTTTTTTTTTGTTGTTGTTTGTTTGTTTGCTTGTGAAACCTTATTTATTAGCTATTTTCTGTCTCGTAAAGTCCAAATTACCGAAATGCATATTAACTTTTTGTTAAAAAACACTAAAAAGAGAAGTTTACGTACATACTGTTGAACACAATAATGTGTCTCCTTTCTTTTAAACTCTTCTTTTGACAGAATTAGTGTTTTAATTCCTTGTAAGACAAAAGATTCATCATTCACAAAGATCACACTTGCATATTGAACTTTTAATTTTGTCAGTTATGCACGTAGTATACATTCCATGGAGTATAAATCCTAACAAAAAGACAGCCAATATAACGTCGACTTCACTGAAAGACATATGATGAAAGGTATGGTACTATCTAAACCTACTGAAAGCAAAAATGCCAATAATCACATCACAGAGTACAACATTCAGCATGCATATTTGCAGCGAGGCAGAATTTCAGACTAATGTCGAGATTACCAAACCAGACTAAGCTTTGACTGGACCAGGCTCTAACAGACGGATGAGGTCCACAGGTCCATCACTCCTGCCGAAATTTACGTCGAGAGCAATTGACATGCCGCTTTCTAGGTTCTGTCAAAGAAATTCGGTCTCAATTTTCCTTGTTTTACAAAAGGAAAAAGAAGTGTAGAACTCACTTGCGGAAACATCTGGGACCATGTGTCACCAGCATCGTTCAATCTATCACACCACTACCGTCATCCGTTGCCATGCACCTATAATGGAATAACATTCACATAAGGATTCAGAAAGATTACCACAATGAATCTGTAAGGGAGAAAAACCAGTCGCATGCTATTGTATAATCCCAAACAACACAGAAATTATTAGTCAACACAAAGTCAGAAAGGGAGACAAAAGTCAGAAGGTGAGTTTTGCTTGTAGTTCCTTGCATTTGAAAGATCTTCGGAAAGATCAAGTAGGGTATTGTACTACTTTGATATGAGCCACAGCTCGCACCCTAGGCCAAGTACAAAGGGAGGAAGGAAATCTTTAAGAAAAGCATATACATAATGTTAGAGCCAAAGCTCCCTGAGTTCGACAGAGCTCTGAAGAGATCTAAGAGTGTCCTAAAACCCAAGTGGGTTAGAGCCATGATGCAAGCAGAATAAGTAGCTTTGCTATCTACTGCCCTGACAGGCCTTAAAAAAGCGCACACGTCATGTAAACATCTTTGTTAAGATCGTCACAAAGCAAACATATCTGAGTCTGATGTGGAACGCAGTGATGGGCCATCACTGCATTGTTTACTTTCCAAATGATAATCAATGGTGACATGCAACCACAGTTGAAAATACGCTGTATCACATGAGATATTTGGATGATAGACACCCTAGGTACATATAGAAACGCTAAATAGTTCAACACGTACGCCATACCAGACGATTTTCAGCCGATGCAATGCTTATAAGCTTGGCCCCATGGTCTGTAGAAGACACACCTATCCATGCTAAACAGTAAGCCATATGAGAAGATCTCTATGTGTTCACTAAAACCTAAACATGTAATGTGTCTAGGTTTAAAGGACCCCAGCACACGAGTCCTCATGTTTCGGGTTACATAATCTAAAGCAGGTAATATTATCTAATTAGAAAACCACATATATACACTAAGCGACAAAAAAAAAAAAAAAAAAAAAAAAAAAAGCCGCACTGCTAAAAAATGGACTTATACCATTTGGGTTTGTAATAATTTAAAAACTAATGACTGCAACGGGTAAAATTGTTATTTTTGTATAAGACGGAAGTCATAACATGATACCTATGTACATTTTCAATTTAATAAATCGTTTTACAACACTCTATTAGGTATTTAATAAAAATCTACATAAAATTTTCTTTTTAAACATAATATATTAAACATATACTTTATATTCTATCATGATTTATTATAGAAAATAAACAAGTGCTATTTTAATATATGAAATAAAACTATTTATTTGTTAGATCTAAACAATTATTTAATAAAAATATGCATTCTGGATTGGATAATTCCTCCTTCATATGGAATTACTGCTTTAATGCGCGATGGCATGAATTAGCATGGATTAACATGAAACTCAGAAATTTCACTTTGCTAAATATCATAAATATTTTTTTCTAGTTCTTTCAAAGTTGTAGGCTACACATTTCTAATTCCCACCCACTTTTATAGCCTAAACATTTTCGAGCGGATTGAGATTAGGATAATTTTCAGGTCTAATAAAGAAGAAATCCTGCGATATTCTTTGTGGGATTTAATTTCAAGTAAAAAAAGTTATGATAACTTACAAAATTATACATGCTCATGAGAATGGATAAGTAATTTTAACAACTTGAATCAAATAACAGTATCACAAACGTCATATAACAAGGTGAATTACAGTCTTGAAATGCTGATTATGGAAGAGTCTGAAATACCCCAAAATTAGTCGGTCAGGTATCAGTATTTTAATGGCCAAGTTTTATTTCGGGTTAATCGATCCCTTGAACATGAAAATTTGCCAGAATCACCGAAAAATTATGCATTTTCGTATCGTAATGTACGGGGGAAATGCCATTGTTTTGAAAGTGCGATTTTCATTAAGTCAGTCACATTTTCGTGATCAGATCTTATTGTTTCCGTCAGTTCAAAATAAGTTAAACTTGACTCATCAGAGAGAACAACTTCAGCCCAGTAATTAATTGATAATTTTTTAACTTTTTTAACCCTTTAATGTCTTGGGTTTATAATTCTTTTCGTTAAGAATGAATTTTTTCAAATTTTCTGGCAATTAAACCTGCTTTGTTTAATTATTACTTTACTGTATTCAGATAAATTATCTTACTAAACACTTTTTCTGAATCCCTGCTAAGTTCTAAATGTAATACAAACTGATTTTTTAAGCGCTGGCTTTTTAACTTGTGGTCATCTCGACTGGATGAGTAACGTGGCCGCCTAAGGACAAATGTGCAGTTTAAACAGCCAAAAAAATATTATATCTTGCTGAAAACCAGATCACTAATATTTTGTTAACATTTAATCATTTTGACATCCCACGTGCTAAAATATTTTTTTGATTTTCGCTCTAAAATTAATATTTTTGTGGTATCGTAATAGCCTTATTCTTGCCATTTTTGAAATACTTTCTAAAATTACAATTTTCCGAACAACTGCATCTTGTTTTTAACACTTGGCGCAATCCTAAATTGCACGCGGAACACAACGTAATAAAATCTGTTCAAAAATTTACTTTTGAAACAATAAAATTAGCGATTACAGAAAGTAAAATGGAAAATATCCAAGTGCGGCATTTTTTGTCGCTTAGTGTATATATATATATTACATTTTTCTGCATACATAAGAAGAGGAAAAAGTATTGGATTTAGAAACTTTTAAACTTCCAGTTTTCAACTGTTTTACATGTTTTTAGATGCATTAGATTACTTTTGGAAACTTAAACATAATTATTTTGTTGATTAGCTTTTTGGGTGCGTTGCTGCATTGCATTTTTCTCTCTATGGATAGGTATATCTCGACTGTATTAAAAAGAGGCTATATCTTAAAAAACATTTTTGAAGTATGGTTGTTTCGAACATGAATCATACGTCATACCACTGAATTAAGATGTCAGTCAGTTATTGTCATATTGAACTTGAATGAGCTTAACACTGTACTAAAGCTAGACAGAAAGCATAATAGTGGTCTGGAATTCATTGCTAGGGTAGTCATGAATCATGTCATCACAATTTAAAACGAGGAGATGTTTTCCCAACTTCAGTATATCCAGAGGTATTATAGTTACGAAACAGGGAAGACACGGCGAATTTTACGTACACCAGGTACCATTATTTTACATAATAATCTTTGGATGGTTCCAGTACTGATCGCTCAATCCTTCAATTACGAGCTCGAATCCTTATTAACTGGACTACCGTGAGTCCAGTTTTTAGTGATTTCTCTAGGTTTGTCAGCAGTTTGTAACGTCACGGATTAAGGAAGTTTTTAGCAGAAAATTGTGCATTTTACAGGACTGACTCTATCATTTTTAGGCCCAATGCGTTCTTTAGAATTATTATTATTGTTATTATTATTATTAAATCTTTTCTTGTCATTTCCGATTTTAGGAACATTAATTCCACTGTTTGCCACCATGCGGTAGTACAACCGATCTTGTTTATAGCGCAAAACCATTTTACTATTACGAAGTTTAAGGCAATAACTGATATATATTTTTTCAAAGTTAAGGTTATTGGGGGGGGGGGGGGGTACAAACTTTAGCGCACACGCTTTTAGTCTGCATTTTTGTGGGTGTGGGACCAACATCTGAGTGAAAGTTGTCCCCCTCCCATCCGAAATTTTTTTCTGGAAACGCCCTTGATAACACCAAGGCTAACCCCAGGATTCCCCGTCAGAAGTCGAGTTGCACCTGGATATAGATTCATTATAAATCAAACATTCATTATTATCCTAAATAAAGAATATTAAGTATCATTACACTTAATTTTAAGTAAAATTCTTTTATACATCACAGTCTTTTTGCAAAATTATTTATTTATTTTTCTTTTCTTCTTCTTCTTATTTTTATTTGAAATGAAATGAAAGTGTAGATATCATCCTCAACACGTGTATAAAACATATGAATAATTATATATACGAATAATTTAAAATGTGAAAAAAAGAGCAGATTTTTATTTTGTTTTCTTCCTATATTCATCTAGTCAATAAGAATATTAAAAAAATAAAATAAAATAAAATAAAATGCAAATATGCACTTGTGACTAATAAATGTATCTTACTGATATTTTGAATCGAATTTTATGTGTTTTAATCCTGTAATATTCATTGGTTTCGCACTGTAACCAAACATTTAACTCGTTTAGACAACAATTTTTCATATATTTTCCTTGATATAATCGTTTTTTTTTTTATTTTTTTAGCATATATTCCTGCCCTGTTCGGCAGCTAGGAGCACTTCTCCGAAACTTAATAAACGATGAATTTCTCTGTAACCGCGAGTGCATGTTGTGTTTTGATGATGCACTTTTGTGCCTAGATTTTTCACCAGATGAAGGGCCGTGCTATTATTTTGATATGAAACAATTGTGACAATTTTTGAAAGTGTTTTCTTTCAAAGTTAATTATTTAATAAATTAACTGTTATTTGAATTTAGTCAGCTTTTAATCTTTCTAAAAGTAAAATCATGGTATTGTTAATAAATAAAGCATTGTTAATTAAGCTTTATTGTGAAATATCCTTATGCGCGACGTCTGACGGATATTCTTATGAGTGATGGCTGTAACACTGAACACTTATAGTCCTAGTTGCGTTGTTAAATGTACTACGCTACTCTAAAAAAAATAATTTTACAATTAAAGCACCACTTGATGGAGAAAAAATAAACTAATTTAGTAATACTAGGGTGATTCAGAAAGTAACATCTCCAAGGTGATAACTTTATTTGTGTTTGTCAAATAGCACCGATACAGATATCAGTGGAAAACTTGAAATTTCAGCTACAAATGGTGGCTTCATTTTTTAACATAGTCTCCATTACAGGCAACATACTTGCACGAACGTGAAATGAGGTTTTTCATGCCGCGTCGGTAAAGAGTTGTGGTGACTGCAGGCGGCACCATTGCTAAACTGCTGCTTCACCTCCGCGTCGCAACTGTACCGTTGTTCTTAAGGTGATCCTTAGGTCTAGGGAAAAGCCAAAAGTAGCAAGGTGCAAGATCCGGTCAATACACAGGATAAGACAGAATATCAGTGAACTTCTTCAGTCACTGCAGTGGTTCCTGAGTTTTGTGGCTTGTGTGTCGACGAGCATTGTTGAGGAGCAGAATTGACTGTTTACCTTTGCGAGTGCGTTGCAATTTGGCCCGCAGTCGCTTTAGGGTGTCAATGTTGATGATCCTCATCAGAGGCCGTTGCAGATCGTTTACTTCGGTGCTGATGCTGGAGTTTTGATTCGACTGGATTTCGGTTTTTTCCAGTCCTTGCTAACTTCCGCACAGTGCTGACATGAACGCAGGCATCCCCGTAAATTGCTTTCAGACAGTGATAAATGTTGATGTGCGCACAACCTTCCGCAGTCAGAAATTCAGTTACAGCCCACTGTTTCAACCGGACGTCACTACTGGATGCCATGGATCGCTTGATTACCCTGAAACAGGAAGAGATAGGAAAGTAAAACAAGTAACATTCTATAGCTTAAACATCATGCAAAAAATTCAAAATGTTTACAGTACTGCTGTCAAAGGCATTGAAGGCATTATTTTCTGAATTGCCCTCCAAAATGTTAATCTCCAAAATCTTTCTGCGCATTTCAGGGAAAACCGCATAGTGCTATGGTCAGTACTTTTTGAATAATGTTTTTTTTTTTTTTTTTTTTTTTTTTTTTTTCTGTGACTTTTGGATCACTTGGCATAGATTTTTCAAACAAAAAATATTTTTCAAAAATCTAAAAAGCTTTTCTTTTTCCTTTCTTTCTTTAAGTATTTATTTTTTTTTTAAAATGTTTCACAGACATGCCAACATTTTAATTTATTCCATAGCATTGTTAGTACCCGCCCATTTTTCACATCAAAATATTTGTAGTGAAGTTCTCTTTAATAAGTAATTACGATTAAATAAGAAGAAAAGTACCCTTCAAGAAAAGTTGTGTGAAACAACAGTGTGCTTAACAATGCTCTGGAATAAATTAAAATGTTGGCATGTCTCATTTAAGATCAGCCATGTGTTTAATAGCCGTTTTTTAAATCAGTTAAGCAATTTTCAAAAGATACTATGTAGCAAACGTCAATAAGTTATACTTTCTATACGTGTGTAACTTTGCTAAATATCTCATTAAATAATAATTACGAAGCATTACTTTTATTTAAAAGTTATATACTTCACAAACTGTCCCTTTTAAAAAGATATTCTAATTGCCTCGAGAACCAAGTATACCCAAAACTTACTGAATATTTTAGATTTTAATATATTCTCTATCTCAAAAGTGAATCGCACTATTTAAACAGAGAAATCGCTTCTTCAACACGCTATTTCTATTGTAGATTTAGAAATAGTCTTCTAGTACTCTTAAAAATTAAATAAGGGGAAGTTTTTTATACGGAATATTGATTAAAAGAAACCAAAAGTTTAAGTCGAAAAATTCTTTACTATGTTTTATTTAACCGAAATTTTCAAATGAAGCAGTCGAATATTTTAAATTTTAGCGAAAGAGAATATTATTTTCCGATATTTCTTATTTTTCATCTTAAATATCACTTAAATATGTTTTACATTAAATTATTAATTTAAAAATTCATTAATTTGAAGAATAATGCAATTTAAATGATTTTAACCCGTTAGTAGTCGCTATAGACAGCGCCACCTATTACAGATTGGGTACTTTTTATTTAACTCTCACCAATAATTTTAAGAAGTGATGTGATCGACGTTCCTTCGATTTTATTTGCATTTTATGTATATCAAATGCTACTTCTAAAAATTTTTGGTGGCTATTGAATAAAAAAATATCTGGCAATACTGCAGGGTGGGCGGCAAATCGACCAACTAGCGACTACTAACTGGTTAAATGTCTAAATAAAACTTTAAACAGTAGTGGGGTTCCTCACTTAACCCTTTGCGGCGCAAGACAATTCGGATCATTTAAATTATACTGCCACCGGAATTCATGAAGTAAATTAAACTAAAAGAAATTTTTAATTTTATAGTTAAAAAAACCGGCCTTTTCTGATATGTTATAAACGTAAATTTTTGCTAAAAAACTTCCGGGATGAATTTTTGCAGCTGGATCTTAAATTTTGCGTCCTCGCTACGAGGACACCGCGCGTTAAGGGGTTAACGCATTAAAATTGTTAAAATAATAGCTCATAAACAATCGAACATACTTTTAATTTTATTTTCTTTCACTTAAATGAGCGAAAATGAGAAAACGAAAACCTTTAAACAAAACATCATATTTTTTATAACGATATGTTTGTGATTCAGTAAACGAAATTTTTTTGTTTAAATGAATAATGGATATTTTAAGCGGGTAAAATTTTCATATTGCAGTAAATGGTAATGTATAAAATGCGTCTTAAAGTGATAGTGACACTTAATTATTCCGGCTTAGGCATAGAAAAACGCCATGAATGTGGAACTGCAGATATAATTAATATTGGACAGGTTTTTTTATTATTACGCATGAAAGAAAAATTGCCATAAGTTCCCACATAATAAAATAATACAATTATTTTTTATATTACTAACTAAAAAGGTGTCTCAAAATGATAGAGCCACGTTTATAAAGTTACTGAATGTACAGATTTTATAACGCTTACGCTGTTTAACTTCGCTGAAACCAAGATAAAATGATGTTTTATCTGATTTCAACATCTAATGACCTGGATTTGTATTTCTTTCTCAAAATTAGCGTTGACGAGGTTATGGGGCGTGAAAAATAATTGCCTCAGTTAAAAGAAAAAAAAAAGATTAAAAAATCATATAGGAATAAACTGTCTATTAGAGAAATTAAACGTTCTTATTATGTAGTGGGAAATTATTTGAATTCCCGTGGGACCAAAAGTCTATTGATCACTGTCCACTGCTAACGTCAAAAACAGAGACGTTCCATTATTCTCCTGATAAAACGCTCCAACACAAGTATCAGACAAGTAGCTTTTTTTTCCTGCTATAAGCGTTTTAAAAGGTATAGTGCATCGCGCACTATAAAAGTGCAAACATCTTTGCTATCGGTAAATGTTGGAATAACCTAAACTGACATCACTCCATAAGGCTAAAAGAGTTAATTGAGTGAAGTATCACATGTCATGAACTCAGAACTGGCACAAAATTATCTGGAATGATGGGAAAGAATTAATCTTGACGAACCAAATAGTTGGAAATATTTTTCGTATTACCTTAAAAGCAATAACATAAGTTTCTCTAAGCGACAACAAAGAGGTGAAGGAATGACCCGTCTAAAAGGGGGGGGGGGACTAAAGCAAGAGGCAAGATGTCAAATAGCCTTCCTATCAGGTCATTTAAATGCTCCAAGGTATCAGGAATTATTAAAGGGTTATATGTTATCTTGTTTTAAAAGTAAAAAATGACTCAACTGCACAATTTCAACAAGATAATACTTTTCCATAATACAAAGTCGACCTGGGAGTGATTTCTAGCCAATGGAATTCCTGTTATGAACTAGCCTCCATGTTCTCCAGACTTTAATCCGATGGAAAACATATCAACAGCAGTTGCACGCAAAGTCTATGAACGTGGTTGGTACTACCATTCAGTATCAGAGCGGAAACCCAGAATCCTTAAATCTTGGGAAGATATACCTATACAACTGCCCCAGAATTTATCCGGTTCAATGGATAACCGTGCATTTCGAAATAATGTACCGACATAATTTCCAAAAGTGAATTTATTGGTTGATAGATTAATTTGATAACTGTGCTTCTACGTAATTTTGAGAAACTTTTTTAGCTACAAATATCGATTTTTTTTTTTTTTTTTTTTTTTATGTGCCGACTTATGGCAATTTTTTTGCGTAGTAATGTAAAATGAATCCAGTATTAATCCAATATTATCTGCAGTTCCTCATTTATTGGGTCTTCTTTGAATAAACCGGAATATTTGAGAGGCATTGTCATTTTGAGACGCACACTTATTTTGCAGCGCGTTTTCTTTTCGTATAAAACTATATTTTTCGTAATTCCTCTAGCTGATCTATTAATGTTTGCGTTGTTAGATGCGCCTGCTCTAAGTGATATTTTATTCTTAAGGAAAAAGCAAAAAATTACAACTAATAGTAACGATATTTATATATATATATATACTTTCGGCCGATAGAAAAAATTGAAATTCATTTCAAATTCATTCACACGTTAAAAATATACAAATATTTTATATATTTCCATTTTTATTGATTGGAATTATTTTGTTTAAATTCAGAATGAAGATTGAAATATTTTAAAAGAAAATAAAAGTGACAGACAATTTAATATAGACTTTTTAGAACAGTTAATCACTCTATATCCTGATAAGCTTATCATCTTGTAAAAAAAATAATTCTTAAAATTCGTTGTAGCTATAGCATATGGTTGTATTGCTTCTTTTACTTTTAGTATCACTAAATATTCTATAACATGCAGAGAATTGAAAAAAAAAGTCATTTTTAGAAAATTTGATGTACTAGAGCAGAAATAACATATTGCATTAAGAATATAATAGTACTAAATATCTGATGACTTATGAGCATTTATACTAAATACTGATTAACTTCGCATGTTTAGTCGTTAAGAAAATCCTTTTGCATTTTTTACTAGCCAAATCTTTTGATTTAAAATCTTTTCCTAGTGTATATGTGAAAGTTCTCATTGACATTATGAGTTGCATTTCAGTTGCTCTTAAAATGAAGTAAAAGGATGAGGAATTAAAAATAATTTTTAATCAATAAAAATAAATAGTAATAAAATATGCTTTGCTTGAAAATAAAAATTTCGATAAATTCCTTTATTGGTTTACATCTTTTTCAAAGAACTTGAAATTCAACTAATACTATCGATTATACTGCGATATTTGCTAATAACATATACGTTTTATACTATTCAATAATAAAATAAAATAGTAAAATAGATAAGTAAATAAAATAAAATAATTAATGCTTGTGCATGCACAGTTAATCATTATTTAATAAAAATGCTTTGTCAGATATTTTGACATTCCAATTGCAGTATCTCTGTTCTGCAGTGTCAAGTTTTCTAAAAATAACATTGCGTTGGTGTGAAGATTCAGCATGCTATAAACAAAAAATGTACGAAAAATTTTCTAGTTGTTAAATAAACTTTTACAATTCCAGAAATCTAGGCAATATTTTCATGAAAATATATATACAGATTTTAAAAAAAAGTATGCTACAAATACAATACATTTCAAGCATTAATTTTTACAAAGGGATCACAAACCTTTATTTTTTTCTTTAATTGGTCAAAGGCCCTCTTTTTGCCTTCAAGGCAAAATATTTACAAAAATACGAGATATAACATGTTCTTACACTGAGGTATAACATGCTTTTTACACTTCTGAAGTTTTATGAGAACCCATTAAGTATATTTTTAAAATATTCGTCAAATTCGAAAATGTTTAAATATTGTTATCCGTACAATGTATACATAAGGTGCTAAATTTTCATATGAACAAAACAATTAATTCTTATGCATGGGCATTTAAAGCTCATAGAAAAACATAATGGCTGGATTCCCTTCAATTTGTGTTTTATACATTTGTAGTTAACACAATGAAAAGAAATTAAATTCAATAAAAGCTTTGGGATTTAATTTCCTTTTCTAGCAAAGAAAAACGTTTATTTCACTAAGGTAAACTGAATGAATTTCTCGATATTTTCCAGATGAATGTCCTTAAAAAATATCCGGTTTTTATACTCAAGATTCTTTTATCATATTTATAACGTTTCAATTTTTATTTGCTTATAGGGTCGCATGTCTTTAATTGTATTGGCATATAATATGAATATAGCTAATGAGATTATTGCAACCGATTATTCAAGATGTAAAATAATTTGATTGCCTCAAAGATGTATAAGAAATAAAAATGGTTGTCTTTGAGACCAAAGAACATCATTTATTCAGTCAAATTTATTTGATCTCATTATTCAAATTCAAATACTGTGTGTGGTGCACTATTTTTCAACTCTACAGATATAAGTGCTATGATATCAGTTTTTATCTTTGTCTATTTCCTCTTAAATGTTTCGTAGTATTTAAATCATTAAACAAATGAATCAGACAATCAGTCCTAAACCCAGTACTATTAATGTGATCAAGTGCTGTTCAATATTAAATATAATAATAAGCAAGAGGCCTCCCGAACGGTGTCAAATACGACCACTCCAAAAAAAGAAAAAAAAAATCTGGAACACGATTTTATTTTTATAAAATGGATGTCGTGTTATATCAGGTTTTAATTCCTTATACAAAGTAAACCGTTCCACCCATCGCTACAAAAGCTGGCATACTTATCAATCAGACAAAATAACGTCGTAATTTTTAGTCCAATAGGATAATTAGTTCAAAAGATATTAAATAAAAACCCATTTTAACTTTAAAAATTTTAAATGAAAAAAAAAAAAATTTTTTTTGCCCCCCCCCCCCTTCAAATAATAATAATAATAATAATAATAAAGTAAAAGTTTTCATTTTTTTTTTTTTTCCCGATTTAAAACGAAATAAATTTATTACCTATGTCATAAAAATTTTCTGATAAAACTGATATCATAACTGATGCCCCCCCCCGCCACTTATTTATATAATTAACAGGCAAACATTAAATTTGTGGTGCACTTTTAACATATTAATTAAGGGAGTAGAGTGTTTAAAATAGTATCATTCGAAAGATATGATTAGCAGTAGTGGCATCAGAAATTCCCCGATAGGGGGGCACTATATAGAGAGAATTTATTATATGACTATTGATCTAATACTGCAATATTGTTCATAATAGTGCTGTTAATTAATTGCTATTAATTAATATTGCTGTTAGTAATATTGCTGTTGTACCATTCCATTTGTTAGTACTCCTCGTGTTTTTGGAGATCATCGCGCCATTCTCTGAGTGTATATTATTTTCTTTCCATAGAAAAAATATGTACAGGGTGCTTGAAGGAAAATTCTTAAGAAAAAATTAATCTTCGCATCCATTGGTCACATGCAAATATCATCAGGCATCAATATATACAGTCAAATTTCTCTAAGGGGGCCACACATCATGCCATAGAAAATTGGCTCTCCAGAGAGGTGGCCTTTCAATAGAAGTTGTCTTCCCATTCATAGAGAAAATTGCAGAACAGTAGCACCACTTATCGGTATATATGCACCTAAATTAAATCAGTTTATGCATTTTTTCATTTTATACACATATTCTTTTATATTAAAAAATATTTGAGGTAGATAGTTGTTAAATCTGGCAATTTCTTAAAACTCAAATAAAACCGTAGACATAGACACACTAATTTGTATAGATGTAGAATCACTATACTCTTGACTACAGATTTTTTTCTCTAAGAGGAAACAGCTATTAGAATGGTAGAAATGTAAGTGAATGAGCGTTAGATCAAAAGTTCACACTGTTGAATATAGGTATAGAATATAGTATATACACACCGCAAATCAAGAAAGGGTTTGATTTATGAACGTTCTATATTTTTCTAATTTATTTAGCATCTAATTATTTTCTTTCTTTCTTTCTTTTGTGATTTATGTCAGCTCTAATTTAAGGACATATTTTAAAACTAAAACATGATGTATTCCAATTAACTGAAATTGATTACTAATTAAAAAATATATATATATTATTATAACTTCTACATATATAAGTGGAAAGTATATGATTTGAAAAAACTTTTGATTTACGGTTTTCGATGAATTTACACGTTTTGAGATTTCCTTGCATTTCAATTAATTGAAATTGACTAATTATTATTATTATTTTTTTTAAGTGGATTTATTACTAGCTTCTGCATCTATAAGAAGCATGTAGAGATACGGAAAAAATTTCAATTTCCGGTTTTCGATGAATTTACACGTTTTGAGATTTCCTTGCATATCAATTAACTGAAATTGACTACTTATTTTTAAAAAAGGGGCTTTATTATTCTATCCTCTACATGTATAAGAAGAAAGTATAAGGTTTGCCAAAACTCTCAGACAGCGCTGTGGTAGAAATTTTTGCTCAAATCGTAAACACTGCATAAGAGTTGATTGGCTTTTCCCAGTTTCTTTTGCCCAGTCACATGATCTAATAACCAATCAAAACATTAGTTTCAGTTTTTAACCAATAAACTGGACCTCTGGTGAGAGGCTTAATCTTTAGGGCACTGATTTGATCACATTCCGCACTAGGTATTCTAGGTGCTGCGCTTCTGGTTTCTTTTTTTTTTTCTTTTTGAATAGAAAGTGCTTTAATTAGCAACTTCTGTTGTACAGTCACGTAAAGAAAGAATCTATTGCGGTACTGAAGACTAGTGTTGTCACAATTTGTAAAAAAAAAAAAAAAAAAAAAAAAAAAAGTAAAAAATCATTTTTTAAGATTAGAAGCTTTTTATTGTGAAGCCCTAAAAATCATAAAATAAAAAAGTATTGAGGTAAATACATGCTATAAAGAAATTAAAGTTTTAAAACGAATGAAATTTTAGAGAAAAATTTAGGTATTTCCCTTTTGCAAGAGATGAAATTTTTTTAATTTTAAAAATATTTTAAAAATCATTCGAGACTAATATTCTTAGTTATTAGTTTTTTTGTATAATTATTAGTTAATCTATAAGTTTCAAAGGTCTCGAAAGCTTTTTAAAATATTTTGAATATTTAAAAATTTCTCTTTCAAAAGGGAAATATCTATATTTTTCTCTAAAATTTCATTAGTGTTAAAACTTTCATTTCTTTATAGCATGTCTTTACCTCAATGATTTTTTATTTTATGCTTTTTAGGGTTTCGCAATAAAAAAGCTTCTAATATTAAAAAATGATTTTTTACTTACATTTTTATTCATAAATAAAGATTTTTAAAAATGTAATGAAAATTTCTTAGGATACTGTGTAGACAACAAAAGATTTTCTTTTAGATACTGAATTATTTTTAAAATTATATATCTGAAAAAAAAAAAATAATAATAATAGCACGTTTGCCTTCGAGGATCGATACCCACGACCAACGAGTTATCAGCATGACATTCTAACCAAAAGTCAAAGGAAAGTTAAAAAAAAAAAAAAAAAAAAGGTCATAGAACATGCTTAAAAAAATCTGAGTAATGCAAAAAAGCATTGTTCTTGAATACTTTTCGAAATAATTTGAATAATTAAAAATTTTCATCGCGTGTAAAAGTGAACTATATACATTCTTCTTTAAAATTTTCTTATTGTTGGAACTGCAAGAATAAAATTTTATTTTATGATTTTTAAGGCTCCACAACAAATGTTTTCAGCGTTTTTTTTTTTTTTTTTTTTTAGTTACTAAAGAAGAAAAAAAAAAAAAAAGAAAAGAAAAGAAAGAAAGAAAGAAAGATACAGCTTTGTAAAAAAAAACTAATCAAAATTTCTTAGGATACTGTGTAAGCCACGAAAGAATTTCTTTTTAACAAAAATATTTATTTAAGTATTTATTACTTAAAATTTTTTATTTGGTGCTTTTTTTTTTTACTATCAAAAACATTTTGTGATTTTTAATATCTTAAAAAAAAAAAAGTTTTTGAAACAATCTCCTAAAAAAATTCTTAAGATTCTGTGCAAGCAACGAGAAATTTTCTTGTATCAATTGACACCTTTTCTACTAATTATCTGCAAAAATTATCACGCCGGACCTTACGGGGACCGTACTCTCGACCACGGCGTTATTAACGTGACGCTCTAACCAACTGAACCAAGTAGCGAGAAACGAAATGGTTTTTATTTTCTTTAAAATGATGGCCCCTTGTTTACTAGCGTGACACAAAGACAAAGTCAATTTCATATAAAAAGCTTTTAACTAAGAACAGTACACAAAAATGGTCGAAAAATGTCCTTAAATGTTCACTACTTGTACGGTTACCGTAATTGTTGATTTTTAAGGAAAAATTAAAAATATTATAGTCAATTATTGAATAAGTTTCCTTACTATGTGTAATTGAATGTATTTCAAACAAATAACCACACTGACTTTCGATAAATTTATTAATATTTCCTGTTGATATACTTTGATAAATGTAATTTAAGAAATTTAATTGGTTCGCGATTTTCTTTTAATTTCCAGAATGTTACCCCTAATTTTTAATTGTTCAATTTTCAAGCACTACATTTAATCCTATACAAAAGAAAAAAAAGTGATTCAATATTTATCAAGTTCCTAAAAAAGGTTAAAGTTTTACACATAAATTATTTATTATATAGAAGAATTTACTTTACCACAATGTAGGAATAGAGAAGTACAAAAGCAAACAAAGACTGTTATTTGGCAGGAAATAGAGTTTCTTCGTCAAATATTATCTGATTCTGGCAAAAACATTCCTTTAAGTATATCTAAACTGATGTGAGGATTTTAGTCTGAACTTAAAGATCATTGTTCACATTTTTAGCAATATTACGTGATGCTTATTTAGTATTTTGATGAAATATTTATGTGTTTTGACAATTTATAATTTTGTTGCCAAATTTAGAAAGTGTTGATTTTAAATTTCATGTTTGCAACTACCGTATATTTTAATTTACGATTCTGAATTATTTCTAACACGATTATCATTAACTAATTATCAATGTTTGTATTACGAGCGCTTTTTAAATTCTTATTAAACATTCAAATGTTGTGATGTTAAATGAGAATTCACTTTTTTACACTTACAATAATAATATAGAAATTTCTTATTAAATATAATAAAACAATTGCGAATGAAAAGTCATCTAATTTAAAACATATAGAAATTAATACACATTTGAGAACCAGATATTAGTATGCAATTCTTTAGGGTGATCTGAAGATAGGATGACTTCAGAATACGTTGAGATTGCATTGATGAATGCATTGAGAGATGGATCTTTTACAGTTTTAGCTCAAAGTAAAATAATACATACAAAGTTATATTGTGCTAAATAATAATCAAAAATAAATTGATACTTTTTTTCCTTTTCTTTTTTACGGGGTGTGGGGTTAATCGATTCCAAATTTACTCATTCAATGTTAGTAAATAAAACTGTTTAATTCATTTGGTTTTGTTTTTCTCATTCATCTTCATCTGCTGATACAAAAAAATATATAGCGCTATGTATGTATATTTTCTGAAATAAATCTAATTATTTTTCTATGATTTTGTTTAAAAATTTTTTCGAGAATTGTGAACTTTCCAGAAATTTTAGTGGATTCTTTAACCACTACAATAGATAAGGTTAAGGTTGAGTGGGCTTAACGTCACACTAGAGCTACGCAGTGAGCAATTGGTGACAGTATGGAATTTAGCTCTAGGGCTGGTATGGAGACATTTCATTGCAATTCTAATCCTCCACACAGGAAATGGTTTCGTCGGCTCGGCAATCCTAGAAGTATTCATTTTAAGTAACATAGAAAACACATTTCACTCACGAAGGATTTTACATGCACCAGGCACCATACCTGCGATTATACAGTATCGTTCTTTTTTTAAATATACAGTATCGTATTAAGAAAAAGTACGGTTTAAAGAAAAGTTATAGTTTATCGTAAAGAAAAAGTATGGTTTCCATTTGCAAAAATAAAGTTTTTGTCACCTGTGGCCCCTAGGGGCCTACCTGTGATACCTCATCTGATACACCATTTGAATGCACGACACTTTTGTAATCACAGTGTTTACACTGTTGTTTACTGAAACTATTTTTTTATGTTACACTGAAACTGTTTTTTTATTGAAATATTTTAAGATTTCCAGATTTTTTATTACAGCAAAAGAATCTGCCCCCCCCCCCCACACACACACACTCTTCAGAATATATATATAAATAAAAGCAACATACATTTTAAAACATTTCCACTTAATATGTTTCTGTGAAAAAAAAAAAAAAAAAAAAAAAAACTGAGTTTGTTTCATATGGGGGCCTTGGAAGCCCGCGGGTCTACCTATGATACCTCATCTGATAGATCATTTGAATGGGACACATTTGTAATCCTTGTTCACTGTGTTCATGAAATTGCTCTTTTATTGAGATATTTTAGTATTTTTAAAATTTTTATTATAACATAAGAATCGGGGTTCCCGACCCCTCAACAGAATTAATGAAAGCAATACACGATTTAAAACAGATTTTTTCCACTTGACCTGATTATGTTAAGGAAGTGTATGTTGTCTATTTGAAAAAAAAAAATAAGTTTGTGCCACGTGGGCCCCTGGGGCCTACACGTTATGCGTCATATGATATATTATTTCAATGCATCAAACTTTTGAAATTAATGTGTTCAGCGAAAGAGCTTTTCTTTTGAAATATTTTGGCGCATCCAGATTTTTGAAACACGTGATGTATATAACAAGTCACTTGATTAACTCGATAAGTATAAGAGAAGGATATAATATTTATTAGTATTTTAAAGATTAATTAATTGATTACGAAGGAAAAGTATCTGTCATGGGATAGATTAATTGCATATCATACGAAAAAGAACGAACATACATAATAATAACTGACATAATAATAAAAAATTCCCTACTCATTTTTAGCTTTTATTTTAAAAAGACATTTACCTCTCAAAGAATTATGCAAAAAATCTGGACTTGTAATTTACTCGCTGTAAATGAACAGATATTTTTCAAAATTTATCTATTCCAGAAAGATTTTTTTCTACCAAGAAATTGTTAATGTTTGAAATAATGTTGATATCACAGGGTAATTACATGATTTGTTTTTTATTTATCAAAAGAAATTATGGACTATTTTATGTGCTTACAACAAGACCTACGGAGATAAATGGTGAGCTTTATTTCCGTATGTATTCTCAAAAATTAGTACTAATTATAAACAATTTGTTTTTAGAATTAATTATCTCATTTCATACTTACAAAAAAGTTATATTGTTTGTAGGTTATGCCAATATTAATAATTTAACTTGAAAACATTTAACATGAAGGAATGGTAATTATCAACATGAATGAAACATTTTCTTATATTTGATGTCATAAATGGTTTTGTGTATATTATAAGGTGTGCCCACATGAAAAGGAGACTAATGTTATATGTGAAGAAATTTTAATAACAATATTATAATTACAATTCATGTGGAATAGTACAACTATAAATAATTGCCATTGACATTGATACACTGATCCCAGCACGTAGGAAGGGAGTGGATGGCTCAATAGATGGGACAAGCAAACACCCATTCTCTCCGTCTTCTGATTCTCTGACAGATATTTGGGTATCTATTGTGCACAAACTTTGCCATACACAAGCTTTTTGTCGATTATGTGACGCACAGTTCCTTTGCTTATCGACAGTTCAACAGCGATTTCATGTGTGTTGATCCAGCGATTCTACCGTATGAGACCATCCACATCCGATCTCTTTGTACTGATCTGGAGGAATCCATCATGCAACGAATTGCGGAAATGACTCTCCAGCAATAAGGATATTGACACGAAACTGTTAACTACGCATGAACATCTAACAATACAACCATGTCATTCATCGGCTAACACATTAACTCACTGGGATTTGATATAACGCCACAACAGCTAAGGTCTCCTTTTCATTTGGGCACAATTTATATTTACACTGTGCTGTATATTTAAATTATTTTAAAAGTGCATAATTCTAATATATACTACATATATATACACTACATTTACGGTTGTATAAATGTATTCTGTGTGTTTAAGAATTTTATTTCTTTGCTATGAACAACAGATGTTAGTGAAAAATTCAGTTGCTTTAGCTGTTTGTTCCAATTATCTACAATCTTAAAAGAAGGTATTAGTACTTATATTAGTAGTACTGCCTTTGTAATATATATTATAGTATATATATAAAATATATATAATTGTATATATAATAGTACAAATAATAGTATATATAGTAAAATTTATATATATATATATACATATATATATATATATATATATATATATTGATACCGTTTTCATACATTGATATAGTCATATTTTTCGCAAATAATTTTTGACCGATAGGGACAATATATATTATATATATAAATACAATATAGTAAAATGTTCTAATAAATTGCAGCATTTCAGCTAGTCATTGCAGCATTTTCAAAAAGTATATAAAGAAATTTTCATTGCATAAGAAAAGTGATAAAGCAATGACTTTACCAGATCAATTATTTTATCGCATTAAATTCTTTTACCAGAAAAATAACTGACTTCGGCCTCTATAAGGCATTCCGACGGGTAAAAGGTTTATTTTAACATACTTCTACCATTAGAAGACTTAGGTGAATAATCTTTCATTTCGAAGAGACTGGAATGGTTTCAGTGAAGTTCGTTTGCAGTCGTATGTCTTCTAGAATGCTAAGAGCTGAAGAATTTGTGTATGCCGTTGTTGAAAACGTGACCAAAAGGCACGTGATAGTAGTAGTGTGTGGGGAATTGGACAATTCAATACCATGGGATTAACTAGAGCTTCTATAATACAGGCTGAAGCATGACAGGCCATTTTTACGCTTCAGCAAAACCAGAACTAAAACCTGTTACTGGCTTGGCTTCATTATCGCTATTACAGCGCAACTATTTGACTGGTTAAAAAAAAAAAAAAAAAAAAAAAAAAATATTTGTCGGTCACTATAGGAGGATTGCATTAAAGCACTTTTTTCTAATGGAGTTTCAGGAAACATAGGGATATTAATCGATGAGTGATGGAAAAAAAATCACATTTTTTATTCTTTTATACTATAAAATTTGAAATACTTTTATAAGAAATAATGGAGAGGGAAAAAAAGAAAGAAAGAAAATATAGTAAAAAGGGGAGGTGAAATATGCCATCGTCATCTTCATAAATTTCAGTCTTCATGGATCCACTACAGGATGAAGGCCTCTCATAATATATATCTATATATACTGCTACTGAAAAATTTTGCTGTCTACTTAGTATTTTTCAAATTCTTGAGTCCGGATACATACCTATACATATCTGTATATTAGATTACAAACCACCTACTATTTGAAGAGTCTAAAACAATTATTAATTCATTTATTATTATTTTCTAAAAAATATAGATAAATGAAATCATAAAATATTCTCAAACTTCAGCTATGATTGATGAAAAAAATAGTAACAAACATTAATATATATACACCCCGAGACAAAAAGATAAGTACAAAGTGTTTTTTCTTTGATTTTTCATAAAATAACATTATCTAAATTGTGATTATCATTTATTATTATCATAAAATAACACTCTTCCCGGTCTAATTTTTGTTTTAAGACTAATTTAGAAAAGTTTTAAGACTAAAATTTTTTTAATTTAAGACTACACTCCGCGACAAAAAGATAGGAACAAAAGTTTTTTTAAATTTTTCATAATTTTTCTAAATTGTGCTGATTATTTATTATCATAACAAAATATTATCATATCAAAAACATATTAAATATTTGAATCATATTCAAAATAATCATATTCAAAAATTAAAAAAAAAAAAAAAAAAAAAAAAAACTTATGAAAACCATTATAAAAAAGTTTACTGAAAAGGCTGGTTATTCAGGAAAATTAATTGATAAGCTCTATAAAAAACGTTTAAAAAATCTAAAGTTGATAAATAATTTTCAGAAATCGTCACTTTACTACTTCAATCCTTTACGATCACGGAGCCTCTAATAAAATCAAAAAAGTAGCTGCTAAACACAATGTCAACATCCCTATTAAGCCAAATCCAGACATTTTTCAAATAATAAGAAATGATAAAGACCCCATCCATCCATTAGAAACTGCAGGGATTTATAAAGTCCCTTACAGTGATAGTGAAGGTAACGAAAAATGTTACATTTGTAAAACAAAAATAAAAATAAAAACAAGAATTGAGGAACATAATCACAATATTGCCACTGGTAAAATAACTACAGCTTTTAACCCAAGTAAATAAAAATGAAAACATAAATATTAAATTTGATGACGCCAGAAAAATAGCGAATTATCAAATCCATAGGTATGCTGCTTTTAGAGAATCCGTAGAAATTTTAAATTTTCATAATTCATATAATGGCAACGATGGGGCAGGGCTGCATCAACAGTGGCACCAGCAGAGAAAAAACATCAGTTTCGTGAGACTTCAAGCACTGTGTTTGGCGTTGATAAAGCTGGGGCGCCCCAGTGAAAGTGCTTCGGACAAGAAAACATGAAGTTTATTTAAAGTATATTTTTTAATAATAATAAAAAAAAATTTCGTTGTTTCAATGAAATAATTTTCTCCGTGCATAGCAATGCTGTTGCGTGTTATTCTCATGCAGTACTTATTAGGCTTCATACCTGGAGACTATGCACACACACAAATTTATCCATAAGGTTAAAAAATATATATGTACAGTAATAGTTAAATGAAGTATGAATTAACCCATAGTCACTTTAATCACGAAATAATTAACACACATACAGTCGGTAACAAAAGTGTCCGAACACAAGCAAAAATTCCTATGTAAAAAAAGTACACTTCATACAATTTTGTTAAATAAATCCTTATCGAATCGTGTTCTTACACTGACTAAGAACAAAGTTCGACAAGGATTTATTTAACAAAACCGTATGAAGTGCACTTTTTTTACATAGGAATTTTTGCTAGTGTTCGGACACTTTTGTTACCGACTGTACGCATATATATAATGAAATTTTTTAATTGATTAAAAAAAAAATTCCAAATTGCACATTTTTATTTAACACAATTATTAATCTAAAATTTTAATATAGTAAAATATTATAAACTAATTATGTTTATAAATTCTTATATGGATAATAAAAAGAAATATTATAAAATAATTTTTTCTTATTCTTTATAATACTTTAAAATTCCTCCGTGACTTTAAATTTAATTGAAAACTTATGTACAGTCGGTAACAAAAGTGTCCGAACACTAGCAAAAATTCCTATATAAAAAAAGCACACTTCATGCGGTTTTGTTAAATAAATCCTTGTCGAACCCTCTTCTTAGTCAGTCTAAGAACGTGATTCGATAAGGATTTATTGAACAAAACCGTATGAAGTGTACTTTCTTTACATAGGAATTTTTGCTAGTGTTCGGACACTTTTGTTACCGACTGTACATGGTAGATTAGCAATTATTTTCAAAAGGAATACTGAAGTACTCTTGTATCAATTTCTGTATTATCAGTCTGTTGAATGTTATCCTGCTTATTTATTTAAGATAATTATTAAAATTTCAGAACTAAAATATTTTGATTAACGTAAAATAATGAGCTGCTACCTTAGTAAAAGGAGCTGTTTTAAACTTTAATAACATTCTTCTACCATGTTTCTACTGACCATACTTTTAACAGTTTTGTACATGATACACTACTACTTAAAAGTTTTAAAAGAAGTAATAAAATTCAGCAATATATTTACACGAGGATTGTTAAAATAACTCTACCTATATTTATAAGTACTAACATTAAATTTCATCATTGTTTATTTCATAAAATAAATTAACAGATTTAGTTTTTGTTAATATTTTTTTTTCTCTTCTGGACGATGCATTTAACTTGAAATATTTATTTAAAGGAGTGCAAAGTTTGTTCAATAGATCTAATTTAAAGATTTATTTGCATAAACATAGTACTTTAAATAAAATAATCTTCCATTGGAGATAAGAGAAGTGTTAGAGTAGCTTTCTCAATTTACATAATCTGACAATTTTACTGTAGGAATGATACTTTTTAATATGTTAAATAAAATTTAAAACTAACTTATCACTATCAGTTTAATTATGACAAATTTCAAGAATAAAAATTAAATAATTAAATTTATTTTAACATGAACATAAAAAAAAAATAAGTAAAAATAAAATAAATAAATAAAATAAAAACACTTTCAAGTCCTGTAAAAATAATAAATCACTTAAAACGATAAAAGTATTTGAAAATAAAATCAATAAAAGCTCCTTCATTGTCACCATTATTAGGAAAGTTTCAATCCCCCAGAAAACATGGAAATAAATAATTAGATAAATAAGTAAAGTGTAACTTTTTTAAACAAAACTTCTGAAGATAGAGTTTTACTTAGAGGAAGAATTATTATTATTTTTTTAAATTTTCAAATTCACTTCATTATTGCTATTATTATTATTATTACTTTATATTAGAAATTTTAGTAGATTTTCGGATGCTCTGTCATTTTTACTTTCTCGTACCCATAAGGTAGAGAAAGTATTGTTTTTGGGTCAAATTTTCGAACGCGAGATTTTGTTATATTTACACGTTTTGAGGTCCCCTGAAGACGAAAACCATGTTTTTAGCAAATGGTCTGTGTGTATGTCTGTCTCTGTGTGTGTGTGTCTTTGCGTATGTCTGTGTGTCTGTGTGTATGTCTGTGTGTCTGTGTGTCTGTTATCAGCATATCTCAAGAACAAATAGTAGCAGAAATTCCAAACTTGGTATTCTAAATGTGTATCATATATAGATGCTACAATAAGCTTTTCGTTAAGATCAAGCAAATGGTTCGTGTACAGGGACAATCAAGAGAATTCTAATACATTACGTCTATGGGGGAAATTACAGGTAAGTAGAGTTTAACGTCGATAGACTGCACTAAACCAAATGAAACGAATATATATATTTTGTAATAGAGATAGTCAACTGGGAAAAAATTTTTGTGTATGTCGGCGTCTCGCCTCCCCCCTGGGGGGGAAGTCCCCCCTCGAGGGGAGTAAATTTTCATGATGGGTATCTTTCAAAAGAGCTCGCCAATACCTTTAAAACGAATTGTTGAACTATCGATCTGCGATAATTTAAAACAAAGTTATCGATTTTTTTCACTTTTAACGAAAAAAAAAAACTTAGAATAAAAAAATCTTTTTTTTTTTTTTTTTAATATTGAGAATAAAATGGACTTTTTTTTGGATATTTAGTGTTATACTACTTCTCTAATATGGAAATCTTCTGCATTATCATAAAAGATATTTTTTTTTATTTTAATAAATTATTTTTTAAAAACAGAATTATTTTTTAATAACCGAATTAAATTTTATATAAATCTAGATGCATTAATGAAACGGGGGGTTGAGGAGAGCGGTACCCCCCCTCACACAGAATTAATTATCATATAAAGCTCTTCTGAAGCCTAATTTGAACTGTTTAACATAGGTTTACATAACATCGTTATCTTACCTCTTAATCTCCAACCTGTATTTATAGTATTAAATTTCAGGATAAGAGAAAGTCGTGTGAGTGACACACCAGATTATTAAAGTACTGATTATACACTAAATCCTTTATTTTTACCACACACACACGCATAAATATATATATCGATAAGATAAAAATTCACAAATTTCATTTTTTGAAATAATTTATGGCTAACACCAGTTGATTTATTAATCTACTAAGAAAATGTATCTCAAAAGTTTACTGCATCATAAAATTGAACATACATAAAAAAAAAGCAATTACATCTTTTTTTAAAAGACCCTCTGTTTTAAATTTTGATTATAGGAATGTATTTTATTCCGTTGTAAAACGTTGTAACAGAAATATGTTGATACTCGATAAAGTCTAAAATGAGAAAAACTACATTTAAAGATTTATGAATTTACAAATGTACTGAAAAGTATTATTCACGCAGTATATTTTTCGCTTCGTTAAGAAGAATAAAAAAAAAATGAAAATTTAACCAGGTAAAGAAAGTATGAACAGTCATTTGAAAAAGTTTAAAACCAGTAGCCGATTTTCAGTATTTTAACGCATTGCACCATTTGCGCAGATTACTGGGTCATCTCACGTGCTAACTGCACCAGACGCATTCTACTGCTATAAATAAAGGTGCCCGGCACGTTTATCGCCAGTTGTTTATTGGATTTTGTCGTAGACAGTGCTGTTGAGTAATTATTGTAATGGGTAAAAAACCTTAACTTACTGTTACAAAAAGGTCAGAAATATTGACCCTGCATGAAATTGGATCATCAAATAAGTTCGAGGGCAAATGCGAGCAAGACAGCTGTGCATCAGGCTATGAGTAACGACCGTAAGAGTCGTTTCTTTTTCATACTTAGAGTAAGTCGAGGTTTCCTTGCAGGCTTATGGGATGATAAACTAAAGTCTTTGGACAAACATCTTGAAATAGTACTCAAACTGACGTTGGTGCCTTTTGCAACCAGAGAATGTCTAATTGTATTGCAGGCGGTTTTTTGGATTTCGTACGACCATCCTTATCACATGATCATCACGTGCACTCGTTTTTCTAGGGCAACCATTTCTCTTAAGATCCACAATTTTTTCCAAAATTTTAAAATTACTAATAGATTGATGCACAACTGTCTTGCTCGCATTTACCCTCGAACTTACATATTTGACGTTTAGAAAATCCAGTTTTATGCTGGGTCAATATTTCTGACCTTTTTGTAACAGTAAGTGAAGGTTTTTTTACCCATTACAATAATTACATAACAGCGCTGTCTATGACGAACGCCAACTGGCGATAAACGTGCCGGGTACCTTTATTTATAGCAGTAGAATGCGTCTGTTGCAATCAGCACATGATATGACGCAATAGTCCGCGCAAATGATGCAATGTGTTATAATACTGAAAATCGGCTACGGTCTTAAACCTTTGCAAATGACTGTAATTAAACATGCAATAATAAAAAAAAAAAAAAAAACCGTACATTTGCAAAATTTAATAGATAAATGTTTAGGGCAACTTATAAAAAATCTGTAAATAGCTAATAAACGTTATAGGCTATAGAAATTGCTGCTTTCAATGATTTTCGAAAAGAATTTTAACACTAAGGAATTTTCCACACACAGATATTTCAGTAATGATCTTTAAAGTCTGAGTATCAACTTGTTTCTTTTCTTTCTTTTTTGTACAACTTTTAAAGAATTTGTACGTCATTTTTGTACAACTTTTAAACAATTGAAGATATGAACATGAGATTTATATGTCATGTTCGATATCAAATAAGACAGTTCTGCGAAATCGTAGTTTAAATTTTTTTTCTGCATTGCGTTGGGTGTCTCTAATGTGTTTTGATACGCTTAATTGAGAAATAATTGTCTTTTCTTCCTATCACGAAAGGAATTTTCCCAAAGTAAGGATGAAAATCAGAAGAGTAAACCCGGAAGCTATAAAAAATTCGAAATAAATAAAGTGTAAAATTCATTAAAATAGGTTCTTTTTTACACAGTACATTTTAAGTGTGTTTCTTTACATCGAAGCTCCCTTTGGAGCTTTCTACCTCATGCAAGGCTTGAGAGCCTTATGGAGGGGGGGGGGGATCTCTATGCAGCATCCAACAATAATCAGCTAACATGTTAACACTTAATCGTCCCTGACACCTCCGCTATGTTTCTTTGATGTCTTGGTGAAATAAGTTTCCTTATTCTTCACTCACATCAACCAGATTTTCCGGGAAAAACTTAGATGGAAGTAGAAAATGTGGAACTGTAAGCTCAAACAATCCCATTTCTTGCCAAAACTGTACGTGATGAAGATTTTTGAATAGTTTTTCCTTACTCTGCATCCAAAAATGCCCCAGAAAAACACATCACGTAGAAGAAAAAAATTTCATCGTCGACCTGTGTAATTAATCGAACTTTATTTTACTTTAATAACGGAAAAAAAAAAATGAATAAAGGAAAATAAAAAGTCTAAAGTAAAATATTAAAAAAAGAATTTAAAAGTAAAATATTTTCCAGACAATACGGCATTCCTAATTATAATAATTTTTAAATTGATATTTAATTTTTTTAAAGAAAGATAGAAGCAAAAAATGAATGAATTTAAAAATGAAATTAAAGAAAAGATGGTATTAAAAATGCAGTATATATATATATATATATAAAACAAGTTTAGATTTCATAAAAAATAATTTTAGGTAGACTCGGCTTTTTCCTTTTTCATTCACTAGTCCTACCGTTTGCCAAACGATCATGTTTCCAAAGCTGCTAGTTGACTTCGAAACCATGTCGTTATTGTTGGCCTAGCCCTTTGGATTTTTTGTAGTTTTTTCTCCAAATCTTCCATGAACATGGCTTAGGACTACCACCTTAGAAAAACATGTTGGAGGGTACTCCAACCAAGAGTAAAGCCTAGTGCAGTAAATTGGCTTTAAATCCAACCGAAACCACACATGCAATATTTGTTTTCTTTTTTAAAAATATAATTATTAATTTGTTATACGTGTTTATTGCCAACTCTTAAAAATGTCAATCAATAACTATAAAACAAAAACTCCATCTAAATTTCACATTTTATTCGTATGTTTTCAAATTATTTATATAAGGAAAATAAAAGAATATTAAAGAAAAAAAAATGGTTTAGATACATTCTTAAAGAATTTAATAGCTAAGAAATACATCTTCAGCTATTTCTGAGACATCTTGAACACCTTCTGAAATTGTTTAAATTCTCCCTTTTTACTTTCTTCTATCTTCAATAGAAGAAAGTATTGGATTCGTAAAAATTTTCGATTTCGGGTTTTTAATGGATTTACACGTTTTGAGAGCTGTAGAACACGATTTTACCATTTTTAAAAAATGTCTGTCTGTCTCTGTGTGTGTGTGTGTGACAAAATTTTGTGGCAACTGTATCTCTGGAACTACTGCACAGAATTTCATACAAATTGGTATGTAGTTGCACCTTGACATAAATTAGTGCCTATCAACTTTTGGTAAAAATCGTCTTACAGGTTGCGTTGCCATCCCGCTTTTTCTAAAATTTTAACAGGGTGATATAGGGCAAAAATTTTCAAGATGGGTATCTTTCGAAAGGTCTCGTCAGTACCTTTAAAACGAATGGTTGAACTATAAATCTGTGATAATTTAAAACAAAGCTATCGATTTTTCTTACTTTTTACGAAAAAAAACTTAGAAAAAAAATCTTTTTTTTTTTTTTTCTCTCCCCTTAATTTTATCAAACTCCCACGGTTTCCGTGTTCTGACAAACTTAAACTAATTTTTGCTTTTTTCCCCTAATTTTGTCAAAGTCCCACGGTTTCCGTGTTTTGACAAACTTAGAATAATTTTCACATTTTACCCAAAATTTTGTCAAAGTCCCACTTTTTTTTTTTTATTATTATTATTATTGTTACTGAGTGAATTTGTATAGGAAAATGTAGAAGAAAGTCTCGTGGTGGCCACAACATACTAATTTTGAAAAATGTTCTTTTAAGAAAAATTGAATTAACATTTTGGTAAAACGTATATTTCTATATTAAAGTAATATAAAGTTCGATTAATTATTTTATAACGAACATGTCATCCAAATTTTATGTTTATATCTTCAATTGTTTAAAATTACATAAAAATTAATCGAAGAAACAAGCTGTTACTAAGACTTTTGGAAATTATTGTTAAATATTATGTCTCAATTTTTAAACGTCTTTTAGAAAATTACTGAAGACAGCTGTTTCTATTGCCGAATGCTATAGCTTTTTTCATATTTTTTATAAGTTGCCCTGAACATTTGTCTATTAAATTATACAAACGGATTTATTTTTTTAGCGTTAACGCGTGTGTAATTTCAAATCATTTCGGACAAATGCTAATAGTTCACGCATGGTTTAATGTATTTATTTTCTAATTCCAAGTTATTGTTCCTAATATTTTTCGTTATTATATCTAAAATTGGTATTATAAATTTGGTTGAAAACCCCATTAGTTATAATTAAAAAGTTGTAACTTTTTTTAATGTTTAAAGAAACATTTATATCTCCCTGAATATACGCGATAGGAGCATATGGTAGGAGAGATTGTTCTTAATTATAACTACAATTAAATTGTTAACAAATAAATTGTCCTTAATTGACATTTTCTAAGGCTTTTGTAAACAATTATTTTTGTGTTAGGAGTGGATATTTCAATTTAATATTTGAAAAATCAGAAAAATAAAAGAAATTTAAAAATAATTAAAAAATTTTATTTAAAGAAAATTTTTTAAAGAATTAGAAAAAAAAAAAAAAAAAAAGGAGAACGAATAAGATTACAAAATAGCGTGAAGTTGCTAGATAACTCATTTAATTTAAAATTAATACATTTCTTTTTCAGTTTGAATGTTTTATTGTTTTATGACCTAATCAGTCATTGCCTACAATCGTTGCATTTATTTTTGTAAATGGTGCAGACTTCGTGCAATCACCTGCCACAAATTAACCCATTTGAGACGGATTGTACACCGAGTTCACAATGCATTTCCGAGTAAATATTTTGTTTTTTTTAAATAAAATTAGAAAAGCATATTGTTTGATTTTTAAAAAATATATCTTGAATTTTAAAATTACATTTGTATTTAAGTACTTATGAAAAGTACTATTTTCTGTTCACTTATTTAAATCCTTTGTTAATATTTATCATGCAAAGAATTATTTTTATCTTAAAACAAAAATGTTAGTTAATTTTTATAGTGACTGATTAAGAAAGTCATCAAACTTTATCTCGCAAACGTACTAATTTATTATAATATCTTATTTAAAGAAAAAGACATGCATTTAAACAATTAAAACAAAAATTTGCTAAGTGCTATACTTCTAACATACTACCTCTGTTTACTTGAAATTGTAATTATTAGTTATCTTAGCAGTATTGTATGAAAGGCTTTTTATTTACTGATAGTGATGATAACTTGTGTAAAGCATTCATTCAATTGGAAGATAAATTATCCATTCACTTAATGATTTTCCAATCATTAAAAGTGCGGAGTCATAGGATAAAGAAAAAAATTGGGTATGAGTATTTATAATTCTATATGTATTATTATTAACTTTAATAAATGAATGGAGGTGCGACTCTTTAAACTTATTAGAAATATCATATTGAAAGTTTAAACATTTAAAAATATCTTCCGTTATTTCAAGGATGAAAGTCATACACATACGCACGATATCATATATATATTTTTGAAATGCAAAATTATAAAAACTGCTTTGTAAATAGTTATTATTTATGCGACATTTTAAAGGAAAAATTACTTTATTAGATTATTATTTGTAAATTTATCTTTTGACAAAAAGTCTCTGTGAAAAATGATATTTTAGTTTATGTTAATATTCTTCATTATTTTTTTTTTAAATGTATAATTATAAAGCTAATAATTCCAAACACTTTTATTATTGTTTTAACTATTAAAAAATAATAGTAACAACTATGGGGCATTTACCTATGCTTGCAGAAAGTTAAAATTTAAATGTCATGGCTTACATTGTTAACATGCTTTCGAATAAAAAGGATATAATTAACTTCATTTGTTAACAAGAATGTGACAAGATAAAGAAAATATTTCATGTTTATTAAGATTTATTTTTTGAAGACTTTAGTGATATAGGTTGTAATTATAAGATAATTCATTTTTATAAAGTTCTATTAGAATATGAAAAACTCTTATGTACAAGAGAATTTCTTAAACCATTATTTTTCGAATATTCATGTACTTATGTGTAAATAATGTAAGATATCATACCTTTCTTTCCGACTAGTTAATTTATAGATGATTCCGTGTCTGTTTTAGTAGATTTATATATTTAAGAAGCAATATAAAAATAATGGAAAGTTTTGATATATGGGGAATTATATTGTGGTATGATGAAAAAAGTCATAATGGGTATATGGTAATACGAAAACAATTTATTTATTTAATAATAATAGTAATAAGGAAATTGCTTAGTACAACACATGCCAAATGGAATTCTATTTTAGATTAGACTATGATTATTTTAGTCACTCAATGTAATTTTCTCCGAAGCAAATCTAGCAGAATGCATAAGTTAAATTTTATTTCTTTAAAATAGAAAATTCAACATTTTACTTTAAAACCTCTTTTAAAATATGACAGTTTTAAATAGATTTCTTACTTAATCCAAAATTATTAAATGAAAATATATCTTTTGAAATTCGCGGGTAAGAAAATAAAGTTACATTAAAGAAATAAATAAACAGACTAAAAAAGTTTTTCACAAGATAGAATATAATTTTTTTTTTTTAACTGAAAAAGAACGTTGCATAAAAAATCTCATTATATTGCTAGATAATGATAATAATAATTATAGTAATACATTAAAGTTTCATTAAATAGTAATAATAAGAAGTTTTTGTTATCTTTTTTTACTAAAAGAAAATAAAGAATTTATAAACTAAAAGAAAAAAACGAAATATATATATATATTTTTAAATATTTTTTAAACCTAAAAATTAGTAATAAGAATTAAAAAAAAAAAAAAAAACTGTTATATTAAAAAATATTAATGTTAACAAGTTAAGAAATTCACAAAAAGAAAATATAGAATTGACAAACTGAAAACAATAGAACAGAAATGTTTAAAAAATATTTCATTAAACCTAAAGACAGTTTCATTATTAAAAATAAAAATATTTAAAAAATTTCAGAAAAAGAAAATATAGAATAAACAAACTGAAATTAAAAAATAAATAAATAAATAAAGACAAGAAGACCAAGTTGCCAACGGATAAAACGAAACTCTACCCCCGTCATCTTTCACGAGAATAGCCACGTCCTATTTTGGTGACGTCCCTCACTTGATTGACAGCTTGGTCTCGCCTTTTGCACCCCAAACGGCGCGGCATACTACTTATATTCAAGTAGGCAATTCACTATTGATGTTGTACAACCACCTGAAATCGCAAATCGCCCACTCTACTCTTTCCCGCCGATCCCCTATGCGCACAATCTTTCCTACCGCGCGATCTCGCTTAGCTTTACCGCTTTACCTTAACTACTAAATATTTGTATCGAATTTCAAGCCAATTGAATGGTTTTGTGACCGCTGTTGTCATACCGAAAGACATGCATTGCCAATATAAAAAGCCCTTTGAATATCAAGAAGGGTAGCTACACCGACCCTTTTGGCAATTACGTCAATGGATCAATTTAGTTTTTAATGAATAATAATTTAAATTGTCTTTCAGACAACACAAGTTAAATCTTTGACATTAATTTTAGGAAACTGAATAAATATAAAACACATAATTATTACAGTTAGAAAATCCAACCCCTTATTAAACTATATTGCTGACTGTTAAAAAGAGATTTGGAAAATGGTGATTGAATATTCAAAAGACACGTAAAAAATAACGAGATTAGAGGAAAGAAACATTGTCTTTCAAACAATAAAAATGACAATATTAGTTGTTCAAAAGATTAATGCTTCATTTTTCAATTAATCGGTTTCTTTCAGTTCTTTTCTCTTTGTCTGTTTTGAGAAAGTTTTCATTTTTCAAAAGTTCATTTTATCTAAAAATACGCTTTTCTTTTTTATGAAAGACACAACGAGAAAGACGTTACTATTTAATTTCTCAAATGAAAAATTAGATAAAACATTAATTTATAAGTTTTGTTTTTTTTATATCTAATTAACGATAATTGTTTTGAGTATTAAAAAATGTATATTTCTTTATTTCTTAGTTTTTTAATTTGTTCAAAAATATTTGATTTAAATACAGTTATATGTCTGTGAATGCATGAATTATTATCTATATGAATGTAAAATAATTTGTTATAGTTAGTGTTAAAAAAAGGGGTGTTTTTAGATGTAACACAAATTACAACTATCTGAGCTACTCTATTACTAGCAAGGATTTCGATTTTTATAAATTTTTAGAATGAATCCTTAATTGCATAGCGATGTAGATCTGCATCGTATGTTTAAAACCTCGTATCTCTTCATGTAGTAACTTTTGTATATATATATATATACACTGTAAATACATGTGTCTGAATTTCAGACACAATTGTGTCTAAAATGGGTGTTCAATTTTAAGATGCTAAAAAGTGTCTTAAAGGCATATCGTTTCACACATGAAGTGTCTGAAATTCCGCCATCTCTGATCCTGTCTACAGTGAATATTTTTCATGAATAAATAAATGAAAAGATGAGTGTTATACTGTTTACCTGTGAAGAAGATTTTAGAATAACCTAGAGCATAAAAAAAAGCATTAATAATTTTTACAAAAACAATTACCGTTACCCTCACCGGGAGTCGAACCGACAATCAATCGATTCATAGTCGAGCGTCTTCCCAATCAAGCCATTGGTATTCACACTGGACGGTGTTTGTATAAGGAAACATACACTGCTCAAAACAATTAGAGGAGCAAACAAAAAAGTGAAGAAAACCGAGCGAGACACCCATGTATTGGCATACAATGGATAGTACACGTGTATTAATGCGCAACACAGAAAAAAGACGTAAAAAAATATGGAATTAAGCTTTAATTCTTCGAAAATAAGGAAAAAAACATGAAACGATGATTAAGGGCAACAATTCTGTTACATGGAAACAATAAAAAATGTACTGTTTAGACATGATGCATACGTTTTTAATAGGGTGTGTGGTCTCCTCGAACAGCTAAGACTGTTGCACACCTGTTTGGCATGGATGCGATGAGGTTATCGATTAGTCTTTGGGGAATACTGTTCCACTCCTCAAGAAGTGCAATCTCCAATTCTTGGACAGTAAAAGGCGGCCTTGGTCGGGCAGCAATGCGTCGTCCGAGCATGTCCCAAACATGCTCGATTGGATTTAGGTCAGGAAAGCACGCTGGCCAATCCATACGCTGTATTGTTTCAGCTTCAAGCATGTTCTCCACCAGACGAGCTACATGCGGTCGGGCATTATCATGCTGTAAAACAAAGGAATTTCCAATGGCTGCAGCGTAAGGGATGACATGAGGTCGCACTATCTCGTCTGCATACCTCCGGGCCGTCAAAGTGCCATTTCGAATGATATGCAGGTCCGTACGTCCGCCTATGCTGATTCCACCCCATACCATCCAACCAGCTCGTCTGTATTGTGACCTTTCACGAATGAATGCGGGGTTATTTCGAGTGCCCCTGTCCCTCCATACCAGAACACGTCGGGTGTCGCACTCCAGACTGAATCGGGACTCGTCTGTAAATAACACTTGGCTCCAGGCATGTTGATCCCAATCTCGATGTTCAGTAGCCCATCTTCTTCGGTCCGCACCGTGGCGGGGGGTCAACGGAATGCAGATCATTGGCCTACGAGCATAGAGCCCTCCCTCGTGAAGCCGATTACGTATTGTTTGGGTGGACACCCTTCGTCCTGTTGCCAAGAGCAACTGTCTTTGCAGCTGCGTAGCATTGTCTGTTCGGTTTCGACGGACTGTTAATCGTATATACCGGTCATCAGTTGCTGTAGTTGTGCGCGGCCGACCTTGCCCTGGTCGACGTCTAACATTTCCCGTTTCTTGGAATCGATTCCACAGCCTTGCGAAAACACTTCTGGCGACTCCAACAGCGTCCGCGACACTACGTTGTGTTTGCCCGGCTTCAAGTCTACCTATAACACGCCATGCCATGGATTCCGGTAAATCCCGTTGTTGAGACATCCTCAAGTCAGCTCGTCTCCAAAAAAAATTTGTGCGCAATCGAATTTCACAGTTACGACAGTAAAACAGACGTTTCTGCAACATCCCGATTTCTGCCCTTATCTCCTTTTTCTGGTTTTTGACGTCATGAACTTTGATTTGCATACGAAGTCGTCTTCTTCTGTTTCCTACTAGGCTTTAAATTATGGGTGATTCATTTTATGTTACTTACCGGTGTACATGTTCGCGTAATTTTGTTAAAACCATGTGCTCCCCTTATTGTTTTGAGCAGTGTATTTTAGTATCCGTAAAACAAATCGAAGTTTTACGTCTTTGCAATAAAACTGTCCATAAGAGCTAAAGATTAATACATATTATTATATTAAATTTCATGTGTAGAGGTTTAGAGTTTTTTTGTAAAATGCGTAATAAATAAGAAAAAATAGTAGACTATGGATTTTAAACAATTTTTTTAAAAGTGGTATTTGCAAGAAAACAAACTACATGTACATGAAACCAAAAAAATTGTTCTTTTACATTTTGAAGTGTAGGGAACATAAAATAATTAAAATGCGAAAAAAAAAAAAAAAAAAAAAAAAAAAATCAATTATGCACAAATTGTTTAAGAATGTTTAGTTACGAATTCGCTTCTTAGCTACAAGATACATGCTTCGTTTATCTTAATATTTTTTTGTTGTTGTTTTATTACATGTGAGAATTTGAAATAAAAACTAACTTTGTTTTTTAACTTTTAACCGAATAAGTTTCGCGTCTAAGTATTTTAAATAAGTTAACTACTTATATTATATAAAATAATATAAAATTTATTTGTTAAAAATATATTAAAGCAGGATATGCATGCCGCTTACAGAGCTGCCAACCTAATCCTCCAAATTGTTAGTAACGCCCCTTTTTCTACACCACTTAATTTTTAGAGTAATTCTCTTCAAATATAGTTACAATGAATTAAGAAAACAAATACTCTAAAAATATTTTGGTGCAGAAAAAGGGGCGGTACAAACAATTTGCCGTATTAGGTTGGCAGCTCTGCGCTTAAAGTAGGTTTCATATGGAAAATTTGTTAAGTTATACAAATGTCTGAATTTCTAAGTGTCTGAAATTTGTAATGTCTGAATTTTTAAGAGCCTAAATTGTAAAATGTCTGAAATTTTATGTGTCTAAAATGACATTTGTCTTAATTTCAGACATATCAACCTTATTCAAACACTTATCTCAGCTCATTTATAAAAAAGACACTTACGTGTCTTAATTTAAGACAGCACATGCGTCTGAAATTTTGCATGCGTGTTTCAGACATTTATGTGTCTGAATTGACATTTCAGACACATTTCTGTCTGAATTTAAGACGCTTCTATTTACAGTGTATTACCAAACTATTTTATCGTTTCCGAACGCAACTAGAATCTTTCACAGTTTATTTCTTTATCTGCGATAATTTTTATTGTTGACAGGGTATCTGAGTACGATTTCATTTCGGCAGGTGTTACCATTTACGATTATTTATATAAAAGGTAATAAAAACATACAGGAAAAATTTGTTACGAATAAAATTTATAATTTTGCATATACTGATAAATTTATGCAAGAAAAATGTAGCTTTTTTTTGTGATGTAAAAATACATGAATATGCAAAATCGGTTCTGCATTAGTTCCTAATCCTAAAGTGAATTTTTACTTTCTCTTACCCATAAGGTAGAGAAAGTATCGTTTTTGGGTCAAATTTTCAAACGCGAGATTTTGTTATATTTACACGTTTTGAGGTCCCCTGAATACGAAAATCATGTTTTTAGCAAATGGTCTGTGTGTACATCTGTGTGTATGTCTGTGTGTCTGTGTGTCCGTGTGTGTGTCTGTCTTTTATCAGCATACCTCAAAAACAAATTATGGCAGAAAGTTCAAACTTGGTATTCTAAATTTGTATCATATACGGCTGCTACAGTAAGCTTTTCGTTAAGATCAAGCAAATGGTTCGTGTACAGGGAAAATCAAGAGAATTCTAATACATTACGTCTATGGGGGAAATTGCAGGTAAGTAGAGTTTAACGTCTATAGACTGCACTAAACCAAAAGAAACGACAATATATTTTTTGTAATAGAGACAGTTAACTGGGATTTTTTTTTTTTTTTGTGTATGTAGGAGCCTCGCATCCCCCTGGGGGGGAAGTCCCCCCCCCTCGAGGGGAGTAAATTTTCATGATGGGTATCTTTCAAAAGAGCTCGCCAATACCTTTAAAACGAATGGTTGAACCATCGATCTGCGATAATTTAAAACAAAGTTATCGATTTTTTTTTAATTTTAACGAAAAAAAAACTTAGAATAAAAAAATCGTTTTTTTTTTTTTTTTTTTTTTTTAAATATTGAGAATAAATTGGACTTTTTTTTGGATATTTGATGTCTCTATATCTCTAATATGGAAATCGCCTGCATTATCATAAAAGATAATTTTTTTAAATAATAATTTTAATAAAATATTTTTTAAAAACAGAATTATTTTTTAATAACCGAATGAAATTCTATATAAATGTAGGTGCATTAATGAAACGGAGTTTGAGGGGGGCGGTAGCCCCCCTCACACAAAACTAATTATCATATAAAACTCCTCAGAAGCCTAATATGAATTGCTTAACACAGGTTTACATAACAGTACTCGTTATCTTACCTTTTAACGTGCAACCTGTATTTATATTTTTAAATTTCAGGATAAGAGAACGTCGTGTGAGTGACACACCAGATTATTTTTTTCCCCATTAACTGCACCTATTTTCCGAATGATTTGAAATGTTATTAATTAAAAATAATAATTCATGCATTTAAGTGTTAAATTTGTAAATATTCTGATATTAAGCAGAATCACTATTAATACTTATTAAATGATTTTGAGTTTTAAAATGATATATTACAATATTAATAACAAGTAATATTTAATAATTTCTTATTATTACTACCTTTCAATTTTGATGGTTATAAAGTAATTTATTTTCTTATGTAGGTTTTTAAAGAAGTTTCTTCAATTGAAAAACGTTTTTCTATGAATGTTTTCAATGAATAAAATGTATATTGCGTTTATAACACAATAATTCTTTAATGTCAACATTATTATTTATCTTTACATAATAATGACATTTCAAATAATTTAAAACTTTAACAAGTTTCCTGTTTTCATATTTCATCTTTTAAAAGTATTTTCTAAGTAAAAGGTGAATTTTCAAGATGGACTTAATGTACCAATTTTTACATTCTCTTATGGTACAGAAAGTATTTTTTTGCGGTCAAATTTTCGAAATTGAATTTTTGCTATATTTACATGTTTTCAGATCCTCTAAATCCTGAAAATCACGTTTTTAACGGTTGGTCTGTGTGTGTCTCTTATTAGCATAGCTCAAGAACAAGTAGTAGCAGAAAGTTCAAACTCGGTATTCTAAATGTGTATCATATAGAGATGCTACACTCAGCTTTTCTTTAAGATTTCTTCTCTAATCGATATAGCAACTTGAGAAATTTTAATTTAAAATTCCGATGGAATTAAATTCAGCCGGCATTTTCAGTATTTTCGGGCAAGCAAATATTCGAAATGCATGACAACATCCTGTGAGGTTACAAGGAGTTATCGTAAGAAGTTCGCAAAGCGGGAGTTGCGAAGCTGACGAGCCATGTTAGTAGTCTTTGCTCTGTTTATTAAAGTACTTTACGAAGGATAGCTAGCAGTTACGCGTTTAAAAGAAACACTTCGGACATGTTTGTTGAAAACGTGATTGCCTACATAAATGTAAATTATTTGATCAGTGTGTAAAAGGAATGTCACGATCGTACTCGGAGTTCTGGGTTGGTTCTGACTTAGTACTGATTTGTGAGCATTCCAGTACGAGAGTTGCAGATAGAGGAATTTCAGTTAGAATTAGTTCTTGGAGGTAATGTGTCAGAAGTATAGTATTGCGGAGCATAACCAACTTTCACGCCTGTTATGTCGCTTCCAAGAATGGGTAATATTAATTCAATTATCGTTTTATAGTTAAGTGAAATTGCCGATCACTGACGTTAATGAAGTTGCGAGAGAATGAGACCATATTTTGTTTATATTTAAGTGAAGAATACAGAGCATTTATATTTTATGACACGTCTAGAGAAGTAGTCTCTTTTATCCCCTCAATTAATATTTTCAGTTAAAGTGTTTCTGTTAAGTTTTAAAACTGTGGTATGTACTTTACTTACTGATCACCAACAGGTATGTAGAGGTAGGAGGAAGTCGCACAAGATATAACCCCACAGTTCTTTGATTTGCATTTCAATGCATCACAGTACAATGATGATTCATTTACAATTATTTCCTCAATTTCTGATATAATAGCAATAACTTTCTTAAAACAGCCAATTATCAGTTGATAATATTTTCACAAATTATTGTATAATAGTGTGGTGTAAAGCTTTAATATATAGTTGCCTTCATAGTATAGTCTGATTCTGCGCAAGTTCGTCCCAAACTGAATTTACCATGTCGTGACCTCTCTCTGTCAGCCACAAGGGAAAACATACATGTTGTCCTTTTAATAGTCCAACAAGAAGAAATCGAGAGGTGTTATGCTTGGTATCGAAGAGGCTATAGAAATACTACAGGAAATTCTATATAAAACAAACATATATGTTTCCAATAATTTCAATATTTTCCATATGATGGAAAATATTGGAACTTGCTTTTTATTTGTTTAAACAAAACTTTTCGTTATAAAAAACATTGTAGTATAAACTACACTCTCACATGCTACTTACTTTATATTGAGGTTTAAAATGTGTCAGAGAGTCCTAACCTATATTTTAATAACTAACAAAAATGTTTAGTTATTATATAACAAAAATTTAAAAATAGGTTTCGAAAAATCCCGACGCATAAAGTGAATAACATCAAAATGAGTTGAGTAAAATCCCTATTAAATTAGCAATAGTCAAGTGACCTTAATTTTATTAAATATTATTTTTCAATAAAATTTGAAATTTTCAGCTTAATGAAGAGATTTTTGGACTCTGAAATTAAAATCATTATTTATGGCAGATTTTTTTTTTTTTTTTAATCTGTTAAAAATTTGCGATTTTTTCTTTCTTTCTTTCTTTTTTTTTTTTTTTCTTTAAGGAAAAACATTTTACGACCCAATTCATATAAACCACGTGATTTATTTTTCAAATCAGTAAAGTAATTTAGATGTTTGTCCTCTACAGGGAAACCCAAACAACCGTTAACATTTGAAAATTCAATAATTCGCGGAATAATGTAGCTAAAGAGGTAAAAATAAACACATATGCTTGCAACGACATGGAGATTTATTGAAACACCAAAAGTGAAAAGAATGACCAATAGATGTCGCTTAATATGATTACAAAATCAATAATTAGCGTAACAATTAATTTTTAGCAAAGATGTTGTTCCTTATAACAAATGCTGAACATGTCGGCCGTCATTCATGAACAATCGTCGACATGCGATTTCACGAGTGCTGACCTCTCAATACGTAGACGAACACGCTAAATTCTCTATTTCTTCCCGAACTGTCCGAGCAGCAATAGCACTTTTGTCTAGTCGCCCATTATGGGTTCGATTTTTAAACAATCCGTAGATTTGAATTTCGCAATCAATTCTTTAATCGTTTCTTCACAGCTATACTTGTCACATGAACTTCATCTGTTCGAATGACCTTGTTATGGGGATAGAACCGTGAAGCTGCAGTAATAGATTCTCCATTCTTAAAGTATCTAACATGGACTTTTCTAGTAAAGTCAAGATTTCGTGATTGCTGGCGCGTCTGATATCCTCTTTCACTTCATTTTATTCATGATTCTCATGCAGCCTTACTGACGTTTTGCTGTTCAGCGTCATATACTGGCACACTTTTGCACTTTTTTAGACTCAATAAAACCTCATGTCAATTCAAGCATGTGTGTCAATTTTGACTTCTCTATCTGCATTTTTCAGTGAATTATTGAATTTTCAAATGTTAATGAACATTTGAGTCACCTTGTATAATTGATTAAACTCAATCTGAACTTGTCAGCTATAAAGTTATTAAACTTCAAAACAAATCTCGCCTGAAAAATATCATTTTAAATTATTAAAAAATATATCAAGCATATTTTTATTAAACATAGCTAAGAGCCATTCTGACTGAACCAGTGTTATAATAAAAATAACTGTATTGAAATCGGTCTATCCGTTTAGGAGCTACAATGCCGCTGACGGTGTGAAACACATAGAGAAATAGACAAAGACTTCAAACTTATAACACCCTCTCTTTTTTTGGTCGGAAGTTAGTTTAAATGTATGTTTCGCTTAATGAATGAAATGAGTGCATATTATTATTTATTAATTAATAATATAGTTACCAACATTTATAATTCCTTCCGGATCCAGATTCTTTAAAATTTTAATTTCTTTTCTCTTTATTTATTAATTGTAATTACATATTAAAGAAAATTATTTAACAAAATAAATAAATAAATAAATAAATAAATAAATAAATAAAATAAAATGTAAAAAATAAAATAAAGCTGTTACTGAATAGTTTAGGTACTTTATATTACTAGTACGATTATATACAACATGAAGTTTATGAAACTTATTTGCTTATTGTTTCGTTAAATAAAAATTTATTTTAAATGAAAACAAATTCATTAGGAAATACAAATTTTAACAATAAATGTGATTTTTAGAGTTTTTTTAATGAAGAAAATTCTCAGAATGAAAGTTAATTTAAACAGAGTTTTCAACATATATTTTTCTGAAATAATAATACGATGAGCAAATAATTATAGGAACGACATAGGAAAGTGTATACTGCTTATTTTGGGTTTCTTTTTTCCCTAACTTACTAAAACAAAAATAACAGCTAGAATATACAAGAGAAATGCATAGAAATAAGTAATGACTTGTGATTTATTGTGTTATGCATGTGGTTTATTGGACATATTCTTTTTGTTATAGCGGTATGCTTGAGAAATTTTTGTATTGGCACAGTTGCTATCTTTTCTTATCTTTCAATAAATAAATTTGCTAATAATTGACTAAGTCCGTTATAACTTGAGCAGGTATTGTTAGCGAAGTTATACGTGTGAAGTTCAGTCAGATGACGGGAAGTGAGTGAAAATTCAATTCTTAGATTTGACCCACACATACAAAAAAACAACATTCCACACACATGCACACAAAATTTAACTGACCAAATTAAATAAAATCATGCAAAAGAAGATATTTTCGATTTTTTTTTAAGCGATTTTGGCATGTTTTGTGACGAAATATATAAGAAGACTGTGGTTAAATAGGAGTTTTTTGTAATTGTATGCGAAAATTTACAAGTTTAATGATGATATATCTCGGTTTTTTGTTTTACAATAAACTGAAATACTGAAACTTATATCCTGCATAATTATAACCAATTTTTCAACCCAAGTTTTTATTTTTCATCCGAATATTATTAAGACGGTGTTTTGTTTCAGATAAAATCTAAAAAAAAAAAAAAAAAAAAAAAAAGATGAAATATAAAACATTTTTTAAAAAATACATTAAATGATGCAGTAGCAATAAATTAGGAGGATGAGCGTAACGTTTAAAATGCTAAATTTTACCATAGAATTTTGAATTTTACAGATTCGAAATAAAATATTAAATATATATATATATATATTTTTTTTTTTTTTTTTAGAAAATGACAACCAAATTAACAGCTATGAATTTTCAGAATGTGAAAACGGAATTTTTAAAAATGTATTAGCTAATGAGTTAAAATGGGGATTATTTGATATAGATTAATATTGGATTTAATTTCTGTTGACTTTAAGTAGAGATTCCCCATAACTCCATAAAGATACATAATATAAAATCACAGCATTTCTTAAATAAATAAATAAATAAATAAATGTTAAAAACTATTACGATTTTAAGTTCACATAAGTTCAAGAATATCTGAAATCATTTATCTGTTTTTGTATAGAACTTCGTCTCTAAAAGAATTCTGCAGAAGAGTACAATAACGCGTATTAAAATAATCCCCATACATTTTCTTTGATATGCATAAAAAACACTTTCTTCTAAGAATTGTAACTTTTAATTACTGTAAGTACTATTGTACTTTTAAGTACTGGCTTGCGTGATAGTGCGTTCAATAGCGGCACCTTTCACGCCAATAAACACAAACATAATTTCATGTACAGAGTTGTATTTAATAAGGTGTGTACTCTAAATGCGTTGTGTAATTTTATCTGTGTATATTTATTTGCACATTTGTAATTCTGTAGACATTTCAAAAATTCATAAAAATTGAAGGAATTGGTAGAATTGAACGCGATTTGTGAAAAAGTTATTGTCCTGAAGGGATTTTTATTATTATTATTATTATTATTATTATTATTATTATTAAAATAAATAATAGTAAAAATTTTTGTCTATAGACGACGCTGTAAGCCAGCAAATCGCACATATCCGTGAAAAACTATATTCATTTTCCTGCAAATGTTTTCAGAGATATGATTTCTATTCTATGCGTCCGCCATCGCCACAAATGACAGTTTACAGACTACTTCCAACACCGCTAACTGTAGATTTAGTCAGTGTTTCTTACCAGAGGGAAAATATCTTCATCAATGATCCTTTGATGATCCATCAATCATCCTTTATCCATCAAGACAGCTTCGAAATTAAAACTTAATGTATACACAAAAGGGAGGCAAAATAAGAAATAAGTTGTGTTAATCATAAAACCGCGCAATTTACACGAATCTGATTTGCATGTTTCTCGTTTCGCATCCGAAAAAATTAGCAACGTTTTTTATTTACTAAAAAAAAAAAAAAAAAAAAAGAAAGAAAGAAAGTAAAAGAAAAAAAAAAAAATCACGAAAATAATTTTTTGTAATTTAACATTTTTTATTCATTTATTTATTTATTTTTAACTATTAAAAAAAAAAAAAAAAAAAAAAAACGAAAGATATGTATTTTTACCAACAAAGATGTCGACTCAGGAGGTTACCCCAGACAACATAACTTTGCATTTTTAATCTTTATAAATTACTGAATAACGTTTGTATTTGAAAAGTGTGTCATTTCTTCCTCCAAATTTGGAAATAAATCATTTTCATAAAGAACACTAAAATATAGGGTTAATTTCAGTTGTCTGATTCATTATATTCTAATTCAAATGATTTAATCAAAGATTATGAGGAATTTTAAAAGAGAACTAAATTACAAAATTTATAATTTTGGTTGATATGGTTTTAATTTGTGAGTCATTAAAAAGATAGACATTTTTTAACATTGTTAATGATTTTGAAGGTTTTTTTTTTTTTTTTTTAAAGAAATACTCACGAAATACTTTTATGAAATTAGAAGTTATTTGAACAACTACAAAATACATCCATATATTCTTAAAAGCTAAGTCAATTTATAAAATAATTATAATTTCGTAATGTAATTTAATTGTGAAAGAAAAAAAAAATGTTTAAACGATATTTTAAATGATTGAAACAGTAATCAAATGTTAAGTCTTTAAATTTAGAAGAAAGAATTTTTTTAAGGCATCCAATAAGCGTACCTCATAAATATTTAGATCGCTGTCATTAGTTATTTAAGCGAATCTCAAAGTACTTAAAAGTATGTTTAAGTACATTTAATTAAAACTTAAAATAATATATAAATAAATAATTAATTAAGTTATCGGGATGAAATTTTTATCGAATTACATTAGTTTCAACAAAAGTTTTATTTTTATTATTTATTTTACTGAAATATGTTAATTTCTCCATGGAAGTTTACGTGCTTCGGAAAATTATGCGTTTGGAAAAAAAAAACAAAAAAAAAACAATAATTTAGTTGAAATCACAATTTTTTTTACAATGTAAGCGTTTTATCTTCAGAAGTTTTTCCTTTTAGTTTATTTTACTATAAACATCCTCAAGGTGATATTTAACAGAAAAATTTCATCCTGCATATGTTTACGATTATATTAATTGTGAATTTTATTTTATTTTATCATTAAAAAAATGTAAAATACGACAGAATAATAAGCTATACGGAGCTTGACATTTAATGCAATCTTTATAAATAAAAAATATTAAAATATCACTCATTTGGAAAAAAAAAATTAAAACAATATTTTAATTTCTTTCAAATATACGCTGAAGAAAACTTTTTTTTGAAGCTATATCAACAAAAATATTTGGTTGATTTAACAAATTTTTTGTTGCTTCAACAAAAAAGTTGCTACTTCAGAATTTTTGTTGTTTTAAAATGTATTTTGTTTAAACAACTAACTTTTGAAATTTTATTTTTCCGACTGAGTGAAAATAATGCCTGGACCGGGAGTCGAACCCCGGATCTTTGATTTACTCTCAGTGACTTATTTTCACTCAGTCGGAAAAATAAAATTTCAATAAATATGATTTTCTTCCACAGTTGATTGTATGATTTTAATAAAAATTGTATTTCTTTCTCTCATTATCTAATGGTGTTTACCTTTCCTGCGGATTATTTCTGTCGAGCTATCTACATGATAGACCAGAGATGTTTCTGCCTAAAGGTTGTCTGAGTGAGTAATGCTGACCGGGGTGTCGGCCTGGATAGCTCAATTGGTAGAGCCTTGACCTTGTAAGTCAAAGATCCGGGGTTCGACTCCCTGACCAGGCATTATTTTCACTCAGTCGAAAAAATAAAATTTCAATAAATATGATTTTCTTCCACAGTTGATTGTGTGATTTTAATAAAAACTAACTTTTGTTAAATTTATCAAATATTAAAAAATTCGTTGTTTTAACAAAGCATTTTTTTACTTTCTCTTACCCATATATATGATAGAGAAAGTATTGTTTTTAGGTCAGATTTTCGAAACTGAGTTTTTTTTTGTATTTACATGTTTTGAGGTCCCCTGAATATGAAAATTATATTTTTAGCGGTTGGTCTGTGTGTCTCTCTCTGTGTATGTGTGTCTGTGTGTCATCAACATATCTCAAAAAAAAAAAAAAAAAAAAAATAGCAGTAGAAAGTCTAATCTCGGTATTCTAATGTATATCATAGAGGAATGCTACACTGAACCTTTGGTTGAGATCCAGCAAAGGGTTCGTGTACAGGGACAGCTAAGAGAATTCAAATGCATTACGTCTATGGGGAAAACTTCGTGTAAGTATAGTGTAACATCTATAGGCTGCCCTAAACAAGATGGAATGAACATATTTTTTTAAGTGCATAAAAGCATGTTTTGTGTAGATTGTGGTATGGAAATCATTCATTATTCATTTACAGGGCTATCAATGTATTTGGATATATTAGGACTGTACTTATAAATTGCTTGAAGTGTATTTCATTTTATATTATATAGTGCTTCATATAAGACTAAAATTAAATAAACAATGTGATGTGCATGTTTTTTTTTTTTTTTTTTTTGGCACAATAGGGTAATTCAGGTAGAGATGGACCACCGTGTGAGATGGACCAGTCAGAAATTTCGTTAATGCACTTCTCCATAGATGGAGCTACTATCTCACTCAGGTACGGAAAGACATTTTCTATGGCGTGCTACTATTTGCTTCTCAAAAAACATAATATTTTTTCAGCTAAAAATCACTGTTTCTTTTGGTAAGTCGAATATTTTTTTTACATGGTTATAATTATACAATCTAAGCTTTTGTATGAAATGGTAATCTATCTGCTTTTGGTGCTGTAATGTCTGGGTACATGTTGGCTTTCGAATAACCTGAAATGGCGGCGTGAAATCTACAGTGAAGGGTTAGGAGGCATTGTACTTTTCACTCAGACGATTGGAAGAGATGGACCCTATAAAACCCTGAATTTTAAAAATATTGATTTTCAAAGAACTGAATTTAAAATACTAAAGGATAGTATTTTTCTGTTTTCAGAATATGCCAACTACCTATATTAGGAAAAGTTCGTCCACACGCGGGGAATGGACCGAAGCTAATTTGAAAAATGCTGTTAAAGCCGTAGAAGAAAAGAATATAGGTGTGAATGAAGCGGCAAAAACTTTCAGCGTTTCTAAAATTACTTTAAAGAGAAGAATTAAAACTCATAACTTTACCAAGGGTGCTTTAGGACCGTCATCGGTGCTGGGGTGTGACATTGAAAACAAAATTGTTTTACACATACAAAAACTACAGAATCTGGGTGTTTCATCTTCTAAAGATTCTGTCAGGTACTTGGCTTACTAACTTATATTCGTAAGCCATTTTCAAATTGCATTTTTAATTCGTAAGCCATATACTTCGTATATGGCTTACGAATTAGCGGAAAAACTTAAGATACCTCATACTTTTAATAAAGAAGCTAAAAAGGTTGGCTATGACTGGTTACAGTCATTCCTTGCCCGAAATCAAAAGCTTTGAATAAGAAAAGCAGAAGGAGTGTCGGTCGCCCGAGTAAAAGGAATGATAAAAAAAACTGTGTATAACTATTTTAAATTGCTCGAAGGTATACTTAAGGAATATGATGTTTTTGAAAAGCCCCTTTGTATTTTTAATATGGATGAAACATATTTACAGTTGAATAATAAGCCCGGCGAAGTAGTGGCCATTAAAGGGTCTAAAAATGTGGCACCAATTATATCTGGAGAAAAAGGAGAAACTATATCACTTTTAGCATGTTGTAATGGCGAGGGAACATTTCTTACTTCTTATTGTATTTTCAAATAAAAAAACATAAAACATGAGTTTTTAGATGGAATACCGCCTGGAGCCCAAATCAAAATGTCGACACAGTCTGCTTACGTAAATTCTGATATGTTTTTGGATTGATTAAAAAATCATTTCACTCCTAGGAGACTGATAGGTAAAGTATTGCTTATTCTTGACGGTCACGCATCACATACTAGCAGTCTTGAAATGTTAGAGTATGCTGAGGAGAACGATATAATTCTACTGAGTGTGCCACCTCATACCACTCACTGGCTGCAGGCTCTTGACCGTTCTTTTTTTAAGTCGCTTAAGGCAAAGTACTATGCTGATTGCAATAATTTTTTGAAAAATGATCCTTCCAGAAAAATAAACAGGCTTCAATTTGGTAATTTACTTAATTCTGCTTGGTTAAAATCTACAAATGCTGAAAATGGCATCAGTGATTTTCGGGCATGTGGAATAATCCCTTTTAACCCTGATGTGATACCAAATTATGCTTATTTATCAGAAGACGGTGTTGAAACTGAAATTAGTGCTGATTTAGCAGAAACACCTGCAGTGGAGAATGAAGAAACTCAGTTGAACGAATCTTGTTCTGTAGTAAAAAATACTGTTCTTGAAGTCGATCCTGCTGTTCCAAGCACATCTAAGCAAAACACTTCTGAAAGTTAACGCCTACGAAAATTCTGGAGCAAATATCTCCCTTACCGAACGTGAACAAAGAAATACTACAAAGTTCTCCAAAAAAAATATTAATACTAAAAAAGAAGAAAGAAGAAAAACTTGAGAAGGAAAAAATAAGAAACGAAAAGCAGAAAAAAATTGGTTTAAAAAAGGATTTTTCGAAAAGCAAGAAACCAAAACAAACGAAGAAAAAGAAAGTAGTTAAAAAGGTTCAGTATTCGTCCTCATCAGACTCTGATATGGATATAAACATTTCAGAAACAAGTGATGACAAAGATGATTATGTAGAAGATTGGAACGAAAACGAACGTGTGGATGCGGTGAATATTACAACGAGACAAAACAAAAAGTAGATTGGATACAGTGTGTATCTTGTTTGCGTTGGCTTCTCGAAGGATGTTCACGGTTTGAAGTAACATGCGATTATTGTGGGAAGAAATTAAACAGCAAGAAATAGTGACTGCAAAACAATCTTAACTCATAGTGTATAAAAACATTTTCATTTAGTGTTTGAATTCAATAAGAATTCAAGAAATAACTGTAACAACTTAAGTTTGATACATAATAAAAGTCAAGTAGTAATACATGTAAACTTAATATTAAGTAATTTACTTGTAAGTAAGTTAATTTGATTCTAATGTAATGAAAATAAACACTTATAAATATAATACATGTGCAATTATTTCATTATTTTACTGTGGTCCGTCTCTCCCATTCAAATGGTCCATCTCACCCGAAGTTGTCAGGGTGAGATGGACCACATAGCGAAAGTTTAAAAAAATCATAACAGGAATTCCTTTAAAGATATGACCTTCTACATTAGTATTTTTATAAGAAACATCATACACTATATGTATATACAATGAAAAGTAAAATGCATGTAAATGTACAGCTTTTAGAGAACGAAGAAAAAACATGGTCCATCTCTCCCGGACTTGCCCTATACATAATTTTATGCACAATATACAGGACTAACCAAAATTTAGTTAACCGTTATTTTCTGTCGAAGGTAATGGATGGAAGGGCTTTGCTATACTTTACTATGTCAACGAACACTGCTCAGGAAGGAGATTTTTTTCATTTTTCGCACTCATACACTAAACAAAGTATTTTTTAAAGTTGTGTTTTCAACTGTGGTTTTTTTTTTTTTTTAATAATATCACGTTTTGAAGTCCTCTGAATACGAAAGTCCAATTTTTAGCAGTTCATGTGTATGTATATCTGTTAAGAGTATAACTTAAAAACAAATAACTGCAGAAAATTCAAATTTGGTGCTTTGAAGTTTATATTTGGTGACCTACTTAAAAAACTTGATCAAGATTGGAAAGTTTTAAGTCAAATTAATTACAGCTTTGTATATGCATATATATATATATATAGTGTAAATGTAAGCATTAAAATTGAATGGGAGCCATCTCCTCACTCAGAATTATATGTCAAATAATTCCTATTTTAAATAAAATAGGAATTCCTAATAATTCAAAATACAAATACAAATTCCTAAAATAATTCAAAATAGAATTCCTTATAAACGTATTTTGAATAATTTTTATTTTCGAAGTAGATTTAACTTTATTATCTTTCCTTATTGATCTTACGATTTAATGTACAATTTATCTTTGTAGTATTGAAATGAAGGATAAGGGAATGTCGTGTGAGTGACACGCACGATTATTTTGTTTTAAAACGAACAAAAACAAAGCGAATTGAAATATTTTAAGCAAATGAATAATAATCTTAATACGAGGCACATGAGAGAGTATATATCGAAAGAAAAAAGAACTGTGTTTGTTGGAAATATATTTTCCCCTTCATCCAATGTTTAATATATACACATATTTATATATATACTAGCTGGAACCCGTGAAATTCGACGGTCACTTTATTGACTGTAATGTTTCAAAAATTTTCGCATCATTATTTAAATGTATTTAAAGTTAAAACATCTAATATATTTTATGACATTTCACTTAAAAAAAGAAATGCTTATACAAAGAAATGAACCTTAAATTTGTATGATTTCATATCTTTAACTCGATTTTGTTTCGATTTTGTTGTTAACTCGATTTTTAAATAAAAGAATAGCGAAAAAAATAATCAGTTGTTACAAAAAAATGACCTCGAACCGAACGAAACTCTGCCTTGTGACCCCGAGGCTTACAGCAGCGCATACGCGGGCCGCTTATAACATAAAAAAATACCTAAAAAATAACCTGGAACCGAACAAACCCGCACGGTGTTGCCCGGACCCATGATAATAACCTTAAATTTGTATGATTTTATATCTTTAACTCGATTTTGTTTGAATTTCTATTTTTAAATGAAAGCATCACGAAGAAAGTAATCAGCTGTAACAAAAAGATTACCTCGAATAGAACGAAACTCTGACTTGTGACCCCGGGGCCTGCAGCAGCGCATACACGGACCGCTAACATGAAAAAATTCCCCAAAACCGAAACCCTGGACGTTCTGTTACGAACCCTGTTCGTTCACCTGGAACCGAACGAACCCGACCGGCGTTGCCCGGGCCCATGATAATAACCTTAAGTGAACCTTAAATTTGTATGATTTTATATATTTAACTCAATTTTGTTTGAATTTCTATTTTTAAATGAAAGCATCGCGAAAACAATAATCATCTGTAACAAAAAAAAAAAAAAAAAAAACCTCAAACCGAACGGAACTCGGGCTCGTGACCCCGGTGCCTGCGGCAGCGTATATGCGGGCCGCTAATAACATGAAAAATTCTCAAAAATTAACCTTGAACCGAACGAACCTTTGACTCGTGTTTCCGCTGCCCGTGGCTGCGGCACCGTACTTCCTCCACCAGGGGGCGCAGTATGTTTTATACGAACATCACCAGTTGCCTTGAATTTCAAGACCTTTCAAATAAAGTGTCACATGGTGGTGTCAACTGCAAAATTCTTTAGTTGCACTTTCCACAGCCAGGGGGCACAGTGTGTTCTGTGCGAACATCACCAACGGTCAGAAAATAGAAAGACCTGTAAAATAAGGTGTAACATGGTAGGGTCTACTTCAAAATCACCTAGTTCCATTTTTCACCACCAGGGGGCACACATTTTATTGTATACACACATCCCCAATATACATGAAATTTCAAGACCTTGTAGAGAATAAGAGGATGCCATATTCTCAAATGTGGATCTTAAATCCTAGATCTTAGATCTTACTAGATCTTAAATATAAATTTGAATACTTAATTACTTAGTAATGTGATAGAATTAAGAAGAGCTCGAGACAAAGTTTTAAATTCAAAATAACACAGTTTTAAATTAATTCTTAATTTCGAGGAGGGTGTTGAACTAACTCGATTTAAGTGAATGGCTTCAGGATATAACTTTAACAAGATAAAACAAAACTTATCTCACCAATGTTGATCTTTTTGGTGACTGCCTCTACTACTACTAACTATCCTCACTTCAGAGTGTCGAGCGGATTCCCGATACACGACAGCTCTTTTCTTAACTTACGCCACAAGATTACACCTTTCGACCATCACTCACACACACCATAATCCGGTGCCACTACTTATCACCACCAATTCCAACTCCCTATAACTCTATACTCCACGCTTATCAGCTACCAATTCATCGCCATTCCCTTACCCTCTAGCAATTCACTATCCTTCATTTTATACTCCATTCAACAACTCCCTTTCACTTCATTTCAATCAAAACCTTATAAAATTACTTCTAAATCATCTAACACTGAGATCCTAATTATTTCACTGCAGCACCATGCCGACATAAAACTCGCTCGACCTCAAATTTCGCCGAGTTACTGGCGACGAAGTGATTTAACCGTCCCAACTTTTGGTGACGGTCTATAGTCTCGACCTCACAGTCCCCCTCCAAGAAAAAAAAATTTAGTCGGGAAAATCCCCAACGGGTTTTAACGAGTAAATTTAAACACTAGTTACCACTTAACTAGCCACCACTTAAATTTCTGAAACCAAACTTTAGAATAAGGTAGAAGAAAAAAAAAAATTAACGTTTAATTTGCTGAGCAATGATATGCTTACAGCTTAAAATACAATGGCGATTAAAAAAAATTCCTAAGCGAAAAACTCGGGAACGGAAAAAAAAAAAAAAAGTAATTTTAAACTTTTAAATAAATGGCGCTCCTTTACCCCGAGAAACTCCGGAAAAAAAAAACGTCTTTAAATAAGTTAGCTCAACTATACAATGGGGCTTACAACCATCTTTTTGTTATTCCAGAAAGAAAAACTTAATTTTAAACTTGAGTTGTAGGAGGAAGAAGGTACAGGGGGGTTGCTTAAACATAACCAAGCAACATAAAGAAAATAGTTTATTGAAAAAAAAAAAAAATCTTGCAATCCTCTTTGAAGCAAGCCATCTTTCGAAACTTATGATGTGGAATTTTCGTCATCTATAAGAGAGCCAGTCTAGGCTCAAAAACATCAGCTATTCAAAGTACTTGAGAGTGTAGATTGAAGGATAATTCAGTGAGAAAACGTCAGGCATCAGAATAATAGTTTGGACATCAGATTAGATCGCAAGAACTATCCAAACGGAGTTTTTCTAAAATGGAAAGACTTGAACAGTATCAAAAATATAAAAACTACATTTTGTAGATAGAAAAACGAGACAAATTGTCTCTGAATACATAAAATAGTTTATACACAATAATTTTCCCTCCTCGGCTATAGCATGCGAAAAGACAAAAAATTAATTTGTTAGTCATTTTAGTTAAAAGTTAAGCGTGATTTATGCATATAGCCAAAAAAAAAAATATTTCCCCACTCAAACACATATAATACAGAGAGACGTTTATGTTTTATACAAATGTTAACACATATCAAATTTCATTTCATATATATACAAATGTTCAGGTTATATAGACAGATATAACATTTATAGAAATACGAAAAAAAAGGGGGGGAATATTTACAAAGGCTAAAAAACATGTTTTATATTACCCGCTCTGCAGGTGATGGCTACAAAATAAAAGAACTTAGTATACATACATAAAATATATATTAAGAGAGAACTAAAATGTTGACATTGAAGCATAAACATGATTTTCGAAATGAAAGTTCATGTACTAATTTAAATTTTACAGTTTTTTGTTTTAGAAAATCCTGCTCTTTCATACAAAAATAAGAAGTCCGAGAGGCTTCAAGACATGTCTTACATTTTGGTACAGCTCTGATAAACAAATACTTGAGAAAAAATAAAATAAAGAACGATACGACCTTACGGACGGTTTCCGCTGTAACAGCATTAGCCTTACACTTGTTAGTCCTGCTAGTTATCGTACTCGTCACAGAAATCACAGGGCTGGAGGTCTGCAGCACGAGGTCAGGCGTTACAAAGGCATATTCCTGGGCTGGGATCGAACCCGGCATCTTGTTACTGTCCACAGTTCCAGGAGAAGGTTTAGCTGGTTCTATAAAAATCTTCTGAGATTAAAGTGCAAAGTCGTATGAAGTGAGGTAGTCTCTCTTATGCTACCGAAACCACACTTACTAGAAATGGTTCGGGAAAGAACATCCGAACCCGTATGCCCAAGTTTAGAGCTAGCAGATGAAGAATCAGCGTGGAAATGTTTTAATTTTCCTCTTTTATTCCCTACATTTTTATGTAAATTAGCTAGCAGTTTTTGAGCCGGACCGCTAGTGAACGTTCCACTTTCTTTTACAACATTTTCCGTGGAACTAAAAGGATCTTTCGACTTGACTGTTTTAGAAATTAAACGTAAATTATCAGGAGATGCATGTAAACTAATAGATAAATCTGTTGGTTGAACAGAATGAAAACAAGAGTTTGATGCCTTTAATAAAGATTTAGTACAAACATTAATTTCAACATCATTTTCTTTTAGCTTTGTAAAGAAATTTTTAGAAGCAGCGTTATTTAATAAATCATTTTCAGTTACTTTTTCGTGCCAACTAGTGGATTCTGTCGGCTTGACATGTAGAAAACTTAAATGCCGTTTTTCACTACTTTCATTTACATTAGCTACTAGAGTTTCTTTTAAAGGAGTTGCGAGATATTTAGAGGCACAGTGGTTTAACTTTCCACTTTCTTTTAACACAGTTTCTGTGAAATTAATCCCCGGATTTGATCGGTTTAGCATTTGCGCATGGTGTATCATTAAAAATAGTAGAATCTGCAGACTTGACAGTTTGAGAATTAAACTGTAGTTTATCATGCGGTGAATTTAAACCACTAGAAAAGTCTGTTAGCTGAATAGTTTCAAAACATGCATTTGAGCTATTGACGGAAGGATTAGCCGCTACGTTTAATAGCTTTCATTCTTCTCTAAATTTGAAGGTAACGGATAGTTTAAATTGGAAACGCATTGAGAAGAATTTAAATGTGGCAAGTTGACTGAAGAAATAGAAAGAGAATTTAAACATATAGATTGAACTTCGGTATTATGAGAGTGAGTTTGATTTCCTGCAACAGTTTCTGGTTGATTTAAATGACTGTTTCTCCGCTGCGAAAAGTTAGCTTGTTGCGGTGGGTTGAAAGTATCAATTTGAGGGGGGGGGGGCGAAATTTTCTCGCTGTTCATTTTCAACACTGACGGTTTCTTGCCGGCGATTAGTGGTTTTCGCATTTTTAGGAGTGTGACGTGCTTGATATTTCTCTAGAAGTTCAAATAGACTATCAATAGATGCGGCTGGTTTTAAATGTAGAAAATCTTGAATTTGGACTGTAAACAGCGGGTTTATAATGTCCAACACTTCAAAAAATGATAACTGTAAGTTAAGTTGCTTAATTAAATCAAGTTTATGCAGGAAAAAGGTTGTCGGCTTATCGAATACGGACATTTTCGTTGTATACAGTTCCTGCATTAATTTAGCTCTATCAGCACTCGAGGAAAATGTGCTTATAATTTTGATTTTTAACTCTTCATAGGTGGGATTTGGACCCAAAGAATGAGAGGCGATGAGGTCAAACCACCTTTTGGGTTCTCTTTTTAAAGAGTATTTTAAACAGTTAAATCGATCAGAAATATCAATATGACATACGTCAAACTATTCTTCAAGTTCCTCAAAAAAGTTAAGCACATTATTTTTGCCGGTAAAATATACTCGAGCGGGGGGGGGGGGGTCGAGCTGGTTTGGGTGCCACTGTAGAGAATAAGAGGATGCCATATTCTCAAATGTAGATCTTAAATCCTAGATCTTAGATCTTACTAGATCTTAAATATAAATTTGAATACTTAATTACTTAGTAATGTGATAGAATTAAGAAGAGCTCGAGACAAAGTTTTAAATTCAAAATATCACAGTTTATTAATTCTTAGTTTCAAGGAGGGCGTTGAGCTAACTCGATTTAAGTGAATGGCTTCAGGAAATAACTTTAACAAGATAAAACAAAACTTATCTCACCAATGTTGATCTTTTTGGCGACTGCCTCTACTACTACTAACTATCCTCACTTCAGAGTGTCGAGCGGATTCCCGATACACGACAGCTCTTTTCTTAACTTATGCCACAAGATTACACCTTTCGATCATCACTCACACACACCATAATCCGGTGCCACTACTTATCTCCATCAACTCCAACTCCCTATAACTCTATACTCCACGCTTATCAGCTACCAATTCATCGCCATTCCCTTACCCTCTAGCAATTCACTATCCTTCATTCAACAACTCCCTTTCATTTCATTTCAATCAAAACCTTATAAAATTACTTCTAAATCATCTAACACTGAGATCCTAATTATTTCGCTGCTGCACCCTGCCGACATAAAACTCGACCACGACTTTCGCCGAGCCACTGGCGACGAAGTGATTTAATCGTCCCAACTTTTGGTGACGGTCTATAGTCTCGACCTCACAACCTTTAAAATGAGGTGCTACATGTGTGAGTCTAGAACGGATTTCTCTCTGAAACTAATTTCCCCCCTCCCCGCCCCCAAATCGAAAATTCCAAAATCGCAGAAATTGATTTTTTAGTATTTGAGTCTAGTCCCCCCATGTACAATTACCCTCCAAATTACTTCTTCACCATGAAGTAATTTGGAGCTGAGTTAAGCTCGCAAACATGTTTTTAAACCCTGCTCCCCCCCGGGGGGGGAGCCGTTCAACTTTTTTAATTTTTCTCTTTTGATGACACATCTACAGACCAAGATCTATTTTTAGACACCTCAACCAAATTTTTACACTTAGCCGTTCTCTCAATTTAGTGGATACAGATAAACCACGTTTCAAATTATTATATAGATACTGCGCATTCAGATATTCGGAAGTATTCAAAACTAAAATATAGGAAATATTGAGCGACAATTAAAAAATATAGGAAAAATAGGAGGTTTCATAAATACATAAGAAGTACAGGAAATATTGGAGCGCTGCAAGGCCTGCAAATGTGGTAGTCGTTTTCGCTGAATATTTTCACTTCTCGTAATATTTTCCAACGATTGTTTTTAAATGCCGCCCGATCACTAACAGCAATTGGCGCTGCTGCATGTGGACATTATTTTGAGTTATGTTGAGCCGCTTAATATTGTATGCACTTTGGTCTATAGTTTTATTTGAGTTTTAAGAAATTGCCAGATTTAACAACTTTCTACTTTTAGTATTTTTTAATGTAAAAGAATACGTGTATGAAAGAGAAAAAATGGGGGAAAATACATAAAAAAATAAAAGTATTTCTATATACCCTCTTGACATCGTAAGAAAATAGTTTTTGTATTCTGCATATCTAGCTAACCATACCTTTCGAATAATACCATTTTCAACCCTCTGCTTCCATAATTAACATGTTAAATGTGTACCAAAAATTTTATGCTTGCCTAATAATATGTATATAAAATTGAGAAAAATCGTGCTAAAGAAATAGAACAGCTTCAGTATAAAATCCCTTTGCGAAATTTTAAATTTGGCACTGAATTATTTGGAAGCTTCTTCCCAAGGTTTTTCATTTACGCAATTGCGATAGCCATTTTTATTCATTACTGAAATGACGATAAAAAGCCGCTGAAGGGTCCCTAAACTAAAGCTATACCAAAGTAATTTTAAGAAATGACTATAGTAACCGATGCTAGGGAATGAGATACAGTGACTGCATGCTTTTATGTGGAAGAATAGATTAAAACAAGTCCTGTCGTACTAAATTAAGTTCTGTTTGTAATGAATGTAAAAAGAATTTACTTGTTATTTTTAGAGGGGCGGAGGGTGGTCGACCAAAAATGACAGCATTTTCAAGGCAAATATAGTATTACAAAAAATTTACAACTCAAAATAACTCAATGGCACACCAGCCTATGTCATAATGCAACATTCCAAATTTATAATTAATTTGACATTTAATATTTTTATTTCTGTAAAATATAATTCAAATGCTCTTTCTTCTGTACTCACTGACATGACTTCTGTAAATTTAGGTTTTTTAAATTATGGCTCTTCTTTAAATATTCATAAACCTGGATTGAATATATAATAAGGATTGTAAAATTCTCTCAAATATTTGTTTGGTACCTAACTCTTTAAGCTGCGAGCCATTTTTGGTTCGCAAATAATTATGGTAACATACGTAAGTATCTATCACATTTGATTTACACTCATGTCCATAAATTCAGGATAATTCAGATTCACACTGAAATCGAACTTTAATGCAAAAATTTCACCTTTAGAAATACCACAGACATCTTTAAGAATAATATGCAAATTATAGGAAGCCATCAGATAACATCAATATAATGTTACAATGACGAAAGTGTAAGAAGGGGGTAGAGGAATGGGAGCAAAGAAGGAAAATTGTTTACAAGCGTTCTGTGTGCCGCTCAGTGAAACAACTAATGGTTATGACCCAGAGGATGCATGCAGATAATTTTTTACGTGGTAGAATTATCGACCGACTAGAATATGGGCGTACTCAGATAGAAGTATGGGGAAACTTAGAATCGCCCAAAGTGTCCTCTCTAGGCTTTGGCAACGATTCCAAAATGATGGAAATGCTAGTCGACGTTACAGTACTGGTCGGCCCCGAGTTACAATGCCGAATGACCACCGGTATTTGGCAGTAACTGCCAAAATAAGCAGATAAAGCACAGCCTCAGACCTGTCTCAGCAGCTGTCTGCAGCCGCGAGTGCCACAGTTTCAAGACAAACCGTGTATAGACGTTTGGGATATATTGGTCTATACGCTCACAGGCCTGTTAGATGTGTTCTACTCACGGAAATGCACTGTACCAGCGGTTAACTTGGAGTAGAGAACATGCAATGTAGACAGCGGCTCAGTGAGCTTGTTTGATGTTTTCCGACGAGTCCAGGTTTAGCTGGCAGTGTAATTCACGCCAGACTTTCTTATGTAGGACGTCAGGAACCCGTTACCACCAAAATAACATCATTGAACGATACCGTTACTGTGGAGCAGGAGTGCTCTTTTTTTTGAGGGGGAGGGATCATATTGGGCAACATAACAGATCTGCATGTTTAAATCGGAAGAATGATAAGATAAATTTTTCGGGACATCATTCGGGAACAACATGCACGTTTGTTTAGGGGTGGCATGAGCTCAGAATATGTGTTTATGGATGACTATGCGCGTCCTCACCGTGCAAGCGTTATACACGGATGCCTACAATCTGAAGCTATCACCCGCATGGAATGGCCAGCATTCTCACCTGACTAGAATCCGATAGAGCATGTGTAGGACATGCTTTTCCGATGAGTTGTAGTCCATCAACCACCTCCTACATGCGTACCGGAACTTCGGAGAGCATTGCTTACTGAGTAGAGTAATCTTCCCCAAGATCAGATTAATAGTTTAATACTCAGCATTCCTAGGCGTTATAAGGACTGTATTTCATCATCTGAGAGACATACAATGCATTAACCATCATACCAACCATGTAATGTTAAGATTTTGTAAGGGAAATATTTTTTAATCGCTTCAGGGAGCAAAACCGTAGTTTTTATAAATGGTATCCTACATAAACCGCCTTTTTTTGTTTTTGATCTTTTGTTCAATAAATGGACTTTATGAATAAGTCATGTTTGTTTTGTTTCTGAACCTTTATTTGCTTCAGCTAGCATTATCCTTAATTTATGGACATGAGTGTACTTTCCATTGAATTATTTTTCAGAATTTAATATAAATCAAAGTACTTCAATGATGTACAACTAAGCGCAGTTAATTCAATGTTCCCATTAGAGGGTGGGATTGCGAGAATCTTTAAATATTTTGAAAAGTTTCACTCAAAAATATATCATAAGGGGGATTTCCCCCTAATTTTTTCACATTGCTCTATGAGTATTTCATCAATTTTTTAGTTCAGTTGGATAATATATTAATTGCTTTGAAGCCTGTAGTGATCTTTTTTTTTTTTTTTTTTTAACTTATATAAAATTTCTTGATAAAAATAAATAAATAAATAAAATAAAAAGAGAATATTATGTAATTTTTTCAAAATACTTCTTAATTATAAATATTTGTTAAGAGGATATATGAAGTGTGTATTATAACAACAAACAGCTACGAAGTGTGAAGGCTAAAAATTGCAATGATTATACATTAAATAATTTAGGTTATTCCAGTTACTGCACTCTTTGAGTGCTCAAAATAAAATTGAAAATTAAGTAATAACATGAGCAATTCCTTCTGCATTACAGATGAAAATTTAGATCCTGAATATTGAAGAAGTACCTGTCCTTAGGGCAAAAAAAGGAGAAGGAAAATAAATAAATTTCCATTTTTAACATTTGACTTTTTTTTTTTTTTTTTTAAATTGTATAATTTGCAATTGCAATTCTCTAAAAAGAAATTTGCAAAAGAAAATTATTTAATTTCTCCCTTAAATTTCAATTATCCCACTTAATTTTTTTTGTTGGAGTGGGAAACTATTTTTTATATTTCATATTTTTCTGAAAACTTTTTTCCTAGTGCGAACCCTGTAATTACAGAAGTTAAAGAAATGCAATCCATAAGTTTATAGTATGCTATTTTCAAACACAATAAGGTGAATATGCATTATTTTTCCTCTATGTGTAAAGTTCACGCCTTTGTATGAGTTCTAGAGTAGTGTGTACATAGTACTGGAAACTCTACTTTTATTTTTTTTCTGCTTTTTATGCGTTTATTTAAAATGTTACTGTTTACATTTTATTTTCTACTGTATCTATACCTTATTTAGTATATTCAAAAATTATATATGCTTACAATATTCGCGAGATATTACCTGATGGAAATTGATTTGTGCATTATCATTATTTAAACAAATAATCTACATTAAGCTGGGGTGTTGAGAGCGTCCAAGATTGCAAAAAGAAATTCATACGCTAAAAGTAATCCATCACGTATATAAACATAAAATAATAATTTTAGATTAAATTTATTCATACTATTATAATTAGAATTCAAAAATAAACGAAATGAACAACGGGAGTAATTAATAATAAAAATACTTATCTTCGGGGCAATATAGAAATACTGATAAAGCTCGATGCAATTTTCATCACGTGCCATCTCGCAAAAATTGTAATAATCTAACATTTTGAATATACTTTACGCACACAAAACATTAAAAAATGTTAATAGTAATATTTCATATAAATATATACAAAGTAGTGAAAAGGTTAAAATTTTAACAGTAACATTTCATATAAACGCATACAAGTGTTAACAGGAAAGGAACACTATATCTTTCAATATTATTACAATACTCTAGAATTCAAAGTGTAAACTTTTACTAAGTAAAAGAAATAAGATAATAAAAAATAAATAAATAAATAATAATAATGCATACACAGCTTGCTGTTTTTTAAAAATAGAAAATTGTGAAAACCTAACCCAATATTTACAAATTAGCATCACCAATCACCGTAAGCCACGATCTCGAAAGACCACAGGAGAAGGCATGAGTCAAATTCGTATTCTGATTGGTCAGTGGGTTGAGGTTTCAGAGGTCGCTTGCTTCTCGTTATCCGAAAAGACCTGTCAACGATTAGTCACTGGTTTCCTCTAAAGAAAGGAACAGCCTTCGCACATGCCCAGATCATGCAATTTTGGTCTTAAAGAAATACCTTTGTGATTTAATATATAAGATTATTCATTATTATATTTGCCATCATCCAGGTTCTTTCAGATGGCCCTATATGTGGCCCGTAAGTCTGTTGTGGAAGTTGGTAGTCGGGATGTGTTAAATTCAGGTCATGCTCATCGTTTTAGTTGTTCGGAGTTTTCCGTGGTTTCTTCGAAACTTTTTTGAATACGGGCTAGAATCTATTAGAAAGGCCCACCTAAATATCTTGAAAGCAGTGTACATCTGCTAAGAAATCGAAACTCCACTTGACAAAAACGAGTACTTATCCTATGAACATTTTTGCAAAATATTATTTTTTGGGGATACCATCTTCAGCCTGCATAAGAGACCTAAATTTTAAAATATCTACAAATTTTGCGATTTTTCTGACCATTTCCCCCCACAATTTGTATTTATGTTGTAAATTTGGACTAATCCCCAGTAGCACAACAATATTGGCCAACGTTGGCCCATCATTGGCCAATGAGGGCGGACACTGGATAATGTCGTACATTTTGGGCCGCTGTTTACCGACATTGGCCATTGTTGGCCAATATTAGTAATACAATATTGAAAGTTCATAAAAGTTTGATATTTCAACTTTTAGTTCCTATTTTGCTTTTTATTAAATTGATAGAGTATAGAAAACATATTAATAATGTTTTAAATTCTGTAAATGTATGGAAAACTTCTTATGTATGTTGCGGGTTTCACCTCATTGGCCAACACTGGCCAATGTCGATAAAAAACGAACCGAAAAAGGGCAGTTGCATTGCAGCCAATCAGAGAAAGACGCTGATCTTTGTAAAATATTTGTAAACAAGATGGAAGCATCGACGTCCAGGTAGCGTCGGTTTCAAATATGTTAATATTTTTTTTCTTTCTCCCAGTAACAGATTTTCTTTGGTAAAAGGTAAGTGATGTTTAGTTAAAACATTTTTTTTTCTATTGTAGCATTGTTAGTTATCATAGTTTATTTAAATGATATCATTATTTGAAATATAGCATCCTTTTGCAATCTAGGCTTAGTAGAATAAGCAATATATTTTTTCCCTCTTATAATCAAGTTTAAAAAAAGAATTTTTTTTTTCAAATATGAATACTCTTCTAAATAACAATATTTTGACTTTTATGAAAGGATGTGCTGTATTTATTTTGTTATTTACGGAAGTATTAATGAGGTTGTTTACGTATTTTGTTATCAATAGTTATAATTTTATTAATTAGAATATAACATATAGATTAAGCATTTTAAAGAATATGTGTTTAAAAAAGGTAAAAAAATGTATATATTATTTTACACTACTACGTTATTTATAATTTACGCTTCTTAATTTTAATCATTGATTCCAATAATTTTTAATATTGGGAGGAATATGTTTGCTTTTCATAAGTACTATAATGCGAATTAATTCTTAAATCTACTTTATTATATTTTTGTTTGTGAGTTATGTTTTGTTGTATGAGTATCATTAACTCAACAGTTTATTTTTTGTTGGGGAAAAAGCACACATATTTAAATAGAAACCTCTGTTTCCCGTAACATTTAAACAGATTTCCTTGTACTGTATATATATATATATATATATATATATATATATTAAAAAAAAAGAAAAAAAAAAAAACAGTTAAGTGTGTGTTTTATTAAATAAGACTAGTAATGCATCCTATTAATCAATGAAATCAAAGTTTGAAATTCCATATCCCTCCAAAACGGAAGAGCACTTTTTTTTTTAAAGTATTATATAGCATGTTCTTTATGATCTTGTGGATTTTTAAAAATTTGCTGTTCGTAGATTTTTTTTTTTCCGTTTTCTGAATATTTGTCTGAGATAACCTTTCTCCAGCAAGCCGTTTGCTGAATTCTGGGTTCAAGTGTAGACTGACTACAGAGCCTCCTTAAGTAGATGCCTTCCACGCGTGGCGAATCCCAATGTTAAATTAGGCAACATTTAAAAAACAAAGCTAACGCTAGGTGACAGCACCTACGCAGAGCAACAATTTTCTTCTGTTTCATACATAAGTTATATTTTTCATCTAAAAATCTAGCTATTAATTTCAATTTAAAGTCCAAAATTGTATTTTTTTTTCCTTTTAATTTGAAAAAAATGATGTGAAAGTTCTTTATCGTAAATATTTTCAAAAAAATATTCAAATATTTATATTTAAAAAAGTATAGGGTTTAATTTTCTTCGAAAGTGGACAAGACCTATTTTAGCTTTTCAACTAATTGAATTACAACGTATCAAATAAATAACACCTTTTTTTTTTTTTTTTTTTTTTTAATATTTTATTAATTAAAAAACGAAATTTAAAATTAAATAAGCAAAAACATGGCATGTCTATCACGCGATTAAATTTTTTTTTATATATTTATTCAATAAAAATTTCAATTTTTTTTTTTTAATTTAGATATCAGATGAAAGTTTCGTTTATATAAATTAAAATCTCTGAACTTTAAATGAGTTCAGTTTAGAATGAATAATTTATAATGATAAATTATTAAAATCATGCCTTTTTATCTCTTTTTTTGGTCATGTCCTTTACGTTACATTTTTACCTTATTAGGTGTGAATTATTTTTCTTAAATCGAGAATTTTATATTATTTATAAGAAAAATAGACCAGCACATTAACGAGATAAGTTAACATTCAGTAATAAAAATTGGAGAAGAAAACAATCTGTTGTCTAGTCCGTCACAAAAAATAAATAAATAACCATTAAGATTTAAATTTTTAAAATTAAGGATTTCTTGAGTATAAGTTTTCTCTCGCACGAAGTTTTTTTTTTTTTTTTTTTTTTTTTTTTTAAGATTTTATTAGCTCCACCAGTTCCGAGAGGGTATGCTTTCGAAACTGATAGACATTTTCGAAATAAAGTTGTGTTATGTTTACATGTTTTGAGGTCTCCTGAAACGAAAAATAATGTTTTTAGCGGTTGGTCTGTGCGCGTCGGTTTGTCTATCTCGGATATACTTGGAAAATGCTGAATGTGTATTTCATTTTGTTTTAGGTGTTTTTCATATAAGACTAAATTTAAATGCACAATCTGATGTGCACATAGTTTATTGAAAACATACAGGGCTATCCAAAATTAAGCTAAACGTTCTTTTCTGTAGAATGTAATTGACGGAAGTGCTTTGCTACACTTTTTTATGTCGACAAATACTGTTGAAGAAGGAAAATTAATTTTTCGAAGCTATAATGTAAACAAAGTATTTTTTTTGAAGTTCTATTTTCAACTCAGGTTTTTGAATAAAGTCACATTTTGGGGTTCTCTGAATAAAAAAAACATTTTTTTTTTTAGTTTTTAGTGATTGATTTATATGCATATTTATTATCAGAATAACTTAAAAACAAACAAATGCAGGAAATTCACAATTATATTTTAAGACTCGTGTTAGGTTTCAATTTGAAAAATTTGATAAAGATTGGCAAATTTAAGGACAAATTAATAACATCCTTGAAATATTTTTACTTCCATTACCCTACTACCGTAGGTAACGAAAGTATTGTGTTCGGTCCAAAAATTCGATATCGAGTTTTCTCCTGATTTATATTTTTAAGGTCTCATGAGTCCAAAAAAAGTAGTTTTTGGCAATTAGCCAGTATATGTGTGTGTGTGTATATGTGAGTGTATGGATGTGGAGAATTTCTATTTCAAAAAATCAAGTCATCTTTCTGTTATATCTGATAATTTTTCAAATCAGTAATCATGATATTTAATTTTTACATGAATTTTTAATTCCATATTCTATTTGTGTGGTATAAGGTTAATAAAAGTAATGTTATGAATCTTAAAACTTAATATATTTAAAAAGAACAAAAGTAGAAATAAAAATTTTCTATTTTTTCTTTTCAAGATTCCCAACACTTTTGTTTCGATTTAACTGAAATAATCAAATTTTTATACGCATTTACACAAGTCTTTAAAAAACAGTGGTATTCAAAAAATATAAATCAATCTTGTTCCTATATTGGAGTATTTTATAGTTTTATTCATAAGTTACTAATGTAATTTATGAATAAAACTATAAAATACTACAATATAGAGTTACTTCAAAGTAACTAAGAACAAGTTATTTTTCTGTATTCCTACATCAATAAATAAAAATTTCATTTCATTTTGTAATAAGCATAACTATTTTATTTGTTAAATCTAACTTACTAACAGAGGTGTCAACCCTTAGAATTTTTATATCATAATTTCTTTTAAATTTATCTTCGTCTTAATCACAGAATTTACGATAATAAATAAAAATAATGTTTTTTGTGAAAAATATTATTGATATTCAAAAATCCGGAGGGTTGGTAATTTTGTATTAATTACTTATGCAGTTTACATACCTTGTCTTGAAATATGAAACCGTGAAAACTTATATTTTCACGGCGACTGTCCGATTTACACAATGGAACGACGCAATACACCATATTATTAAAAAAAAAAAAAAAAATAAAAGCTCTCACATTTGTTAAATTAATAAAACATAAACCATGAAGAATTCAATTGAAACTCAATTGAATCGCGGGAAATAAACAGAACTTTACGACACGGTATCAAGCGCCATCTACTGGCTATGTTCTTCTTGTACTGTTGCCAAGTTTTCGAGCGACTCGCTAGGCATCTACTTAAGGAGGCTCTGCTGACTATTTACTATTTAAATTTCAATTAAGCATGTAATCGGCATCCTGAGAGTATATTCAATTTTATGCTTAATGGATAATTTAGTTGTTTATCTAATCTCAAAAAATTAGTTGGATTTTTTCATTTAATATTTTTTTCGAAATCTTTTATCGGAGTATGTAACTATGAATAAATTATTTTGTATTAATTTATGAATTGTTTTTTGACTTTATAAAATACTGTTGATTGGTAGCCGTTAAATAAACTGACAAAATGTGAATTTATAGCAAAATTGAAAAATGAAAATATTTTTTACTTTTCGTGCAGCTGCACATAAAAAAATAAGTAGATAATATAGAATTTCTGATGCAAGTATTGACAAAATTTCAAAGTAACTGGAAAGAAATGTTACTGGATTTAAATGTTTTAATAATACAGTCGCACCTCATTAACATGAACACTGTTAACGTGAATTACTTTTAACATGAACTGTATCCACAATCCCCATCAAAATGAAGATTAGTTATTAATAGCATAAAGTACTGATAACATGAACAGATTTTTTTTATCCCCCTTGAGATTCCCATTAATGAGGTTCGACTGTATTTAAAATCATTATCCTAGCATCAAAATTATAATTTTTGAAACAATTTTTAATTTTTTAAGTTATATACTTAAGCACATTAAAAAAATCAAATGGGTAACATTTTTGCTCGTTTTATTTTAATAATCTGTTCATTATAGTGTAAAAACAGTAATTCTGCATTTGTGGGTAAAATTCTGTTAGGCCTGGTATTAACTGAAACCTATAAACCTTTATAAACTAAACCTCAGCAAAGATGACGAAAATTAAACAATAACAATTTTATGTTTGTCTTTGAAAAATGTGTATGAAGTGCCTCAACATATCCAAAAAGCATCCTATCACTATTTAAAGAGTTATCTAACAATTAATATTTGGCCTGACAAATAAATCTTAAAAAATGTTTAATCAGAGGTCGGGGAAAGGAGCTAAAAAAAGAAAAGTAAAATTTCTGTCAAGGACAGATTTTAGTTTAGTACGGAAGACTATTCATTTCATTCTGTGAAATTTTTATTTTTTATCTCAAAATTTTTACTGTAAAACTGAGCCACATACTTTTTAAAATGATTGAAATGAATTAAAATGGAGTGTTTCCACCTAAATTTCATACTTAGTTAATTTTAAAATATCTAATTGTGTCAAAAAACGGTTTGCACCTCTGGATTCAGAAAAATCACCTCTTCCGTTTGGTAACAATAAGACTGTTATTTCTGATTTATTTTCCCCTCTTTTGGTGTTGCACAAGACTGGTCTACAAAAACTGGTGACAATATTTTTAACCAGATTGAAACTAATAGTTCTTCTAGTCGTAAAAAAAACACTGCAGCCAGATAACCGGATACGGTCAGCCAGAGTCAGTTATTACTTTTATTACCACACCATATAACCATACACCATAATAAAATGAGATTCTTATCTTTGTTATGTTAAATTAGGATATAGAAGAAACAAAAATATAGGAATTATAATTACTTTTTAAATTTTAATTGACTAAAACAAAACTTTGATTACTTTTAAAATTAAAATATATTTTCTTTTGCTTTATTTAAACATATTATGTTTTGTTTTCTAATGGCAGATTGTTCTCCTACTGCTGATGATAAAGCGAAATATGTTCAACTACAATCTGATGGTGGGAGGGATTCGTGTGATTTCACAACATCAAATTATGTTTCAGGTAAGAAATTTCTTATTTAATGCTAAATTTTATATATATATATATATATATATATATATATATATATCAGGGTTGCTACGGCACCTGTAAAACAGAGAAAACCTGAAAAACTCAGGGAATTTGAACATCTATTAAAAAAACAGGGAAAACTCAGTGAATTTTCAAAATTTATAGCAAAAACAGGGTAAATTCAGGGATTTTGAAAGTTTTTGAAAAAACATTGGAAATTTTTTTCATAATAAAATATTTAAAAAAAATTAATGCTTTATAATTATGTTTTTTTCCCCAACTATTGTAAGTTAATAAAATTATTTACCCTAAATATGTTCAATTGACTTGTAAACATGTTAGATTCTGATGCTGCATGGTTGCGTGTCATCTATTTTACTTCTAAAAGGAACTAGGAAAACTCAGGGAATTTTTTTCCTGATTTGTGTAGCAACCCTGATACATATATATATATACAGGGCCCGAAATTTCAACTTAGATTACACTCGCTGAAAAAAAAGTTACTCGCCACAAAAAAATGATTAACTTACACTATTTTTTATGTATAAGGTGACCAGAATTTTTTATTGGAAAAAGAGGGGAAATTACGCAATGTCTTTTATTTTATAAGAAAACAGAAGACATTCAATTTTGAAAAAGAAGTCATTTTAGAGGACATAAAATTGAATGAAAATGATTATAAAAACCGATTCAAAAGCTACTTTACACAAGTGGTGGTAAGATTTTTATCTCAAATGAGGAATTTGGATCAGTACACCTTAATTTATATTAATAATATATACGGATACGAGAGGAAAAAATTCCTAATTTCCCATGTTTTTATTAACTTATATTCTTGTTTGCTTGTTTGTTTGCCCGGTACAAATCTTGCAATCGAATTTTAACTAACTTCCTTTCTAGCTAGACATTTGAAACTTTCACAGTAGCTCAGAACCCGGTGACAACACAATACTTCGAAGTCCGATTTTCGAACTTTTGATTAGTTTTCTTATAATTAATTAAAATATGAAAATAATAACATCCTAATAGCGTTAAAATAGCCATTAAAATATTAGCTATAATTTAATTGTTACAAAAAAAAAATTAAGAGTTCATTTTCTTTTGACATAAAAATAAATACATTTAATTAAACGTGAACGTTAAAAAATTATAAAAAGTTAAGTTATGCATCTCACAAAAATTGACGTCATTATCATTTAAAAAATTTTATGCACATTGATAAGATCTCTATGATTCATCAGAAAATTTAAAACAAGATATATAAAAAGTTTTTTTTTTTTAATCTTATAATTATTTTTATAGCTGTCACTTTTTTTTTGTGGTACTTTCATGCGGTTACATTAAACAAGTTAGAATGCATTTTGTTTTATTTAAATCATAATCATATGATAAAAAATAAAATTGGCAAACGAAAAAAAAAAAATAATAATAATATTCGGCAGATGAAACGATTTGTTTTAACGAACAGTCATTCCTTACCAATCTTTTATAAAAGTTCTCACAAATATAAAGTAAATTAGTCTTAGTAGTCAATAAGTTTTAGAGTAGGCATATAGAGAAGATTTTTTTCACATGTCTACATTTTGTTCGTTGAAGAAAACAGTTGCTTTGTGGAAGCGTTTTTGCCAGAAGGACATAAAATGAATTCAACTAACTTTTGCATATTTTTGTGAGGTGGTGGTAGTGTTATCATTATGGCCAATTGTCTGCACTAGATCTCTAGGCATGAGTAGGAGAGTCCTCCGTGGAATCTTTCTAAGAGGTCCTAGTCCATAATTACGCTAGTTTCGGAGAAAAACACGGAAAACACCTAACAACTAAGCCAACGAGCAAGGCCAGGTATCGAACCCAGCCCTCACGTGTATACCATCTTCGAGGAGAGAACCTCTCGGTCACTGGTGAGCCTATTTTTATGAGTATATTATTCATGCAAAAGTGAGGACACACGTTAACCCACTGCGTATCAACCGGAGCACCACCTTCTTATGATTTCATGACAATTTCAATAGTGATTCCGTGTTCTGGGTCAAAGAATCGTACAAATACAGGGAATACTTTTATTTCTTTGTGATTCGAAGAATCTGAATAGACATAAACCATAATATGCTTTGGCAAGTTATCGATAATTCTTTTTTTTTTTTTTTTTTTGGTACTGTAAGAATTCTATTTTCACTTACACCAAAATTTTACTCACCACTGTAAAATTTCCACTCGCCAATGGCGTGTTGGCGAGCGGAATTTTCACGCCCTGATATATATATTACTTATTTTCATGCATGTGTGCAGTGCACCATGAAAATGAATGTGATGTTACAATATTTTGTTGAATTTTATGTTGCATGTGTTCGTATTTTGTATTTAATATCGCTCTATACTATTAAAAATTTGTAGTAAGAACTTTTTAGCTGTTTAAAAAAAATCCTGTTTTTAGAAACAACTCTTTACTTTGTATTTTAACATTTACTTTGTTTATCAAGTACTTGCTATTGCCTGATATTTGAAAATAATAACAATAATTGAAGATTTTGTCGATATAGCTCATAGGAGAAAAAGTAATTGCTATACTTTTGAGACTTATTTATTTTTTAAATAATAAGAGAATATTTCAATGTAAGGGATGAACTATGCAATCTTACACAGTTTGCTTTTTCTTAAATTATATAAATGGCAGCTTATTAGCTTAGCATACTGGCTCAAGGTCGAGACAGAGTTCATACAGTCCTTGAAAATTTTTGATTTTTAAGTTGGCAAAATCAAGGCGTGGCAAGTTCTTGAATTTTTCTGTTTTAAAAAATTCAAAAATCAGAAAATACAGTGAAATCTGAATAAAAAAAAATATTAAAATTGCATGGTAATCAATAATCTCTATCCTTCATATAGCTAATTCCACTATGAACGTACTTAAAGTTATATAAGAAAATTGAAATGAAAACTAAATTTCAATCCTGATTATTTGGAAAAGTCTCAAGAAAATTTTACTAATTTCTAAATGGTTATATTTTTAGTTAAGTAAAATATGCGATAAATATTAAATAATATTAATAATGTTTAATAAAATATCATTGATGATATTTTCTGTTCTCCTTCTTCCTCCCCCCCCCCTTTTTTTAATCTTACTGCTTTTAATATACTCAATCTCTCTCTCTGTAAATATATATATATTTTTATTGTATTCACAATTTTTAAAAATAGAAACCAGCTACAGTCATTAAAGCTGTACCTGTAAAGTAAAATATTTAATATTGACACCACCACTATTGAGAGGTTCCATTCACAAAGCTGGTATAGGAGAGGTGCTGGATTTGAACTCGGATCACACTTACACGCCTAGGTATTGAGTTTTTTATGTTTTCTCCAAAACTTTAAAAATTATTAATTTAAAACTTTCCAAACCATTTTTTCTGCTGGTTGGATGCAAGTTAAGCATTTTCTGCTTCTGGACTTCGAACCCTCGTATATTCAGTTGTTTTCCTTTCTTACACCCACTGAATATATCATAATAACCTGTTAAAATAAAATTTTATTAAAGACTTTAAAATAACAACTGAAAGATGCTGAACCACACTGGGGGGGAAAAAAACTCTAAAAATAAGTTATTAATATCTTATTTTATTATTAAAAAAAATTTAGTATTTAAGTAATTCCTGAAGTGAAAATCGTGGTTTTGTTGTGTGGATTAAGGTTGATTCACAACACTAGGGTGTTGCGCTTGAATCATTCTAAAAGTTCCTAGCTCATATTTAAACTAGTTTCAGTAATAACCATGGGAAACTCTAATTAGCTAGGTTGATAAGCAGAATCTAGGATTGAATCCACCATCTCCAGTCCTCAAGCGTTGAGAGTAGAACCTGTTGGTGCACTGGTGGGATCTCATAAAGTGGAGAACAAGAATGTTAATTACAGACTTCTATTCATGTTGATGATACTAACATATAATGTAATTTTTAAATTATATTTAAAATTGTAATTTAAATACAGCATTATTATTATGCCTAAATTTCTCTTTCTTTCACAATGAAATTCTTTATTTTGTGCAATTGTATGGAATTTTTATAAAAATAACTAATTAAAATAATAAGGCGAAAGAATAACGTTAAAAAATATTTCTATTTTACGTTTAATTTAATTATAGAAGTATTACTTTTATATCATTGTTGAAAAAAATCGAAACCAGTAAAAATGTTTTATGTGAAAAATTAGACTATTTATGTGTTTATATTCTGATTTCTGCCTTTTATATTTTTTCTACCAAGTACAAAAATGAAGTTCCCAGGCAGTGTGTCAGTCTGTTGGGAGAACATTAATTGAAAGTGTTTATTCGCCTGAATATGGAGTAAAAAAGAAAAACTAGCTATGATGAAACAAATATTGTAACCAAATATGTAAATAAATTTTAATTTTGTTAAACAAAAGTTTTGGGGTTATTTCAATTTACACATCATACCTTTTTTTTTTTTTCTTTTTTCTTTTAATCAAAAGGGGAGAAAAAAGGGCTTATGTTTGAAATATTTTCGATATATAAGAATTGTGATTAAGATATTGTAAAATGCTGATCCTCTCATTTTTAAATATTCTAAATCTATAAATTAAGTTTTATGACTTCATTTGAATTTACCAAAATCTTTTTTTCTAATTCTCAATAATTTTATTAGGTTTGAAATATAAGACACACTATGCAATCAAACTAACATGTTAAGTTTTCAATCTTTATATTATATATTAAAATAGATTAATTTATTATTATTATTATTTTTTTTTTCCTGTATTAGTTTTCAAACATGAACAAATATTTCTTTATTCCGAAGTATTCTGTAACATAATTGACTATTTCATTGACATGTTTTGTATATAACAGAAATAATTTTAACTGTATTAAAGTACAATTAAATAAAAATGTAAAAATTTTTAGTTTATAAATTGTAAAATGTTTTGATGAATGCAGTAGAGTACTGTAAGGTAGTAGTACAATATAGAATCTTTAATACTGAAAAGAAAATGAAAAGTTTTCTGGATTTTAATATTTTAACTCCTTTATATTCCAGAATTTAAAAACATAAGAAAAGTAAATACATATATAAACTTCCATTTTACATGTAAGGCCTAGCTGAGAATATTGAAAAGTCTGCTTCATTAAAAAATAAATAAAAAGATAACTATTATTTACAGAACTGTATATCTATATTTTTATCTATATTTATCAGGGGCAATTCTGTAGGAAAAAGAAAAAAAAAAAAAATCAGTGATGTTTATATTTTTATTGAAATTATCTTCTTCTAATCTATAATAATAAAAGGAAAGGTTTGTCTGTCTGTCTGTCTGTCCGTCTGTCTGTCTGTTCTTTTATACGTTCAGCCCCTACTGAACGCAGAAGTACAAGAATTGACATACTGATGCACTGGAGCCTTTCCGAGTTCCTCCTCGAAACAGAATTTAAAAATTTTAATTAGTTGTGGAGATATTAATTAAAATGTCCACTCATGTCTAATCTAAAAGCGATCTCAATGACTGAGAATTTACCACCATTGCATAAAAAAAGATATTTTAGCAGAGTTAATATTAGAAAAAGTGGAAAATAAATTAGAAATATTTGTCCGATCGTTACGATTTCGGTACCAAATGAAAGGGAGATTTTTTCTGAATTTAAGTGTGCAAGCGGCTTATCGGTGCAACAATTAGATTTTTTAAAATTAACTAAAGTATGAATTTTTTGTGGCAACATCATTTCAAAAGCCAGATGTCTGCCATGAAACAGGAAATGATAGTAACCGATCAAGATGTCACGTGTTTTACAATGGGCATAAAAATTGCAATTTTCAAACTTTTTCAAATTTTCATTCACGTTACATTTGAATTAATATTCGGCCTAGACAGCATATTATAAAGCTACTGTTCAATGTTCATGAAAATATCCGGATAAACAAAAAAATTAGATTAAATTTTGTTTTATATTTTGCAGTATATATTTTAAATTGAGATATGCCGTTGAAATTTCGTAATATTTGGTTTTAACGCCCGATAATTCGATTCTGAATATTTTTGAAAGTGTAGAATTATTAGGAAGGGCTTGAGGGGGAGGAGGGGGGCGAAGGAAAAAAAAAGAGTTACAGCGTTTGAAATTGGTATTATTAGGTTCTAAGGAAAGATACATCGATTGCGAATATTTTGAACTGTAAAATTATTAGAAGGGACGGAAAGGGGGGGGGGGGACGGGCAAAAAACTTAGAAAAGGAACGGTTGTTTCTGAGAAAACAACGGAAAACTCAGAACGCCTTTATTATTTTATATTTTGCAGAGTTTCGAATTCTGATACTCCTTTCACATTTCATACTATTGATTTTAACAGTATTTAGCCCGGAATTACGCAAGTTTCGGAGAAAACCACGAAAAAGTCAGACATAAGTCGTTTTATAATAGTGTTTATATCATTTTTATATCTCAGCTTCTAATTAGCATAATTTCAAAAGTAATATGTCATTTTGAAGCTTATTTGAATTGAATTTCAAGAGTAGACGCCACAAATTTTTGTCACCTTCCATTAACCAACTACCGTAAGTAACGGAATTCGAGATTTCACGTGATTTACACGTTTTAAGGTGTGCTGATTTTTTTTTTTTTTTAATCTCTACTACTAATTAAAATAATTTTATAAGTGATACATTATTTGAAAGCTTTGTTGATTTGGAATTGAACAGTAGATTACAGAATTTTCTACCGCCAGATGGCGCTGTAATATTTTAAAATTTCCATATTTTGAATTCTGAATATGATAAAATTATTTTTAATACATCATTCGAAAGATATTTTAAAGAGCTTTTATATTATCGAAAGTGGAATTCGAGATTTCACCAGATTTACACGTTTTAAGGTCTCCTGATTAGGTTTTCTTTTGTATCTCAGCTACTAATTAAAATAATTTCATAAGTAATACATCATTTTAAAGCTTTGTTGATTTGGGATTGAACAGTAGATTACAGAAATTTCTACAGCCAGATGGCGCTACAATATTTTAAAATTTCAATATTTTGCATTCTAAATATGATTAAATTATTTTTAATACATCATTCGAAAGTTATTTTAAAGTACTTTTATATTATCGAATAACCTACATTAAATTTATCCAACAGAGGGCGCTAATGGCAATTATTCGAAATTTCACCTGATTTATATGTTTTAAGATGTCCTCAAGGGGCCCAAAAAATTAGAAATTGAGTTAGACTGTTCAAAATTGGTATATATAGGTTTTGGGTGCCTACGAGTCGAATGAGGATATTTTCGAAAGTGTAAAATTAAGGAGGGACAAGAAGGGTGGTGAAGGAATACGCGCGCGCAGCTAGCGTGTATATGAATTCGTGAGCACTGCGCGCACACGGGTCTACGCTGACGAAAACAGAGGGGACCCGGTGTGAGTTTATACCCGATCAGAAATGATTTTTTTTTTTTTAATTCCTTTTCATAAGAATAGAAGTTTATGAGTAATAACATGGAATTTTGAGAATTCATAAGGGTGATGAAGGAATACGCGCGCGCAGCGCTCATATATATGCATTCGTGCGTGTGCATTGCGCACGGGTCTGCGCTGCCGAAGGCAGTGGGGACTCGGTGCGACACTTTTCCCGATCAGAGTTTTTTTTTCTTTTTTTGTTTCACATGATAAAAATTAATGCAATTTTGAGAATTCATTAATTATAATGATTCATTTAAAAATAGTGACCAGCGAAGCGGGCGTAGCCTGCTAGTGTCTAATAAAACATTTTGCTCATATATAAAATCAAGACTAAATATACACAAATGATACATAAAGTATCCTGGAAATATCTAAATATAGAATGATTCAGTAGCCAATCAATGCAAGCATTAAAAAAATTAGTTGATTTATGTGCTGTAAACAATAGAGAATTAAGAGCATACAATGTCTAATCTTGCTGACAGCCAAGGCTATGTGAAAAATTCTTCTTTTTTTTTTTTTTTTTTTTTTTTTTGTTACTGATTATTTATTACCTAATACGTTTTTATTCCGATTATACATTCAGGAAATTCACAGCCATTAAATGAGTAGTGATTTTTTAAAAATTTATTTATTTTTAATTCAATAAAACAATTAAGTGACAATTTAGTATTTTTATTTTAGCAATGAAATAAAACATTAAACTTGTGAAAAATCATTTTTTAGAAAGTATTAATTTAACAATTGTAAATTTTCTGAATGTGAAAACAGAATTCATTTGGTAATGAGTAATTTTAGAAACAAAATTCCCCATAAAATAGCATACTCCTTGGTTGTTGCTGAGATTAGGTATTGTTCGCTCTTAAAAGATAAGTTGGAAGATTGTTTCAGTCATGTGTCTTTTAATTTTTCAAAGAATTTAACTACATTTTGAAAATATCAATTATTTTTTTTTCCAAAAATTTTTGAAGGAAAAAATATATATATAGATATGTATTCTAATATTTTTTACAAGAAATTTGTCATCCATGTGTGTTTTGGGCGACAACTGTAGTTATGTTGCCATGGTAGCAATATCCAATGGTTTATCTGTGTTCTGCAAAAAAATGTGAATAATTTATTACTGTGGAATAAAGGATAAACACATGAATCCCAGATTTATCCAAATTTTTAAGATTCAACTGTTTCAAAGACAGTGACTGAAAGGTCTATCTACCAACTTTAGACTTTTTAGGTGTGCAATGGTCATATATTAAATTGACATGTTTCTGAAGACAGCAAATATTTATAAAATTTGTTTAAATATTTGCTAATGTATGTAGATTCTATATGCAAAGAAATATTTTTAAAGTTGATCAATAGACCTTTTATACACTGCCCTGAAAGGGTTAACTATAATAAATAGAAAATATCTTCAAATTCATGTTTGCTAGCGCATCTTACAAGGGAACATTGAAAAGGTGTCGTCTTCAAAAAATATTGAAAAAAATATATGTGATTCTACTCTTCATAAAACACTAGAGAGTGAAAAAATTATCGGCTGAAATGAATTACAGTGATGACAAAAAATTATCAAAATTAAGCATATTTGGCGATTTTACACTGTTAGACGATTGATTTTGAGTACTTGGCGGAGAAGCAAAACACGGTTCTGTTCGTAAAAGGCAATCTCGGTGCTAGCGAACTTATCACCTAAAAGCGCTAAATCGCCAAAAATGCTTAATTTTGATAATTTTTTGTGGTCGCTGTTATTCATTTCAGCCGATAATTTTTTCACATTCTGGTGTTTTATGAAGACTAGAAACACATATATTTTTTTCAATATTTTTTGAAGATGACACCTTTTGAATGTTTCCTTGTTAGATTGGCAATAGTCAATCCAGCATAGATCAGTATTTGCCACTATTCAGTTTTTAATATTGGGCAATGCTGGAAAAAAGGTGTACCATTAGACATCGGCCAATACCGATTTATTGACATTGGCCGGTCCGGTTTAGATCGCCATTGGCCGGTCCGGTTTAGATCGCCATTGGTCGGTCTGGCTTAGATCGCCATTGGTCGGTCTGGCTTAGATCGCCATTGGCCGGTCTGGCTTAGATCGCCATTGGCCGGTCCGGCTTAGATCGCCATTGGTCAGTCCGACTTAGAACGACATTGGCTGGTCCGACTTAGAACGACATTGGCCGGTCCGACTGGCCAATATTCGACATTGGCCAATATTCGAATAGCAACATTGGCCGGTCCGGTCCAGATCGACATTGGCCAATGTTCGAATGGCAAGATTAACCGGTCCGGCTTAGATCGCCATTGGCCAATGTTCAAATAACAACATTGGCCAATCTCGGCAAAAAGGTTTGCCATTCGGCGCTGGCCAATGTCGATAAATCGATATTGGCCAACGTTGTAAAATCTCATTATACGACATTGGGATGTTAGTGTAATAAAAACATACTTTTTTTCTTGTCACTTATGTAATATTTTCACTTGGGCTTAAATTTTGAGATTTTTCGTCATTCTTAAGTCACTTTCGAGAGTTTTAGATTATTATATAGATGAATGAATATATGAATTTTTAACATGTTAACATTATACAAAATTAATTTTGTAAATAAAAATTCGGGAAAAATTAAAAAAAAAACCCGCAAAATTTGCAGATATTTCAAAATTGAGGTCTCATACGCAGACTGGAGCTTCTATCCAAAAAAGTAATAGTTTACAAAAATGTTTATACGTCAAGGTACAGTTAGTAACTTTCCAGGGAGGACACTCCACACAGATCTAGGTCACTCGTGTAATCAGTTGGCCTTAATACCTACACCAAGGCGCACTTGAATATGTGGTGTCGGTGTAGGTATCACAGACCAATTTTTTAATTTCGGAACTTGGCCTGGGTGGAGTGTCCTCTGTCGATAGACAATCGATTTAAACCCTACACTACACCACCACCAAAGAAATACGTGGCAATAAATAAATAATATAAAAATAAATGAATAATAAATAAATTCTCTCATTAAAAAAAAAAAATAAACTGAAAATTCAAATAAAGATAACAGTTACCAAGTTATGATAGCGACAGTTCCTTTATAAATAAAGTGCAGTAGCAGTGAGACCCTAAGGAATTATTAGAGATAGGGGAAAAAAATTATAACAAGTAGAATCTCTCTCCGAGAAATATACAGCAGTAAACATTAACAAAACTTAAAAATTACAATAATGCATTGACCTTTTTTTTTTTTTTTTTTTTTTTTTTTTTTTTTAAAGTAAGAGTATAAATATACTTTATCAGGAAACTAATCATTGTTCTCCTAAATTAATGCTATATCATTTATTTTAAACACGCAATCTATTAAAAAAATATTCATATATTTTATTCTACAATATTATGACAATAATTATTTTCCTTTCATATTTTACCTTATTTATATACCTTCAAAACGAAACATGCATCAAACGTTTAAATGTTTTTTCATAACTTAATGTTTTCCAATGAATTATTATAGAGCTATAAGAACGACTTTGTATTACAATGTCTAGTTTTTTCTTTAAGCTTTAAATGTGCATTTTTATTGCCCCAGTGGCTTAAATTTCTAAAGAAATGAAATTGAAACATAATTTTGCAAAAGAATTTTATAAGATATAAATATTTCACATAAATATTAAAGTATAAACATGAAAAATCTGGAATTTATTCAGTATTATCTTTATATTGAAGAAACGTATAATTTAAATACAAATAATCTTTTAGATACTTAATGTAGGAACTACGTATGGCAAAATCTGTTTTTTAAACAGTGTTTTCATTAGTTATTATTTTCCTTAATGAAAAGTAGTCATAAGGATGTATCACAGTCTTTTCATGAAGTACCTAAAATAATATTATAAGTAATGAATGCTAAAATGTTTGATTTAGGTTAGAACAGCAGTTTTATTGCATTATTTTTTAATAGCCACTGCAAATAGAATTAAAAAAAAAATTAAAAAATTAAATTACTATACATAATTTTGAAAATTAATGCTTGTCAAAACTATTTAATAATATTTAAGATACTAGGTGATATTAAATTATATATCTCTATACTATTAGATGAAAATAAATTATTGTTTTATAAATCAAATTTCTATAAACTAAATCGATAATATATATTTTTTAACCATTTGAGGAGCAAGGAAATTTTTCTCATTTAAAACCAACAGCCACTGGAATTTACGAACAATGTGATAAGAGATGAAATAAATAAAATTTTATAATAATTTATTAGCCCCAGTGGTATAATTTTTATTGGAACATGAGGGATATGGCGGCCACGACATATTTTACGTGCATCAGTCACTATTAGTGTACGCGACGGTCTTTGGCCGGTTCGAGAACCGAACCCGCAATCTTCCAATTACGAGCTCAGAGCTCTACCGACTGGGGTACCGCGGTCCGGATCTAAGGTTGCAAAAAAGAAATATTAAGGGTCATATACTAAAGCTTTAATGCAAAATGGTCTAGATATTATGAATTTCTTTCTATTAAAAAAAAAAAAAAAAAGAAACATAAATATTTCAATTTGACATTGAATATGAGGATTTCGAAAATATTTTTCTGTTTTTGTCTTGTAATATGCGCTACGAATATTCCTTTTCAGTGAAAGAAAGCAGCGAATAGGCGGTTAGAGCTCTGCATGTGTTAATAAGTAAAGTGAGTCGGAAAGGGGGGGGGGAGGCGAAGCCTTTCTCGGGGGTTGGTGAGCGGAGCGAGCAGGGGCAGAGCCCCCTAGTAATTTAAATATTTGTAACAATTTATTTTCTTAATGTATATAATTTAATTTTTTCGGTTTTAAAATGAACAATGTCAAAACGTTCTTTATTTTACGGGTATTTTTATTGCCTGCGGAATTATATTTTAATTTTTTATGTTAAAAAATTTCTAGTAATATATTCTAAATAAATCTAATGACATAATAATTTACTAAATCGCCTCGTCCAATAAATCACAGTTTTAATCATAGAGTAAATGACAAGCTCATAATAAAGATCATTTGGTAAATATGACACATGCAAATTAGCATACGTATAAAGAAATTTTTCGCAGACAATTCTGAAAATATTTTAACATTTTTGGTTAGATAATAATAATTGGGATAATAAGATATAATTTCTTTGAACTTTTTCTTTGACAAATTACATTATAATTTTGTTATGGTTAAACGCGTTATAATAATTTAGTGATGAACATTATAATTAGCAACAAAATCTTTTAAAAGATGCCTCCGAAAAATGACGTATGATTGTAATGTAGCAAGTACAAATGTTATAAAATATTTTTATTAGATTAAGAACTTTGAAATATATTTAACTCGCACACAGACTTTGAAATAGCTATCTAAACTAATTTTCAACTGACTGTCAAAAAGTGGTATTAAAAGACGAGGACATTTTACAAGATGTAATAATATTATTAACTTTCATGCGTTTTAAGCGTCAATCAAAATTAGCCAAATTATCCTCCTAAATTGAAATCAAATATGTTTATATGACATGTATTAAATTATCAGATTTCTTAAGTATATAAATTCAGCATACAAATATGCATGTCCTTAGACTAATTCTGAAGTATACGTGAAAAGAAAAATTGATATTTAAAAAGACTTGTTTTAAAAATTAAACTGGAAATTTTCGATTATTTAGAATTTAGATTTTTTTTTTTTTTTTTTTTTTAAGATTTCGTTCAACATTTTTTTTCTAATAGCATTATTTTGGAATAGGAAGTTATAGAGATGGGAAGTCTTTTAAAAAGGTTGAACTATTCGTCCTTTTTTCAGGACACTTTTAGGAAAGAGAAATAGCTGCCTTCTCTGACCACTATTTCCATAGATAAATATTTGTCAAACTTTATAGTGCTGATTCGTGATTAACTAAGATAGAGGTTATTATATAAAAATAGTGGTAGCAAATACAGCCACAATTTCTCATCTGTTCTGAAAAACGGCGGAAAGTACGACCCCTGCATTAATAATTGAAAGTTAAATGAAACTTGGTATAAATGCAAATATTGAAACCGTTCAAGAATGAGCTCAGCCAAAGTTGAGATATTCTACTCTCCAAGCTAATAGACGGGAGGTACCAAGGCAAATAACACACGCATTTATATAAAAGGGATTTGAGGGTTTGAAATAATTGTCTAAATTATTTTTTAAATGACTGTTATACTGCCTTATTTAGAGTTTTATATTTTTATTGTCTGTTTCCTCAGTAAAATTTCACAGTCTGCAGTTTTTTTGCTCTAAAAAGTCATTTTAAAAAATGTGGATTCTTCTTAAATTTCCGCGTACAAGGTAACTTAATGAAAGTATAGGAACTCTCATTTTCGAATATTTCATTCATTTACACAGCTTTCATATGTTATGACTTTTGAATACTAGTAATATAAATATATATATATGTGTGTGTGCAGTGGCGGATCCAGAACTTAACTTTTGGGGGGGGGGCTAAGAGTTTTCAAGATGTTATTCCAGATCAAGGAAAAATTTACAATTGTAACATCCAATTGGGAATGTTAGTGCTTTTTGGGGGGGGGGGGGCTTCAGCCCCCTAGCCCCCCCCCCCCTTAAATCCGCCACTGTGTGTGTGTGTGTGTGTGTGTGGATCGGCAGGAAGGAGTAGAGTGGGCGAGTTGCGATTTCAAGTGATTGTGCAACATAAAACATCAATAGTCAAGTGCCAACTTGAATATGCATGCTGATTGCTACAAGAGTCTAAAGTAAAACGTGGTTATTTTGCCTTATTTTGAAAAATAAACGCTTGAATTTTCATAAGCCTTTCTAGGAATTTTATCACAATGATATTAATACAAAATATTTTTAACTTAAACAATTTCTCATAAGCTACTAACCTAGACTAACGGTATGAGCACCGCGATTTCCTCTAAAAGCGCATATTTATTTTATAAAAGTCTGAGCAATCTCTAACCAAAATGGGAGAGATTTTGCTCTTCCTATTTAGGAGCGATTGCGCATTGATTTTTATAAAATTCTATCCTAATAGAGGTTTCGTAACTTATTGGTAATGATGAGACAATGAATATAAGTTTGTTGAATGGCTGGAACTCTACCAGGCAATAACTTCGACAAGTGACTGGACTAGCTCAAACATTCCAGACGGCGCATCTTTTTTGAGACTGTCCTCAAAATTTGAAATTGAACATTATTCAGAAGTGGCATGGTCAATAAAAGCCACACCTCTGTAGCAACACCTGTTGAATGCTAAAGTTAACTTATGAGAAATTTATCGCAAAGTATTTAAATGTTATTATATGCCTGTTTAATTTTGCAATATTTTCAATTATGACGCTCAAGTTTTGTGCAGCTGTCGGCTGCTTCTAACACCTTTTTAAAGATTGTAATCGTCTAAATTTCAATAAAAAAAAATTAATTAATAAACGTAAAGAATTTTAAAGTTGAAACGAGAAGATTTCAAACCAAGTGAAATTTCGATTTTTTGTTTTGAACATTTTTGTGCAAAAATTTTGATTAAAAAAAAAAAAAAAAAAAAGAAAGAAAGAAAAAAGAAAAAAAAGAAACTTCAATAAATAGGAAACGGTGGGCTGATACTGGGCTTAAAAGTGGGCGGGACTATCCATATATCATTGCACACACGTTGTGCATTGCACAAATGGTGTCTTTTTTTTTTTTTTTTTTTGATCGGAAATGCATTGCGCAAATGATGCGCAATCCGTCTCGAACAGGTTCATTTGTGCCAGTGGTTTCACGAAAACTTCACCATGTACAAAAAGTGAAACGATTGCGGACAACGAGAGATTCGGTCAGCAAAGAAACCATTTAAATTTAATAGGAAATGTAGTAATTTTAAGTTAAACGTGTTATCTAGTAGCTTAATGCTATTTTACAATTTTTATATGGTTTTGTTCTTTTTTCTGTTTGTTTAATATTTTTTCTTTAAATAAATTTTTGTAATTCTTCTTAAATTTCTTTTATTTTTCTGGTTTTTTAATTATTGAATTGAAATATTTTCTCCCAATACAAAAAATTTGTTTACAAATAACTGACGACAATGTCATTTAAGTGGAATTCTTATTATTAATAATGTAATTGTAGTTATAAAACGCAATCTCTCCTACTCATGTGCGCAATCACCCATACCCTATAAGGAGAGATTGCATGTAATAGCTCTCTTGGTTTTGTTACAGCTGTTGCTTTAAATTATAAGAAAACAACAAAATAGTGATGGAAATGCATCGAAGAAAAATCAATTCAAAATTATGCACCAATAGTTTAGCAAAAAAATTAATATTTGGATTTTTTTTATATCGCTCAGTTGAATTTTGTGCGCAACTTCTCCTAACTTTATCTTATAATCAACCAAATAGTGTCAATTTTAAAGCAACATGTTGCATGGAATTAGTATGATAGCTTTTATTTGTGTGTATAATGTTTGTAAATCGTGAACAGGAAAACAAAAGAATTTCGTACAGTTACGGTCTACAGACGAATTAATTTTAAGTGCTTTTTAACATGGTTACACTCTATTCAACATAATGAATTTAACATACGTTATTAGAATGTTTAGAGCACGGTTTCTCTAGAAAATGATAAACACTGAATTAAAATTTTTTTTAGCTACAGTAAAGATTTTCGATACGTTATGCAATCATTTGGTTTGATAAATGTATTTATAAGTTAAAATGAATATGCTTACGTTTTTTGGTGTGTATAGTATTTGCGGTTCTTGTACAGTTACACATAAAGAATTTTGTACCATTAAGGTCTAAGGACGACATTTCTTTTAAGCATTATTTAAGACATACAAAACTGTATCGATACACTACGATTCAGAGTTGACATTTCATCTAAGTTCATTTTAAATCTGTTATTTCGCGTTCAATATAATGAAATTAACATACATTATTAATATGCTGAAAATCACGATTTCTGTAGAAAACTTTAAAATTAGTAATTAATATACAAGACTAAGCAAAAGGAAACAGAAGCGATATTCAACTATCCGATTGACTGGGTATATACAAATAATTTTGAGTTACATGGAATTAAATGAAGTCAACAAAAAAATTGCAATACATTTCCGTCTAAGACACAGTATTTATTTTATGGGCATTTGATCATTTGTACATCAACAGAATGGATTTAGCATACATAGTTTAACGCTAAAAATATGGCTTTCGTGTTAAATGGTGCGTATAGATTTAATAGTGATTTAATTCAATTGTTTACAAGGCTACAAAAAATAACTTTCGATAAATTATAAATCGAAGATGGAAATAACCGAATATATATTTTAGGTGTGTAATGCTTATTTTGGGAAGTGTATATACGCATAAAAAGAAAAATATATACGGGTACATTAAACGGGGATTTGAAGGACGTGACAGCTCCCTCAGCAACGTATCTTGAGTTAACGTACAGCGAGTTAATCATATATATATATATCCTGCAAAACTTATACAGTTGTGTTGTTTTTGTCCTGCATTTAGTACCCTTCAGTTGCCATCATTTGCAAGTTGCCCTGTATAGCTGAAGCAGTGGGCCGTTTAAGGATTCCAGCAGTGATGAGGCCGACTGTAAGTAGGTAAGTTGCCCAGTAGTGACAGTAACACATCTGGTATTATAGAAGCTACTAGTACACGGTCAACTGCATGTTTACTCTACTGTAGCCACGATTCATATAATCAGTAATTCGAAATTTTCTTTTATTTCACTACTCCATGCGAGGTTTTTCGTTGTAGTTGTAAGGAATCAGATCTTACACAATCTCTTTGAATTGGAATTCTGAAGGTCACCAATCGGATCCAGCGTCAGATAGTGATGGCTTCGATGATAGTGTCAAGTTGAGCATAGATATGTTGAGATGGAAGTATCAAGATCACCAGTCGGATATAGTCAGAAGACGATGGTTTCGGTGAAGGTGTCAAGTTTAGCATGGAAGTGCTAGGTTGAGGTAAAAAAAGGTTGATGTAAAAGGTTACTAGCTATTTGGAGGTAATTTGCCATTCAATTCCAGTCACCAATTGATCATTGTGCAGCACTAGTGCGACGTAAAATCCAACCAGCCAACCAACCGTTCAGTTTCAGTGGAAATGTAGAACGAGTTTAAAGGAATTTGCAAAAGTTGATGTTCAGTTAAGTATACGCTAAGCAAAAAAAAAAAAAAAAAGTCACACTTGGATATTTTCCTTTTCACCTTCTACAACCGCATATTTTATTGTTTAAGAAAATTTTCGAACACATTTTATTATGTTGTCCTCCACATATACTTTAGCATTGAGTCCATTGTTAAAAACAAAATGGAAAATTGAAATTTTAGAAATTATTCCAGAAATGGTAAGAATAAGGCAGTTAACGAAGCCACAAAAAGTATTAATTTTTAAATGAAATCAAAAAATATTTTAATACGTGAGATGGCAAAACAATTAAATGTTGGTAAAATGTTTTTTAGCAAGATATAGAATTTTTGGGCCATTTAAACTAGAAATTTGGCTTTTGGCGGCCATGTTGCTCATCCAAGCGAGATGACTGTAAGTTAAAAAGCCATTGCTTATAAAATCGGATTGTATTACATTTAGAACATAAAAGGGATCCAGAAAAAGTGTTTAGCTGCATAATTTCTTTAACTACAGCGCAGCAACTATTAAACAAAGCCGGTTTAAATTTCAGAAAATTTCAAAAAATTCCATTTTTGGTGAAGAGAATTAGGAAAGCAAAACTTCAGATGGCTAAAAAAATTAAAAAATGATTAGTTAATTATTGTGCTGAACTGGTTCTCTCTGTTGAGTCAAGTTTAACTTATTTCGAGTTAAAGAAAAGAAGTAGATCTGACAATGAAAATATGACCGACTTAAGGAAAATCGCATTTTTAAAACAGTGACACATACTCCGTACATTATGGTACGGAGGTGCATAATTTTTCAAACAGTCGGGCATACTTTTATGCTCAAGGGATCAATTAACTCGAAATAAAACAGTCTTTATAAAAGTGGTGCCTGACCGACTATTTTGGAGGAATCTCGGAAATTTCCGCAAACAGCATTTCAAGATGATAATGCACCTTACTACGTGGCGTCTGTGGTAAGTTTATTTATTTCAAATTGTTAAAATTTCTTATCCATTCCCATGAGAACCTATAATTCTGTAAGTAATCACTATAAGTTAAATTCCACAAAAGATATAGTAGAATTTCTTCTTTACCAGACATGGAAATAGTCCTAATCGCGATCCGTTAGAAAATATTTCGCCTATAAAAAGGCGGGGAGAGGGGAGGGGATTCGAAATTTGCATCCTACAACTCTGCCAGAACTAGTAAAAATATTTTGTGATATTTGGCACATTGAAATTTCTGAGATTCAGCTCTAACTCAAACTTCCATAAGCTCTCTAACTTCCATGAATATTCACGGAATTTCTTGAAATTGATAAACATTATTCAAGTTTACTATGGGATGTTTCTAAATTACATTTTAATACTTTTATTTTGTGCAAATCATAATGACATCAAATCATAGCTATGTGCAAATTTCGTGAGCAAGCATTGTTGCACGTACATATTTCATGGGATTGCCTTAAAAAAAGAAAAAAAAAATCATGAACACCCCCTCCCCCCCCTTCCATAGACACCTTAATTACATTTTATGTTTTTTGTTGCAGTTCCCATTTATGTATTAAATACACACATGCGCGCATGTATTACTATTATTATTTTTAATAATTTTTTCAAAATTTCACCACGTAATAATTATAAATGAATTATTGCAATAATTTCTTAATGCTGTCTAATGTATCAATGGAATGCACATTAGTATTTCGATTGTATATTTACTTTCTCTTACCCATAAGGTAGAGAAAGTATTGTTTTTGGGTCAAATTTTCGAACGCGAGATTTTGTTATATTTACACGTTTTGAGGTCCCCTGAATACGAAAATCATGTTTTTAGCAAATGTTCTGTGTGTCTGTGTCTGTGTGTGTCTGTGTGTCTGTCTGTTATCAGCATATCTCAAAAACAAATTATGGCAGAAAGTTCAAACTTGGTATTCTAAATGTGTATCATATAGGGATGCTACAGTAAGATTTTCGTTAAGATCAAGCAAATGGTTCGTGTACAGGGACAATCAAGAGAATTCTAATACATTACGTCTATGGGGGAAATTGCAGGAAAGTAGAGTTTAACGTCTATAGACTGCACTAAACCAAATGAAACGAATATATATTTTTTGTAATAGAGATAGTTAACTGGGAAAATTTTTTTGTGTATGTAGGAACCTTGCCTCCCCCCCTGGGGGGGAAGTCCCCCCTCGAGGGGAGTAAATTTTCATGATGGGTATCTTTCAAAAGATCTCGCCAATACCTTTAAAACGAATGGTTGAACCATCGATCTGCGATAATTTAAAACAAAGTTATCGATTTTTTTTTACTTTTAACGAAAAAAAAAAAAAAAAGTCTTTTTTTAATTTTTATTCCCCCCCCCCTTCTTTTTAATGATTTTTTTAAGTAATAATTTTAATAAATTATTTTTTTAAAACAGAATTATTTTTTAATAACCGAATTAAATTCTATGTAAATGTAGGTGCATTAATGAAACGGGGGTTTGAGGGGGACAGTAGCCCCACTCACACAGAACTAATTATCATATAAAACTCTTCAGAAGCCTAATATGAATTGTTTAACACAGGTTTACATAACAGTACTCGTTATCTTACCTTTTAATCTGCAACCTGTATTTATAGTGTTAAATTTTAGGGTAAGAGAAAGTCGTGTGAGTGACACACCAGATTATTTTCATTTAAACACTGTATAATACTATGTCATTGTGCATTAAAGCAGTAATTCCATATAAATGTGAAATTAACCCAATACTATTTTTTATGAAAAAATTGCTTAGATCTAACAAATCAATAGTTTTATTTCATATACTAAAATATAACTTGTTTATTTCATATAAAAAATTATAATAGAATACAAAGCGTATGGTTATTGCATTTATGTTTAAAACGAATGTTTTATGCAGATTCTTATAAAGTACTTCGTAGAGTGTAATAAAGCGAATTATTATATCGAAAATGTACATAGGTATCATTTCATCCCTTTGGTATTATGCAAACAAGACAGTTTTATTTGTTTCAACTCTTAATTTTAAAGTTATTACAAATGAAAAAGATATAAGTCATTTTTTCTGCAGTGTGGCATTTTTTTTAAGCTATTGTATAGCTTTTATCGCGGGCTTTGAGCGCGGCGACCGAATCGAAAAATTCCGTAACGAAAAAAAAACCTAACACAGTTCGGTAGACTTCGGCTGTACGAAGCTCGCACAGATCGAGACGAGCTGCTCCGAAATCGGACAAATCCATAAGCAGCTGTTTGTGAGAAAGTATATAGGTGTATAGGTATCTATCATCTATGTACAACAGTGAATAGCTGTACGCGTAAAATTTGTGTATAAAGTAGATCAGATAAAACTTGAATATCTCCATTCGACTTGCAGGCCTTTAAAAATTATTAAATACCTTTTCTCTATTAAAATTTGTTTTCTTATCATTATTGTTATCTTATTCATTAATATCAAAGAAAAATCTTGAATATCCCCATTCGACTTGCAATCCTTTAAAACCTATTAAATACCTTTTCACTATTAAAATTTGTTTTATATCGGTCACCACGCTCAAAAAGTGTAACTTGAATTAATATCAAAGAAAAAACTTGAATATCCCCATTCGACTTGCAGTCCTTTAAAACCTATTAAAATACCTTTTCTCTATTAAAATTTCTTTTCTTATCATTATTGTTATCTTATTCATTAATATCAAAGAAAAAACTTGAATATTCCCGATCGACTTGCAGGCCTTTAAAACCTATTAAATACCTTTTCTCTATTAAAATTTGTTTTCTTATCGGTCACCACGCTCAAAAAGTGTAACTTGAATTAATATCAAAGAAAAAATTTTAATATCCCCATTCGACTTGCAGGCCTTTAAAACCTATTAAATACCCTTTCTCTATTAAAATTTGTTTTCTTATCGGTCACCACGCTCAAAAAGTGTAACTTGAATTAATATCAAAGAAAAAAATTGAATATCCCAATTCGACTTGCAGGCCTTTAAAACCTATTAAAATACCTTTTCTCTATTAAAATTTGTTTTCTTATCATTATCGTTATCTTATCATAATTGTTATCTTATTCATTAATATCAAAGATAAACCTTGAATATCCCCATTCGACTTGCAGGACTTTAAAACCTATTAAATACCTTTCTCTATTAAAACTTGTTTAATATCGGTCACCACGTTCAAAAAGTGTAACTTGAATTAATAGCAAAGAAAAAACTTGAATATCCCCATTCGACTTGCAGACCTTTAAAACCTATTAAATACATTTTCTCTATTAAAATTTGTTTTCTTATCGGTCACCACGCTCAAAACGTGTAACTTGAATTAATATCAAAGAAAAAACTTGAATATCCCCAATCGACTTGCAGGCCTTTAAAACCTATTAAATGCCTTTTATCTATTAAAATTTGTTTTCTTATCGGTCACCACGCTCAAAAAGTGTAACTTGAATTAATATCAAAGAAAAAACTTGAATATCCCCATTCGACTTGCAGGCCTTTAAAACCTATTAAAATACCTTTTCTCTATTAAAATTTATTTTCTTATCATTATTGTTATCTTATCATTATTGTTATCTTATTCATTAATATCAAAGTAAAAACTTGAATGTCCCCATTCGACTTGCAGGCCGTTAAAACCTATAAAATACCTTTTCTCTATTAAAATTTGCTTTCTTATCGGTCACCACGCTCAAAAAGTGTAACTTGAATTAATATCAAAGAAAAAACTTGAATATCCCCATTCGACTTGCAGTCCTTTAAAACCTATTAAAATACCTTTTCTCTATTAAAATTTCTTTTCTTATCATTATTGTTATCTTATTCATTAATATCAAAGAAAAAACTTGAATATTCCCGATCGACTTGCAGGCCTTTAAAACCTATTAAATACCTTTTCTCTATTAAAATTTGTTTTCTTATCGGTCACCACGCTCAAAAAGTGTAACTTGAATTAATATCAAAGAAAAAATTATATCCCCATTCGACTTGCAGGCCTTTAAAACCTATTAAATACCCTTTCTCTATTAAAATTTGTTTTCTTATCGGTCACCACGCTCAAAAAGTGTAACTTGAATTAATATCAAAGAAAAAAATTGAATATCCCAATTCGACTTGCAGGCCTTTAAAACCTATTAAAATACCTTTTCTATATTAAAATTTGTTTTCTTATCATTATCGTTATCTTATCATAATTGTTATCTTATTCATTAATATCAAAGATAAACCTTGAATATCCCCATTCGACTTGCAGGACTTTAAAACCTATTAAATACCTTTCTCTATTAAAACTTGTTTAATATCGGTCACCACGTTCAAAAAGTGTAACTTGAATTAATATCAAAGAAAAAACTTGAATATCCCCATTCGACTTGCAGACCTTTAAAACCTATTAAATACATTTTCTCTATTAAAATTAGTTTTCTTATCGGTCACCACGCTCAAAACGTGTAACTTGAATTAATATCAAAGAAAAAACTTGAATATCCCCAATCGACTTGCAGGCCTTTAAAACCTATTAAATGCCTTTTATCTATTAAAATTTGTTTTCTTATCGGTCACCACGCTCAAAAAGTGTAACTTGAATTAATATCAAAGAAAAAACTTGAATATCCCCATTCGACTTGCAGGCCTTTAAAACCTATTAAAATACCTTTTCTCTATTAAAATTTATTTTCTTATCATTATTGTTATCTTATCATTATTGTTATCTTATTCATTAATATCAAAGTAAAAACTTGAATGTCCCCATTCGACTTGCAGGCCTTTAAAACCTATAAAATACCTTTTCTCTATTAAAATTTGCTTTCTTATCGGTCACCACGCTCAAAAAGTGTAACTTGAATTAATATAAAAAAAAAAAACTTGAATATCGCCATTCGACTTGCAGGCCTTTAAAACCTATTAAATACCTTTTCTCTATTAAAATTTGTTTTCTTATCGGTCACCACGCTCAAAAAGTGTCACTTGAATTAATATCAAAGAAAAAAATTGAATATCCCCATTCGACTAGCAGGCCTTTAAAACCTATTAAATACCTTTTCTCTATTAAAATTTGTTTTATATCGGTCACCACGCTCAAAAAGTGTAACTTGAATTAATATCAAAGAAAAAAATTGAATATCCCCATTCGACTTGCAGGCCTTTAAAACCTATTAAAATACCTTTTCTCTATTAAAATTTGTTTTCTTATCATTATCGTTATCTTATCATTATTGTTATCTTATTCATTAATATCAAAGAAAAAACTTGAATGTCCCCATTCGACTTGCAGGCCTTTAAAACCTATAAAACACCTTTTCTCTATTAAAATTTGCTTTTTTATCGGTCACCACGCTCAAAAAGTGTAACTTGAATTAATATAAAAAAAAAAACTTGAATATCGCCATTCGACTTGCAGGCCTTTAAAACCTATTAAATACCTTTTCTCTATTAAAATTTGTTTTCTTATCGGTCACCACGCTCAAAAAGTGTCACTTGAATTAATATCAAAGAAAAAAATTGAATATCCCCATTCGACTTGCAGGCCTTTAAAACCTATTAAATACCTTTTCTCTATTAAAATTTGTTTTATATCGGTCACCACGCTCAAAAAGTGTAACTTGAATTAATATCAAAGAAAAAAATTGAATATCCCCATTCGACTTGCAGGCCTTTAAAACCTATTAAAATAACTTTTCTCCATTAAAATTTGTTTTCTTATCATTATCGTTATCTTATCATTATTGTTATCTTATTCATTAATATCAAAGATAAACCTTGAATATCCCTTTTCGACTTGCAGGCCTTTAAAATCTATTAAATACCTTTTCTCTATTAAAATTTGTTTTATATTGGTCACCACGCTCAAAAAGTGTAACTTGAATTAATATCAAAGAAAAAACTTGAATATCCCCATTCGACTTGCAGACCTTTAAAACCTATTAAATACCTTTTCTCTATTAAAATTTGTTTTCTTATCGGTCACCACGCTCAAAAAGTGTAACTTGAATTAATATCAAAGAAAAACCTTGAATATCCCCATTCGACTTGCAGGCCTTTAAAACCTATTAAATACCTTTTCTCTATTAAAATTTGTTTTATATCAGTCAGCACGCTCAAAAAGTGGAACTTGAATTAATATCAAAGAAAAAACTTGAATATCCCCATTCGACTTGCAGAACTTTAAAACCTATTAAAATACCTTTTCTCTATAAAAATTTGTTTTCTTATCATTATTGTTATCTTATCATTATTGTTATCTTATTCATTAATATCAAAGAAAAAACTTGAATGTCCTCATTCGACTTGCAGGCGTTTATAACCTATTAAATACCTTTTCTCTATTAAAATTTGTTTTATATCGGTCACCACGCTCAAAAAGTGTAACTCTAATTAATATCAAAGAAAAAACTTGAATATCCCCATTCGACTTGCAGGCCTTTAAAACCTATTAAAATACCTTTTCTCTATTAAAATTTGTTTTCTTATCATTATTGTTATCTTATTCATTAATATCAAAGAAAAAACTTGAATGGCCCCATTCGACTTGCAGGCCTTTAAAATCTATTAAATACCTTTTCTCTATTAAAATTTGTTTTATATCAGTCAGCACGCTCAAAAAGTGTAACTTGAATTAATATCAAAGAAAAAACTTGAATATCCCCATTCGACTTGCAGAACTTTAAAACCTATTAAAATACCTTTTCTCTATTAAAATTTGTTTTCTTATCATTATTGTTATCTTATCATTATTGTTATCTTATTCATTAATATCAAAGAAAAAACTTGAATGTCCTCATTCGACTTGCAGGCGTTTAAAACCTATTAAATACCTTTTCTCTATTAAAATTTGTTTTATATCGGTCACCACGCTCAAAAAGTGTAACTCTAATTAATATCAAAGAAAAAACTTGAATATCCCCATTCGACTTGCAGGCCTTTAAAACCTATTAAAATACCTTTTCTCTATTAAAATTTGTTTTCTTATCATTATTGTTATCTTATTCATTAATATCAAAGAAAAAACTTGAATGGCCCCATTCGACTTGCAGGCCTTTAAAATCTATTAAATACCTTTTCTCTATTAAAATTTGTTTTATATAGGTCACCACGCTCAAAAAGTGTAACTTGAATTCATATCAAAGAAAAAACTTGAATATCCCCATTCGACTTGCAGGCCTTTAAAACCTATTAAAATACCTTTTCTCTATTAAAATTTGTTTTCTTATCATTATTGTTATCTTATCTTTATTGTTATCTTATTCATTAGTATCAAAGAGAAAACTTGAATGTCCCCATTCGACTTGCAGGCCTTTAAAACCTATTAAATACCTTTTCTCTATTAAAATTTGCTTTCTTATCGGTCGCCACGCTCATAAAGTGTAACTTGAATTAATATCAAAGAAAAAACTTGAATATCCCCATTCGACTTGCAGGCCTTTAAAACCTATTAAATACCTTTTCTCTATTAAAATTTGTTTTATATCGGTCCCCACGCTCAAAAAGTGTAACTTGAATTCATATCAAAGAAAAAACTTGAATATCCCCATTCGACTTGCAGGCCTTTAAAACCTATTAAAATACCTTTTCTCTATTAAAATTTGTTTTCTTATCATTATTGTTATCTTATCTTTATTGTTATCTTATTCATTAGTATCAAAGAGAAAACTTGAATGTCCCCATTCGACTTGCAGGCCTTTAAAACCTATTAAATACCTTTTCTCTATTAAAATTTGCTTTCTTATCGGTCGCCACGCTCATAAAGTGTAACTTGAATTAATATCAAAGAAAAAACTTGAATATCCCCATTCGACTTGCAGGCCTTTAAAACCTATTAAATACCTTTTCTCTATTAAAATTTGTTTTATATCGGTCACCACGCTCAAAAAGTGTAACTTGAATTAATATCAAAGAAAAAAATTGAATATCCCCATTCGACTTGCAGGCCTTTAAAACCTATTAAAATACCTTTTCTCCATTAAAATTTGTTTTCTTATCATTATCGTTATCTTATCATTATTGTTATCTTATTCATTAATATCAAAGATAAACCTTGAACATCCCCATTCGACTTGCAGGCCTTTAAAACCTATTAAAAATCTTTTCTCTATTAAAATTTGTTTTCTTATCGGTCACCACGCTCAAAAAGTGTAACTTGAATTAATATCAAAGAAAACCTTGAATATCCCCATTCGACTTGCAGGCCTTTAAAACCTATAAAATACCTTTTCTCTATTAAAAGTTGCTTTCTTATCGGTCACCACGCTCAAAAAGTGTAACTTGAATTAATATAAAAAAAAAAATTGAATATCGCCATTTGACTTGCAGGCCTTTAAAACCTATTAAATACCTTTTCTCTATTAAAATTTGTTTTCTTATCGGTCACCACGCTCAAAAAGTGTCACTTGAATTAATATCAAAGAAAAAAATTGAATATCCTCATTCGACTTGCAGGCCTTTAAAACCTATTAAATACCTTTTCTCTATTAAAATTTGTTTTATATCGGTCACCACGCTCAAAAAGTGTAACTTGAATTAATATCAAAGAAAAAAATTGAATATCCCCATTCGACTTGCAGGCCTTTAAAACCTATTAAAATACCTTTTCTCCATTAAAATTTGTTGTCTTATCATTATCGCTATCTTATCATTATTGTTATCTTATTCATTAATATCAAAGATAAACCTTGAATATCCCCATTCGACTTGCAGGCCTTTAAAATCTATTAAATACCTTTTCTCTATTAAAATTTGTTTTATATTGGTCACCACGCTCAAAAAGTGTAACTTGAATTAATATCAAAGAAAAAACTTGAATATCCCCATTCGACTTGCAGACCTTTAAAACCTATTAAATACCTTTTCTCTATTAAAATTTGTTTTCTTATCGGTCACCACGCTCAAAAAGTGTAACTTGAATTAATATCAAAGAAAAACCTTGAATATCCCCATTCGACTTGCAGGCCTTTAAAACCTATTAAATACCTTTTCTCTGTTAAAATTTATTTTCTTATCGGTCACCACACTCAAAAAGTGGAACTTGAATTAATATCAAAGAAAAAAATTGAATATCCCCATTCGACTTGCAGGCCTTTAAAACCTATTAAAATAACTTTTCTCTATTAAAATTTGTTTTCTAATCATTATTGTTATCTTATCATTATTGTTATCTTATTCATTAATATCAAAGAAAATACTTGAATGGCCCCATTCGACTTGCAGGCCTTTAAAACCTATTAAATACCTTTTCTCTATTAAAATTTGTTTTATATCAGTCAGCACGCTCAAAAAGTGTAACTTGAATTAATATCAAAGAAAAAACTTGAATATCCCCATTCGACTTGCAGAACTTTAAAACCTATTAAAATACCTTTTCTCTATTAAAATTTGTTTTCTTATCATTATTGTTATCTTATCATTATTGTTATCTTATTCATTAATATCAAAGAAAAAACTTGAATGTCCTCATTCGACTTGCAGGCGTTTAAAACCTATTAAATACCTTTTCTCTATTAAAATTTGTTTTATATCGGTCACCACGCTCAAAAAGTGTAACTCTAATTAATATCAAAGAAAAAACTTGAATATCCCCATTCGACTTGCAGGCCTTTAAAACCTATTAAAATACCTTTTCTCTATTAAAATTTGTTTTCTTATCATTATTGTTATCTTATTCATTAATATCAAAGGAAAAACTTGAATATCCCCATTCGACTTTCAGGCCTTTAAAACCTATTAAAATACCTTTTCTCTATTAAAATTTGTTTTCTTATCATTATTGTTATCTTATTCATTAATATCAAAGAAAAAACTTGAATGGCCCCATTCGACTTGCAGGCCTTTAAAAACCATTAAATACCTTTTCTCTATTAAAATTTGTTTTATATAGGTTACCACGCTCAAAAAGTGTAACTTGAATTCAAATCAAAGAAAAAACTTGAATATCCCCATTCGACTTGCAGGCCTTTAAAACCTATTAAAATACCTTTTCTCTATTAAAATTTGTTTTCTTATCATTATTGTTATCTTATCTTTATTGTTATCTTATTCATTAGTATCAAAGAGAAAACTTGAGTGTCCCCATTCGACTTGCAGGCCTTTAAAACCTATTAAATACCTTTTCTCTATTAAAATTTGCTTTCTTATCGGTCGCCACGCTCATAAAGTGTAACTTGAATTAATATCAAAGAAAAAACTTGAATATCCCCATTCGACTTGCAGGCCTTTAAAACCTATTAAATACCTTTTCTCTAGTAAAATTTGTTTTATATCGGTCACCACGCTCAAAAAGTGTAACTTGAATTAATATCAAAGAAAAAAATTGAATATCCCCATTCGACTTGCAGGCCTTTAAAACCTATTGAAATACCTTTTCTCCATTAAAATTTGTTTTCTTATCATTATCGTTATCTTATCATTATTGTTATCTTATTCATTAATATCAAAGATAAACCTTGAATATCCCCATTCGACTTGCAGGCCTTTAAAACCTATTAAATACCTTTTCTCTATTAAAATTTGTTTTCTTATCGGTCACCACGCTCAAAAAGTGTAACTTGAATTAATATCAAAGAAAAACCTTGAATATCCCCATTCGACTTGCAGGCCTTTAAAACCTATTAAATACCTTTTCTCTGTTAAAATTTGTTTTCGTATCGGTCACCACGCTCAAAAAGTGGAACTTGAATTAATATCAAAGAAAAAAATTGAATATCCCCATTCGACTTGCAGGCCTTTAAAACCTATTAAAATAACTTTTCTCTATTAAAATTTGTTTTCTAATCATTATTGTTATCTTATCATTATTGTTATCTTATTCATTAATATCAAAGAAAATACTTGAATGGCCCCATTCGACTTGCAGGCCTTTAAAACCTATTAAATACCTTTTCTCTATTAAAATTTGTTTTATATCAGTCAGCACGCTCAAAAAGTGTAACTTGAATTAATATCAAAGAAAAAACTTGAATATCCCCATTCGACTTGCAGAACTTTAAAACCTATTAAAATACCTTTTCTCTATTAAAATTTGTTTTCTTATCATTATTGTTATCTTATCATTATTGTTATCTTATTCATTAATATCAAAGAAAAAACTTGAATGTCCTCATTCGACTTGCAGGCGTTTAAAACCTATTAAATACCTTTTCTCTATTAAAATTTGTTTTATATCGGTCACCACGCTCAAAAAGTGTAACTCTAATTAATATCAAAGAAAAAACTTTAATATCCCCATTCGACTTGCAGGCCTTTAAAACCTATTAAAATACCTTTTCTCTAATAAAATTTGTTTTCTTATCATTATTGTTATCTTATTCATTAATATCAAAGGAAAAACTTGAATATCCCCATTCGACTTTCAGGCCTTTAAAACCTATTAAAATACCTTTTCTCTATTAAAATTTGTTTTCTTATCATTATTGTTATCTTATTCATTAATATCAAAGAAAAAACTTGAATGGCCCCATTCGACTTGCAGGCCTTTAAAATCTATTAAATACCTTTTCTCTATTAAAATTTGTTTTATATAGGTCACCACGCTCAAAAAGTGTAACTTGAATTCATATCAAAGAAAAAACTTGAATATCCCCATTCGACTTGCAGGCCTTTAAAACCTATTAAAATACCTTTTCTCTATTAAAATTTGTTTTCTTATCATTATTGTTATCTTATCTTTATTGTTATCTTATTCATTAGTATCAAAGAGAAAACTTGAATGTCCCCATTCGACTTGCAGGCCTTTAAAACCTATTAAATACCTTTTCTCTATTAAAATTTGCTTTCTTATCGGTCGCCACGCTCATAAAGTGTAACTTGAATTAATATCAAAGAAAAAACTTGAATATCCCCATTCGACTTGCAGGCCTTTAAAACCTATTAAAATACCTTTTCTCCATTAAAATTTGTTTTCTTATCATTATCGTTATCTTATTCATTAATATCAAAGAAAAAACTTGAATGGCCCCATTCGACTTGCAGGCCTTTAAAACCTATTAAATACCTTTTCTCTATTAAAATTTGTTTTATATCGGTCACCACGCTCAAAAAGTGTAACTTGAATTAATATCAAAGAAAAAAATTGAATATCCCCATTCGACTTGCAGGCCTTTAAAACCTATTAAAATACCTTTTCTCCATTAAAATTTGTTTTCTTATCATTATCGTTATCTTATCATTATTGTTATCTTATTCATTAATATCAAAGATAAACCTTGAATATCCCCATTCGACTTGCAGGCCTTTAAAACCTATTAAATACCTTTTCTCTATTAAAATTTGTTTTCTTATCGGTCACCACGCTCAAAAAGTGTAACTTGAATTATTATCAAAGAAAAACCTTGAATATCCCCATTCGACTTGCAGGCCTTTAAAACCTATTAAATACCTTTTCTCTGTTAAAATTTGTTTTCGTATCGGTCACCATGCTCAAAAAGTGTAACTTGAATTAATATCAAAGAAAAAAACTGAATATCCCCATTCGACTTGCAGGCCTTTAAAACCTATTAAATACCTTTTCTCTATTAAAATTTGTTTTCTTATCGGTCACCACGCTCAAAAAGTGTAACTTGAATTAATATCAAAGAAAAACCTTGAATATCCCCATTCGACTTGCAGGCCTTTAAAACCTATTAAATACCTTTTTTCTGTTAAAATTTGTTTTCTTATCGGTCACCACGCTCAAAAAGTGGAACTTGAATTAATATCAAAGAAAAAAATTGAATATCCCCATTCGACTTGCAGGCCTTTAAAACCTATTAAAATAACTTTTCTCTATTAAAATTTGTTTTCTAATCATTATTGTTATCTTATCATTATTGTTATCTTATTCATTAATATCAAAGAAAATACTTGAATGGCCCCATTCGACTTGCAGGCCTTTAAAACCTATTAAATACCTTTTCTCTATTAAAATTTGTTTTATATCAGTCAGCACGCTCAAAAAGTGTAACTTGAATTAATATCAAAGAAAAAACTTGAATATCCCCATTCGACTTGCAGAACTTTAAAACCTATTAAAATACCTTTTCTCTATTAAAATTTGTTTTCTTATCATTATTGTTATCTTATCATTATTGTTATCTTATTCATTAATATCAAAGAAAAAACTTGAATGTCCTCATTCGACTTGCAGGCGTTTAAAACCTATTAAATACCTTTTCTCTATTAAAATTTGTTTTATATCGGTCACCACGCTCAAAAAGTGTAACTCTAATTAATATCAAAGAAAAAACTTTAATATCCCCATTCGACTTGCAGGCCTTTAAAACCTATTAAAATACCTTTTCTCTAATAAAATTTGTTTTCTTATCATTATTGTTATCTTATTCATTAATATCAAAGGAAAAACTTGAATATCCCCATTCGACTTTCAGGCCTTTAAAACCTATTAAAATACCTTTTCTCTATTAAAATTTGTTTTCTTATCATTATTGTTATCTTATTCATTAATATCAAAGAAAAAACTTGAATGGCCCCATTCGACTTGCAGGCCTTTAAAATCTATTAAATACCTTTTCTCTATTAAAATTTGTTTTATATAGGTCACCACGCTCAAAAAGTGTAACTTGAATTCATATCAAAGAAAAAACTTGAATATCCCCATTCGACTTGCAGGCCTTTAAAACCTATTAAAATACCTTTTCTCTATTAAAATTTGTTTTCTTATCATTATTGTTATCTTATCTTTATTGTTATCTTATTCATTAGTATCAAAGAGAAAACTTGAATGTCCCCATTCGACTTGCAGGCCTTTAAAACCTATTAAATACCTTTTCTCTATTAAAATTTGCTTTCTTATCGGTCGCCACGCTCATAAAGTGTAACTTGAATTAATATCAAAGAAAAAACTTGAATATCCCCATTCGACTTGCAGGCCTTTAAAACCTATTAAATACCTTTTCTCTATTAAAATTTGTTTTATATCGGTCACCACGCTCAAAAAGTGTAACTTGAATTAATATCAAAGAAAAAAATTGAATATCCCCATTCGACTTGCAGGCCTTTAAAACCTATTAAAATACCTTTTCTCCATTAAAATTTGTTTTCTTATCATTATCGTTATCTTATCATTATTGTTATCTTATTCATTAATATCAAAGATAAACCTTGAATATCCCCATTCGACTTGCAGGCCTTTAAAACCTATTAAATACCTTTTCTCTATTAAAATTTGTTTTCTTATCGGTCACCACGCTCAAAAAGTGTAACTTGAATTAATATCAAAGAAAACCTTGAATATCCCCATTCGACTTGCAGGCCTTTAAAACCTATAAAATACCTTTTCTCTATTAAAAGTTGCTTTCTTATCGGTCACCACGCTCAAAAAGTGTAACTTGAATTAATATAAAAAAAAAAACTTGAATATCGCCATTTGACTTGCAGGCCTTTAAAACCTATTAAATACCTTTTCTCTATTAAAATTTGTTTTCTTATCGGTCACCACGCTCAAAAAGTGTCACTTGAATTAATATCAAAGAAAAAAATTGAATATCCTCATTCGACTTGCAGGCCTTTAAAACCTATTAAATACCTTTTCTCTATTAAAATTTTTTTTATATCGGTCACCACGCTCAAAAAGTGTAACTTGAATTAATATCAAAGAAAAAAATTGAATATCCCCATTCGACTTGCAGGCCTTTAAAACCTATTAAAATACCTTTTCTCCATTAAAATTTGTTTTCTTATCATTATCGTTATCTTATCATTATTGTTATCTTATTCATTAATATCAAAGATAAACCTTGAATATCCCCATTCGACTTGCAGGCCTTTAAAATCTATTAAATACCTTTTCTCTATTAAAATTTGTTTTATATTGGTCACCACGCTCAAAAAGTGTAACTTGAATTAATATCAAAGAAAAAACTTGAATATCCCCATTCGACTTGCAGACCTTTAAAACCTATTAAATACCTTTTCTCTATTAAAATTTGTTTTCTTATCGGTCACCACGCTCAAAAAGTGTAACTTGAATTAATATCAAAGAAAAACCTTGAATATCCCCATTCGACTTGCAGGCCTTTAAAACCTATTAAATACCTTTTCTCTGTTAAAATTTGTTTTCTTATCGGTCACCACACTCAAAAAGTGGAACTTGAATTAATATCAAAGAAAAAATTGAATATCCCCATTCGACTTGCAGGCCTTTAAAACCTATTAAAATAACTTTTCTCTATTAAAATTTGTTTTCTAATCATTATTGTTATCTTATCATTATTGTTATCTTATTCATTAATATCAAAGAAAATACTTGAATGGCCCCATTCGACTTGCAGGCCTTTAAAACCTATTAAATACCTTTTCTCTATTAAAATTTGTTTTATATCAGTCAGCACGCTCAAAAAGTGTAACTTGAATTAATATCAAAGAAAAAACTTGAATATCCCCATTCGACTTGCAGAACTTTAAAACCTATTAAAATACCTTTTCTCTATTAAAATTTGTTTTCTTATCATTATTGTTATCTTATCATTATTGTTATCTTATTCATTAATATCAAAGAAAAAACTTGAATGTCCTCATTCCACTTGCAGGCGTTTAAAACCTATTAAATACCTTTTCTCTATTAAAATTTGTTTTATATCGGTCACCACGCTCAAAAAGTGTAACTCTAATTAATATCAAAGAAAAAACTTGAATATCCCCATTCGACTTGCAGGCCTTTAAAACCTATTAAAATACCTTTTCTCTAATAAAATTTGTTTTCTTATCATTATTGTTATCTTATTCATTAATATCAAAGGAAAAACTTGAATATCCCCATTCGACTTTCAGGCCTTTAAAACCTATTAAAATACCTTTTCTCTATTAAAATTTGTTTTCTTATCATTATTGTTATCTTATTCATTAATATCAAAGAAAAAACTTGAATGGCCCCATTCGACTTGCAGGCCTTTAAAATCTATTAAATACCTTTTCTCTATTAAAATTTGTTTTATATAGGTCACCACGCTCAAAAAGTGTAACTTGAATTCATATCAAACAAAAAACTTGAATATCCCCATTCGACTTGCAGGCCTTTAAAACCTATTAAAATACCTTTTCTCTATTAAAATTTGTTTTCTTATCATTATTGTTATCTTATCTTTATTGTTATCTTATTCATTAGTATCAAAGAGAAAACTTGAATGTCCCCATTCGACTTGCAGGCCTTTAAAACCTATTAAATACCTTTTCTCTATTAAAATTTGCTTTCTTATCGGTCGCCACGCTCATAAAGTGTAACTTGAATTAATATCAAAGAAAAAACTTGAATATCCCCATTCGACTTGCAGGCCTTTAAAACCTATTAAATACCTTTTCTCTATTAAAATTTGTTTTATATCGGTCCCCACGCTCAAAAAGTGTAACTTGAATTCATATCAAAGAAAAAACTTGAATATCCCCATTCGACTTGCAGGCCTTTAAAACCTATTAAAATACCTTTTCTCTATTAAAATTTGTTTTCTTATCATTATTGTTATCTTATCTTTATTGTTATCTTATTCATTAGTATCAAAGAGAAAACTTGAATGTCCCCATTCGACTTGCAGGCCTTTAAAACCTATTAAATACCTTTTCTCTATTAAAATTTGCTTTCTTATCGGTCGCCACGCTCATAAAGTGTAACTTGAATTAATATCAAAGAAAAAACTTGAATATCCCCATTCGACTTGCAGGCCTTTAAAACCTATTAAAAATCTTTTCTCTATTAAAATTTGTTTTCTTATCGGTCACCACGCTCAAAAAGTGTAACTTGAATTAATATCAAAGAAAACCTTGAATATCCCCATTCGACTTGCAGGCCTTTAAAACCTATAAAATACCTTTTCTCTATTAAAAGTTGCTTTCTTATCGGTCACCACGCTCAAAAAGTGTAACTTGAATTAATATAAAAAAAAAATTGAATATCGCCATTTGACTTGCAGGCCTTTAAAACCTATTAAATACCTTTTCTCTATTAAAATTTGTTTTCTTATCGGTCACCACGCTCAAAAAGTGTCACTTGAATTAATATCAAAGAAAAAAATTGAATATCCTCATTCGACTTGCAGGCCTTTAAAACCTATTAAATACCTTTTCTCTATTAAAATTTGTTTTATATCGGTCACCACGCTCAAAAAGTGTAACTTGAATTAATATCAAAGAAAAAAATTGAATATCCCCATTCGACTTGCAGGCCTTTAAAACCTATTAAAATACCTTTTCTCCATTAAAATTTGTTTTCTTATCATTATCGCTATCTTATCATTATTGTTATCTTATTCATTAATATCAAAGATAAACCTTGAATATCCCCATTCGACTTGCAGGCCTTTAAAATCTATTAAATACCTTTTCTCTATTAAAATTTGTTTTATATTGGTCACCACGCTCAAAAAGTGTAACTTGAATTAATATCAAAGAAAAAACTTGAATATCCCCATTCGACTTGCAGACCTTTAAAACCTATTAAATACCTTTTCTCTATTAAAATTTGTTTTCTTATCGGTCACCACGCTCAAAAAGTGTAACTTGAATTAATATCAAAGAAAAACCTTGAATATCCCCATTCGACTTGCAGGCCTTTAAAACCTATTAAATACCTTTTCTCTGTTAAAATTTATTTTCTTATCGGTCACCACACTCAAAAAGTGGAACTTGAATTAATATCAAAGAAAAAAATTGAATATCCCCATTCGACTTGCAGGCCTTTAAAACCTATTAAAATAACTTTTCTCTATTAAAATTTGTTTTCTAATCATTATTGTTATCTTATCATTATTGTTATCTTATTCATTAATATCAAAGAAAATACTTGAATGGCCCCATTCGACTTGCAGGCCTTTAAAACCTATTAAATACCTTTTCTCTATTAAAATTTGTTTTATATCAGTCAGCACGCTCAAAAAGTGTAACTTGAATTAATATCAAAGAAAAAACTTGAATATCCCCATTCGACTTGCAGAACTTTAAAACCTATTAAAATACCTTTTCTCTATTAAAATTTGTTTTCTTATCATTATTGTTATCTTATCATTATTGTTATCTTATTCATTAATATCAAAGAAAAAACTTGAATGTCCTCATTCGACTTGCAGGCGTTTAAAACCTATTAAATACCTTTTCTCTATTAAAATTTGTTTTATATCGGTCACCACGCTCAAAAAGTGTAACTCTAATTAATATCAAAGAAAAAACTTGAATATCCCCATTCGACTTGCAGGCCTTTAAAACCTATTAAAATACCTTTTCTCTATTAAAATTTGTTTTCTTATCATTATTGTTATCTTATTCATTAATATCAAAGGAAAAACTTGAATATCCCCATTCGACTTTCAGGCCTTTAAAACCTATTAAAATACCTTTTCTCTATTAAAATTTGTTTTCTTATCATTATTGTTATCTTATTCATTAATATCAAAGAAAAAACTTGAATGGCCCCATTCGACTTGCAGGCCTTTAAAAACCATTAAATACCTTTTCTCTATTAAAATTTGTTTTATATAGGTTACCACGCTCAAAAAGTGTAACTTGAATTCAAATCAAAGAAAAAACTTGAATATCCCCATTCGACTTGCAGGCCTTTAAAACCTATTAAAATACCTTTTCTCTATTAAAATTTGTTTTCTTATCATTATTGTTATCTTATCTTTATTGTTATCTTATTCATTAGTATCAAAGAGAAAACTTGAGTGTCCCCATTCGACTTGCAGGCCTTTAAAACCTATTAAATACCTTTTCTCTATTAAAATTTGCTTTCTTATCGGTCGCCACGCTCATAAAGTGTAACTTGAATTAATATCAAAGAAAAAACTTGAATATCCCCATTCGACTTGCAGGCCTTTAAAACCTATTAAATACCTTTTCTCTATTAAAATTTGTTTTATATCGGTCACCACGCTCAAAAAGTGTAACTTGAATTAATATCAAAGAAAAAACTTGAATATCCCCATTCGACTTGCAGGCCTTTAAAACCTATTAAATACCTTTTCTCTATTAAAATTTGTTTTATATCGGTCACCACGCTCAAAAAGTGTAACTTGAATTAATATCAAAGAAAAAAATTGAATATCCCCATTCGACTTGCAGGCCTTTAAAACCTATTAAATACCTTTTCTCTATTAAAATTTGTTTTCTTATCGGTCACCACGCTCAAAAAGTGTAACTTGAATTAATATCAAAGAAAAACCTTGAATATCCCCATTCGACTTGCAGGCCTTTAAAACCTACTAAATACCTTTTTTCTGTTAAAATTTGTTTTCTTATCGGTCACCACGCTCAAAAAGTGGAACTTGAATTAATATCAAACAAAAAAATTGAATATCCCCATTCGACTTGCAGGCCTTTAAAACCTATTAAAATAACTTTTCTCTATTAAAATTTGTTTTCTAATCATTATTGTTATCTTATCATTATTGTTATCTTATTCATTAATATCAAAGAAAATACTTGAATGGCCCCATTCGACTTGCAGGCCTTTAAAACCTATTAAATACCTTTTCTCTATTAAAATTTGTTTTATATCAGTCAGCACGCTCAAAAAGTGTAACTTGAATTAATATCAAAGAAAAAACTTGAATATCACCATTCGACTTGCAGAACTTTAAAACCTATTAAAATACCTTTTCTCTATTAAAATTTGTTTTCTTATCATTATTGTTATCTTATCATTATTGTTATCTTATTCATTAATATCAAAGAAAAAACTTGAATGTCCTCATTCGACTTGCAGGCGTTTAAAACCTATTAAATACCTTTTCTCTATTAAAATTTGTTTTATATCGGTCACCACGCTCAAAAAGTGTAACTCTAATTAATATCAAAGAAAAAACTTGAATATCCCCATTCGACTTGCAGGCCTTTAAAACCTATTAAAATACCTTTTCTCTAATAAAATTTGTTTTCTTATCATTATTGTTATCTTATTCATTAATATCAAAGGAAAAACTTGAATATCCCCATTCGACTTTCAGGCCTTTAAAACCTATTAAAATACCTTTTCTCTATTAAAATTTGTTTTCTTATCATTATTGTTATCTTATTCATTAATATCAAAGAAAAAACTTGAATGGCCCCATTCGACTTGCAGGCCTTTAAAATCTATTAAATACCTTTTCTCTATTAAAATTTGTTTTATATAGGTCACCACGCTCAAAAAGTGTAACTTGAATTCATATCAAAGAAAAAACTTGAATATCCCCATTCGACTTGCAGGCCTTTAAAACCTATTAAAATACCTTTTCTCTATTAAAATTTGTTTTCTTATCATTATTGTTATCTTATCTTTATTGTTATCTTATTCATTAGTATCAAAGAGAAAACTTGAATGTCCCCATTCGACTTGCAGGCCTTTAAAACCTATTAAATACCTTTTCTCTATTAAAATTTGCTTTCTTATCGGTCGCCACGCTCATAAAGTGTAACTTGAATTAATATCAAAGAAAAAACTTGAATATCCCCATTCGACTTGCAGGCCTTTAAAACCTATTAAATACCTTTTCTCTATTAAAATTTGTTTTATATCGGTCACCACGCTCAAAAAGTGTAACTTGAATTATTATCAAAGAAAAAAATTGAATATCCCCATTCGACTTGCAGGCTTTTAAAACCTATTAAAATACCTTTTCTCCATTAAAATTTGTTTTCTTATCATTATCGTTATCTTATCATTATTGTTATCTTATTCATTAATATCAAAGATAAACCTTGAATATCCCCATTCGACTTGCAGGCCTTTAAAACCTATTAAATACCTTTTCTCTATTAAAATTTGTTTTCTTATCGGTCACCACGCTCAAAAAGTGTAACTTGAATTAATATCAAAGAAAACCTTGAATATCCCCATTCGACTTGCAGGCCTTTAAAACCTATAAAATACCTTTTCTCTATTAAAAGTTGCTTTCTTATCGGTCACCACGCTCAAAAAGTGTAACTTGAATTAATATAAAAAAAAAAACTTGAATATCGCCATTTGACTTGCAGGCCTTTAAAACCTATTAAATACCTTTTCTCTATTAAAATTTGTTTTCTTATCGGTCACCACGCTCAAAAAGTGTCACTTGAATTAATATCAAAGAAAAAAATTGAATATCCTCATTCGACTTGCAGGCCTTTAAAACCTATTAAATACCTTTTCTCTATTAAAATTTGTTTTATATCGGTCACCACGCTCAAAAAGTGTAACTTGAATTAATATCAAAGAAAAAAATTGAATATCCCCATTCGACTTGCAGGCCTTTAAAACCTATTAAAATACCTTTTCTCCATTAAAATTTGTTTTCTTATCATTATCGTTATCTTATCATTATTGTTATCTTATTCATTAATATCAAAGATAAACCTTGAATATCCCCATTCGACTTGCAGGCCTTTAAAATCTATTAAATACCTTTTCTCTATTAAAATTTGTTTTATATTGGTCACCACGCTCAAAAAGTGTAACTTGAATTAATATCAAAGAAAAAACTTGAATATCCCCATTCGACTTGCAGACCTTTAAAACCTATTAAATACCTTTTCTCTATTAAAATTTGTTTTCTTATCGGTCACCACGCTCAAAAAGTGTAACTTGAATTAATATCAAAGAAAACCTTGAATATCCCCATTCGACTTGCAGGCCTTTAAAACCTATTAAATACCTTTTCTCTGTTAAAATTTGTTTTCTTATCGGTCACCACACTCAAAAAGTGGAACTTGAATTAATATCAAAGAAAAAATTGAATATCCCCATTCGACTTGCAGGCCTTTAAAACCTATTAAAATAACTTTTCTCTATTAAAATTTGTTTTCTAATCATTATTGTTATCTTATCATTATTGTTATCTTATTCATTAATATCAAAGAAAATACTTGAATGGCCCCATTCGACTTGCAGGCCTTTAAAACCTATTAAATACCTTTTCTCTATTAAAATTTGTTTTATATCAGTCAGCACGCTCAAAAAGTGTAACTTGAATTAATATCAAAGAAAAAACTTGAATATCCCCATTCGACTTGCAGAACTTTAAAACCTATTAAAATACCTTTTCTCTATTAAAATTTGTTTTCTTATCATTATTGTTATCTTATCATTATTGTTATCTTATTCATTAATATCAAAGAAAAAACTTGAATGTCCTCATTCCACTTGCAGGCGTTTAAAACCTATTAAATACCTTTTCTCTATTAAAATTTGTTTTATATCGGTCACCACGCTCAAAAAGTGTAACTCTAATTAATATCAAAGAAAAAACTTGAATATCCCCATTCGACTTGCAGGCCTTTAAAACCTATTATAATACCTTTTCTCTAATAAAATTTGTTTTCTTATCATTATTGTTATCTTATTCATTAATATCAAAGGAAAAACTTGAATATCCCCATTCGACTTTCAGGCCTTTAAAACCTATTAAAATACCTTTTCTCTATTAAAATTTGTTTTCTTATCATTATTGTTATCTTATTCATTAATATCAAAGAAAAAACTTGAATGGCCCCATTCGACTTGCAGGCCTTTAAAATCTATTAAATACCTTTTCTCTATTAAAATTTGTTTTATATAGGTCACCACGCTCAAAAAGTGTAACTTGAATTCAAATCAAAGAAAAAACTTGAATATCCCCATTCGACTTGCAGGCCTTTAAAACCTATTAAAATACCTTTTCTCTATTAAAATTTGTTTTCTTATCATTATTGTTATCTTATCTTTATTGTTATCTTATTCATTAGTATCAAAGAGAAAACTTGAGTGTCCCCATTCGACTTGCAGGCCTTTAAAACCTATTAAATACCTTTTCTCTATTAAAATTTGCTTTCTTATCGGTCGCCACGCTCATAAAGTGTAACTTGAATTAATATCAAAGAAAAAACTTGAATATCCCCATTCGACTTGCAGGCCTTTAAAACCTATTAAATACCTTTTCTCTATTAAAATTTGTTTTATATCGGTCACCACGCTCAAAAAGTGTAACTTGAATTAATATCAAAGAAAAAAATTGAATCTCCCCATTCGACTTGCAGGCCTTTAAAACCTATTGAAATACCTTTTCTCCATTAAAATTTGTTTTCTTATCATTATCGTTATCTTATCATTATTGTTATCTTATTCATTAATATCAAAGATAAACCTTGAATATCCCCATTCGACTTGCAGGCCTTTAAAACCTATTAAATACCTTTTCTCTATTAAAATTTGTTTTCTTATCGGTCACCACGCTCAAAAAGTGTAACTTGAATTAATATCAAAGAAAAACCTTGAATATCCCCATTCGACTTGCAGGCCTTTAAAACCTATTAAATACCTTTTCTCTGTTAAAATTTGTTTTCTTATCGGTCACCACGCTCAAAAAGTGTAACTTGAATTAATATCAAAGAAAAAAACTGAATATCCCCATTCGACTTGCAGGCCTTTAAAACCTATTAAAATACCTTTTCTCTATTAAAATTTGTTTTCTTATCATTATTGTTATCTTATTCATTAATATCAAAGAAAAAACTTGAATGGCCCCATTCGACTTTCAGGCCTTTAAAACCTATTAAATACCTTTTCTCTATTAAAATTTGCTTTCTTATCGGTCACCACGCTCAAAAAGTGTAACTTGAATTAATATCAAAGAAAAAACTTGAATATCCCCATTCGACTTGCAGGCCTTTAAAACCTATTAAATACCTTTTCTCAATTAAAATTTGTTTTCTTATCGGTCACCACGCTGAAAAAGTGTAACTTGAATTAATATCAAAGAAAAAACTTGAATATACTCATTCGACTTGCAGGCCTTTAAAACCTATTAAGTACCTTTTCTCTATTAAAATTTTTTTTCTTATCCGTCACCACGCTCAAAAAGTGTAACTTGAAATTATATCAAAGAAAAAACTTGAATATCCCCATTCGACTTGCAGGCCTTTAAAAACCTATTATAATACTTTTTTCAAAAAATAGAGTTAGATCATTGAATTTTGGTACATCGAGGTTTTCGATACCTACAAATCGATTGCGGATATTTTTGATATATTCTCATTGCGGATATATTCTCATTTATTCAATAAAAGAAAAATATTTGTTTTCTTATCGGTCACCACGCTCAAAAAGTGTAACTTGAATTAATATCAAAGAAAAAACTTCAATATCCCCATTCGACTTGCAGGCCTTTAAAACCTATTAAATACTTTTTGTCTATTAAAATTTGTTTTCTTATCGGTCACCACGCTCAAAAAGTGTAACTTGAATTAATATCAAAGAAAAAACTTGAATATCCCCATTCGACTTGCAGGCCTTTAAAACCTATTAAATACCTTTTGTCTATTAAAATTTGTTTTCTTATCGGTCACCACGCTCAAAAAGTGTAACTTGAATTAATATCAAAGAAAAAACTTGAATATCCCCATTCGACTTGCAGGCCTTTAAAACCTATTAAAATACATTTCTCCATACAAATTTGTTTTCTTATCATTATTGTTATCTTATTCATTAATATCAAAGGAAAAACGTGAATATCCCCATTCGACTTGCAGGCCTTTAAAACCTATTAAATACCTTTTCTCTATTAAAATTTGTTTTCTTATCGGTCACCATGCTCAAAAATTGTAACTTGAATTAATATCAAAGAAAAAACTTGAATGTCCCCATTCGACTTGCAGGCCTTTAAAACCTATTAAATACCTTTTCTCTATTAAAATTTGTTTTCTTATCGGTCACCACGCTCAAAAAGTGTAGCTTGAAATTATATTAAAGAAAAAACTTGAATATCCCCATTCGACTTGCAGGCCTTTAAAAACCTATTAAAATACCTTTTCTCAAAAAATAGAGTTAGATCATTCAAATTTGGTACATCGAGGTTTTCGATACCTACAAATCGATTGCGGATATTTTTGATATATTCTCATTGCGTATATATTCTCATTTATTCAATAAAAGAAAAAAATTTGTTTTCTTATCGGTCACCACGCTCAAAAAGTGTAACTTGAATTAATATCAAAGAAAAAACTTGAATTAATATCAAAGAAAAAAAATACTGCATAAATAAAATAAATAAATAATTGTAATTGCATAAGTTGATAAAAAATGCTATGCAATAGCTTTACCGCGGCAGTTCTCGAGTGCCACACGTATTTTTTTTTTTTTTTTTTTTTTTTTTTTTTTTGTCGCTTAGTGTATGTAATTATTTTACGAAAAATGAAGTGAATATTTCCATAACTATTTATTTTAAATTGTGATTTCCGACTTAAGGAGCTTTATGCTTTTGATGTGTTCTTTTGATAGTGCTTTGAAATGTGATTTTGGAGGACCATATTTATGATGAGGTTAAAGTAAACCAGTCTGACACCACGATGTAACTTCATATGGTGAGACAAATTTAATTATGATCTTAATAGTAACAGAAATTTGATCTAGATTAATTAAGTCTATACATGCGATTGGTCTAAGTGCTCTCTCACCTCCTCTAAAATAAAGAAAAGTTCAGTTTTAAAATCTCATTAACTCCTTTGAACACTACTCCGAATTATCATAGGAGATAATAATGATGAAGAGGCTGTAAAACAGCCGTTACATTCAGTGGCGGATCCAGAATTTCTCTTTTGGGAGGGGCTAAGAATTTTGGAGATGTTATTCTAGTTCAATGAAAAATTTACAATCGAAATACTAATGTGCATTCCATAGATACATTAGACAGCATTAAGAAATTATTGCAATAATTTATTTATAATTATTACGTGGTGAAATTTTGAAAAAAATATTAAAAATAATAATAGTAATACATGCGCGCATGCGTGTATTTAATACATTAATGGGAACTGCAACAAAAAAAATAAAATGTAAATAAGGTGTCTATGGAAGGGAGGGGGGAGGGGTGTTCATGATTTTTTTTTCTTTTTTTAAGGCAATCCCATGAAATATGCACGTGGAACAATGATTGCTCACGAAATTTGCACATAGCTATGATTTGACGTCATTATGATTTGTACAAAATAAAAGTATTAAAATGTAAGTTAGAAACACCCCATAGTAAACTTGAATAATGTATATCAATTTCAAGAAATTCCATGAATATTTATGGAAGTTAGAGAGCTCACAGGCAGACAGACAGAAAGACAGACATGCAGACTAATTAATATAAAAATCCCTCTTAAACATCATTAGAATGTGTTAACGATTAATACAAACGAAAATTAAATTCCAGGGATTTCCAATTATAGCCATTAATGTAACTGAATATTTTTTATGTTTGTGGCCCTGTATATATTGATGCTAATCATACTACATTCTATAGAAAGCTTTTTTTTGTGTGCATACGTATTGTTAATGTCAATTTCATTATGATTTGCACAAAATAAAATGTTAAAATATGATTTATGGAAACAGCTCTCATAGGACGCAATGCTTTGAAATTATTTCTGGTGTCCCTTTTAGAGAAATCAATAGCAGTATATACCCCATTTTCAATAAGAAACATCTCATAAAATGAACTTGAAAAAAATATATCAGTTTCATGGAGTTAGAACGCGGATAGACGGTCAAACAGACAAACCAAAGTCATGAACACTTTTCAACTATGTTGGAAAGCGTTTAAAAAAGAAATACAGGGAAACGTTCGTAAGAAAGCCATTCTCGATGATATATATATAAAAAAAAAAAAAAAAAAAAAAAATGGTCTTTAAAGAAGTCGCCTTTTTTTAGGAGAAGTCATTCAGAAAATCATAATTCAGGTTAAAATTATTATGAAAGGAATGGATTCAATAATTTAAATTAGACTATTCTTTAAATTCTACTAAAATAATTTAGTAGACTTTATTTGTCTATCCTGCTTTGTAATGTGTCATCAATATATTAGTTTTAATTTTAAATGCTCTTTTGCAGTAATTTTGTGTTTAGGAATTCTTTTATATTCCAGATCAAATTAATTAAATTAACATCATTTCTGAATAAGTGGTCTTTATTAAGCCCACTGAAAACTCTTTTTTAAAATAATATGTTTAGCTAGTAATTTTCAAGCTAAACTATGTATAATACAGTAGAACCTCGTTTTTCCGAGATAATGTGGACCGAGAGTACCTGGTATTATCGAAAACTTGGATAACACGGACTCTGCTGTAAATCGAGGGGAAACATACAGGAAAGTTTAAAATGGATGAAAACGTAGTCAATAAAGTAAAAAAAAAAAAAAAAAATGCATATTTAAATGTAGTCAGTCAAACATGCATATATTAATTAGAGAATACAGTACTGTATAGTAAAATTTGTCAAACTTACCTACGCCACTTATTAAAAGCCACGCCTCCTACGGGATGTGACCTTTTCCAGGCAACCTCGGTTAACCCGGAACTCGATTAATCGGGGCTCGGGTAATCGCGGCTCTGCTGTATTTTAATTTTGCTATTTAAATTCAACCCTACTCGAGGATTGCCAGACTTTGCGATTTTTTTTATTCAATAGTCACCAATAATTTTGAGAAGTGATATTTGAAATACATAATAGAAGAATCGAATAATCTATTATGTATATCCAATATCATTTCTCTAGATTATTGATGACTATTGAATAAAAAATTCACCTGGAAACATTGCACTATTCACTTAAAAGCTTTTTTAATTATTACTTGAATATTGATAGGACACAAAATTCACTTTTCAAGCCTGGATTTCTCTTATAATATGTGCATTAAAAACTATACTGTCTTATTAAATAACTTCTTTTCTCTATCGTCATATTCATAGGTAATATCCGTTATAATTCCAAAATTGGAGAAAAATATGATCAAGGCCGTAGCAAAGAGATGGGAATAAATATTTTAAAATGAACTTATAAGAAATACATCGCTTAGACTGTAATATATCCAAATTATTTTGAGATTAGTTGTGCACAAACCAGTTGTGTTAGGTATACGTTTCTAATGACAAGCTTTCTACTGTAAATCTGATAAACCTGAATAACATACATATATAAGTTTTATGAAAGTCTAAATATATTTATGGAAGTAAAGTTTTAAATAGATGGATAGGCGAACCGAAGACATAAGCCATTTCAAACTCTTTTGGAAAAGTTTAAAATGCACCCTGCAATGCATTTTAAAAGGCACCCTCCAATCTATCCTTCTACAAAGAAAGATGAATTATATCAACTATTAAATTTATCATTCGTGAATTAATCGATGCATCAAAAAATAAATAACCAAAAAAAATATATATAAAATCTTAACTATTCTGATGCTTATCGTATTTTATTTTGTCATCGCTTTTGATGTGCGTTAACATCTTAACATTAAACGTGCAAAGCAGCTGTGTCGTACTGCACCGACATAAAAACAAAATATCAATGTAAGTAAAAAAAAAAAAAGTATTAGCATTTAATCTGGTTAGACGAATTAGCAATTTACATAGGAACACCATTTGTTTACACAAAAGAATAAGGAGCAGTCTTATCATGACTAAAAATAATCAATTTAGATCGTAAATTGTAATCTGTGCTATTAAAGTATAAATATATATTATTTTCATTGATGGCCTATGGACTTCAATTATTTAAGTGCGCTAGCATCCAAATTGTATATTTGATTGAGATAAAACTGAGTAGACATATACATATTTCGCATAAAATATAGATTTTGATGACTGTAAGTTATTTAATTTATTTACATAGATACTAAGCTTTTATTTATATATTTATTTTTATTTTTACATAAAGTATGTGGATTAAAATTATTTGAAATTCGTTTTAGCATATTTGCCAAAATTTTAAACATTTAAATCAAAATTGACACCATTTTTGTTTTTAAAAAAAAGAGAATAAGTTATATATGTTTTTGACGATTAATATTACCATAAACAGCCATAAAATTTTTTCGATTTAAAGTCTCCCTTGAAAAACGGGAGAGTTGGCACCTATGGTTTTAGTAATATTAAATTATTCCAAACAGAATCAAATTGGTATATGATAAATTGCTGTGTTAAAATAGGATCAATGGAAAACTTGCTGCAACGTGTTTTCTACTAAAAAATGTGTTCTTACTATTTATGTACTTACATGTGTACTTACAATTCGCATAAAAGTATTTGGATTCATTGTAGAAGTACACAAACTTAAACGGAAATATTCAAGGGATTTATAATCATTTTCACATTTGTTTTATACGCTGTGATATTCAGAAATTTCAATTTATTTAAATGCTTATTGAAGCAACGCTGCGTATTTTAATTGTAATATTACCAGAGCTGCCAACAAAATCCGGCAATTTGTTGGTACCACCCATTTTTCTACACCACTTAATTTTTAGAATAATTCTCTTCAAATATATTTACGATGAATTAAGAAAACAAATACTCTAAAAATTAAGTTGTGTAGAAAAATGGGCGGTACTAACAGTTTGCCGGATTAAGTTGGCAGCTCTATATTACTTTGTTTAAATAAATCTCTTCTAACTCTTTGAGGGGCGGTCATGGTAACTCCACTCATTTAACATAGAAATTAACCGGAATTTACGAACAAAACTAAAAGAAAAAAAAATTAATGAATTTTTTCGACTAATTCATATATACACTGATGGAAAAAAAATCCCAACACCAGGAAGGAGCTGTGCTAGATAAACGAAATTTGGTAGGCGTGTTTATACATCTGAAAGATGACGTCGATTCAAATTTCGGGCTACGCGCATAAGTGTGGCGCTAGTAGCGACACTATGAACATGCAAATGAGGTTTGCTTTAAATAAGCGCTGTAAGGTTCGTGATCGTTATTTACAGTTGAGATTTGACGTAGTGGGTTAATGTTAGTCAAGGATGCCTCTAAGAAGACGAAGAAGCCATTATCAACAGCTCACTGAGTTTGAACGAAGTCGTGTAGTAGGGCTACGAGAAGGTGGGTTTTCTTTCCGCGATATTGCAGAAAGACTTGGCAGGAATGTATCCACTGTGCATGAGTGTTGGCAGCATTGGTCAAGGGAAGGTACTGCCTCAAGAAGACCGGCTTCCGGGCGGCCACGTGGCACTACTGAGAGGGAAGACCGCCGTGTTAGGCGTATAGCTGTGGCTAATCGTACTGCGTCTGCAGCTGAAATTCGAGCTGCAGTTCGCACCACAGTGACAGAACGAACTGTTACAAATCGGTTACTTCAAGGACAGCTCCAAGCCAGACGCCCTGTAGCGTGCATTCCACTGACTCCAAATCACTGCCGTTTGCGACGTGAGTGGTGTCAAGCTAGAGCTCATTGGAGGACGGAGTGGAGATCTATTGTGTTTTCTGATGAAAGCCGGTTCTGCCTTTGTCGCAGTGATAGCCGTGTGTTGGTTAGAAGGAGGCCAGGTGAACGCCTTCTAGTCTGCGGCCTAGACACACAGGGCCTACTCCTGGAGTTATGGTTTGGGGAGCAATTTCGTATGACAGCAGGAGCACTCTCGTGGTTATCCCACGTACCCTGACTGCAAATTTGTACGTCAGTCTAGTGATACAACCTGTTGTGCTGCCATTCATAAACAGCATTCAAGGGGGTGTTTTCCAACAGGATAACGCTCGCCCTCATACCGCTGTTGTAACCCAACATGCTCTACGGAGTGTCGACATGTTGCCTTGGCCTGCTAGATCACCAGATCTTTCTCCAATCGAGCACGTATAGAACATCATTGGACGACAACTCCAGCGTCATCCACAACCAGCATTAACCGTCATTGCATTGATCTCCCAAGTGCAACAGGCATGGAACTCCATCCCACAAACTGATATCCGACACCTGTACGACACAATGCATGCACGTTTGCATGCTTGCATTAAAAATTCTGGCGGTTACATCGGTTACTAATGTACCAACATTTCACATTTGAAATCAAAAATTCTCGCCAATAGCTCTACCTGTGATCTTGAAACTTTAATCAATTAAATATGTTACCTAGACAAATGTATTGCTGAAAGTTCATTACTGTACAATAATTTTTTCTTGGTGTTGGGATTTTTTTTTCCATCAGTGTATATTAATATTCGAGACGAATTTTTGCAGTTCGAAGTAAGTAATTGTGCCTTCGTGTCGAAGACGTTTTACTGCTCGTTGAAGGGTTAAGACCTTTTTAAATATTTTATAAAATATTTACTGTATTATACACTGAATTATACACATAATTTCAGTATTAATATTTTATCATATTCATACCTAAAGTTACATTGATTTATATAAAACATTTTAAAGGAGTTAAATAATCATATTGAAATTTAAACATTCGGAAAAAAAAAATCCCTTTCATAAAAAAGAATGTAATATAAAGATACATGTGCATAAAAAAAAAGTTATTTTACATGAAATACTCTTAATTAAATGGATCAACTGAATCTTCATTAAGTTGTTCAACAAATCTTTAATTTATAATCATAGTCTCAGAACAAAAACTTCTAAATAACATTTAAAAGATAAACAAATACAAAAGCAAATTAAATATTGATTGAACAGCAAATGCCATTGCTAAATTTGTAGACAAAAAATCTATCAATAAAACAAAGAAGAATAAAACAATATCAAGAGAAGAAGAAACTAGCCATAACTAAGCCATTTCTGGCCCACTTATGACAGACTGTAAGACAGAATGTAAGGGACTGTTTAAAAGGGACTGTCAGCAGTAACATGAAAACAATGTAAGCCACACACTGCTGGTCCATCATTCGCCCACCTAACCAGCCGACTGCTGTCTGCCTGTAGTGGATTTGTTCATTAAGGCCGGTTGCAGGAAAGCGTAACAGATTTAATTTCGGTACCGTTACTTTTCATCGTCATCGAGCCAGATATGTCTGCTATCGGACACCCACTCAGATTTTTCTGATCTCTCTCTCTCTCTCTCTCTCTCTCTCTCTATATATATATATATATATATATATATCATAATATGGAATGGATAAAAATGATCTGCCCAGTAATGGAAATGGAACGTTGAGGCTTCTGATCTTCAGATGCACTATTTATAAGAACTATCATAATATATGCATCATCTGCTAAATAAGAAGAAAAGTACTCTAAAAAAGACTGGTGTAAAAAAAAAAAAAAAAAAAAAAAAAAAAAAAGCGGAAAGGGGCGGGACTAACAATCTTCCGGGTAAGGTTGGCAAGTATATTGTTCTCTTTTTGACCTTGAGATAAAAAATCTGCTGAAATACTATAGCATGTTCTTTATATACCTGAAGTTTCAGAATAATTCGTAAGATATTTTTCTAGATGTATGACGAAATTTTTCAAATCCAAAATCAATGGTGTATGTCTCTTTTTTTTTTTTTTTTTTTCAATTTATTCTATGTGTTCTATTTTTGTTGCCGAATATACCAGATCTGTTGTCATTTCTTTCATAACAATACTGATGTTAATCCAGTCAGGTTAAATAAATGGGGGACGTCATTCATTTTGTAATGCATTCATTTTGTACAGTCGGGGAAAAAAAAAACGCAGCACTGGATGTAACTCCGTTGCTAATCAATGCACAAAAATGTAATTGGTATCATTCGACAGGGAATTGAGAGTAGATTCAGAAAATGAACGGAAATTTTGAATTAGGGGTCGTCTACATATTAAAACGCGCACTAACTTTGATTTTTTCAATGGCAATGCCCCATTTTTATTTTATATTTGAATTCCTGGGATCGCGACAATGCGAAAAAGTATATTGGTTGTATATTTTGCTTATTTTTTCACAGAGTTATAAGCGTTCAAATTTTGAAGGTGCTAATGTTAAATTCATATTTCAAACTTTTATTAATATCTTCACAAAAAATAACTTGATCAATATAATTCTTTTTTTACGAGGTACAGTGAAGAAACCCAAACATAATCCATCATTAATTTTGATTCTGAAAAATATTTTTAATTCTGAAAAATATTAATAAATTCATATTCATAAAAATTATGAATTATGACCTATATTAATTTTTACATAAAATGAATCCCAATGCTGAAAAATATGGGTATGCAAATTTGCAGCTCACTCCAGTTGTTAGTTTTCGAGATATAAATAAATCTTTCTTTTGGAGTGGTTTAGGGGGCCGTCTCTTAAAAAATTTTGAATGAGATAACGAAGCAAATCTTAAAAAATAACGGAGAAAATTGAACAAAATATTTTTATTTTTTATTTAAGGGTCAAATTATATAACAACAACGTCAAATGCAAAGAAATGAAACAAAAATGTTGATTTTTAGACATTTGCGTTAGTATCAAGAATTCCTGTTTTCTAAAGCCCCGCCTTTTATCGTTCTTCTAAGCAAAACAATGCAGAAACGAAAAGTGAATGTGACTTTGAGTATTCGTGTTAAACCCCTTATTTTACATTGACAAAAATATGCACAAGTGGTATTTACTTAAACGATTACTGGTAATAAATTTAGAATCCTTTAAACGAACACTAGAAGAAAAAAATTAACTAAATAGGCGGGGTTTACTGTTTAAAATACTCTCAAAATAAAATATTTCAAAACAAATTTTCTGTACCACAATTATATTACAGATGGATATACATTATAACTATATTCTTTCTAATTAATATATTTCTATCCATAGTATATTTTATTTCAAAAATATGAACACTGAGTACATGCTTAAGAAATAAGTAACACACAAATTACGAAAGAGACGCCCACTGGCATTGTTACAGATTTTCAAATGATGTTTATCTACGTCAGCAGTCGCGAAAGCGTTAATTAAGAAATTATATTTTCATAGAAATTATAAAACAAATTGTACAGTTCCAAAGAGTTCAACTGACCCAAAACTGGTAAGTGCTATTAAAATTGTTTAAAATTTACTTTATGAAACCTTACAATAATTTATCCGAAAAGATTTTGTTTATGCGTTGTTGTATATATATATATAGCTATATTATTTCAGTTTGTATATTATATTACACGTACGAAAGAAAATTTAAGCTTTATTGGTGGTCAGTATGTCCATGATAGATACTTTTTAATTGAAAAATATTGCACTTTTATAAAAAGTATTGTCTGACCAATCGTAAGCGTAATGTAATTAAATACACCTAAAATTATCTAAAAAAGTACTAAAGTGTATACATATCCAAAAAACTAAATTCATGATAATTAAGATACTACAAAGGTGTTAATATTTTTATTTCTTTTTTTCTTGAAATATTTCCGGTGTGAAACAGTATACTTTTGTCTAGTTCTTGTAGGATCTTAATTTTATTTTTCTATATTCAGAGATAGCCCCCTAACACATTTTTTATCATAACTCTATGAATACTATAGATAAAGTATACAAACAGTATACTTTTCCGCACTGCCAGACTCTCAGAAATTTGAATATGAAGTCAAAATTGGGTGTTACTATTGAAAAAATCAAAGTTGGCGCTCATTTTAATATGTAGATGATCCCTAATTCAAAATTCGACGACATTTTCAGAAAGTGCATTTCATTTCCTGTTGAATGGTGTCTATTAAGTTTTTCTGCGTCAATTAATAACGAAATACCATCAAGTGCTGCGTTTTTTTTTTCCCCGACTGTACATATGCATTGAAATGGATCAATATTAATATATTAAAACTTCTTGCAATTTATTTTTATTTAAAACGATAAAATTCATAATATTCGATTTTTTTTTTTAAATAAATGTTCCCTGCGTTAGCTATTTTGTCCCTCTATTTTATATTATTGTGGCTTAACAATTATATTTTAAGCACACTTGGGGGAATCAATTCGCAAGTTTATTTTTTAAAAATAAATCTATGTATGAATGCTGAATTTCTATGCATGTGTTTAGCATACGAACATAAAATTAATTAAAAAAATTATCGGTGAAGTAATATTCATATATATTTCCATCATATTATTAAATTATAATAGAATAAGATAAAGGGGGTAATTAAAAAGTTATTTAGTAAAAAGCAATTTTAAGATAAAAAAATAATAATTTTTGAATTTTGTTTTGTTAAATTTCAGTAGTTTTCGAGAATTGTTTTTATATATTCAATATTATTACATTTCAATTCACATGTATGCTTTTTTTTTTTTCTTTTTTTAATTTTTAAGACATTAATTTACGGAAAAAAAATATTTATAATTTTCTTCTCTTTTTAAAAATTAAAATCCCGTTAATTAAAACTATCTCAATGTAGAATCTTTCAAAGTGTTTGAGAGACCGAAATAATATAAAATTTTCGTATTATGTAAACTTGAAAAATAAAACTTATGGTTTCATAAATACTTCAAGAAACACAATTTTGACACTTGTAATATGTTTTATTATAATGAAAGAAGACCTTTCTCTTAAAATTAAAAACACCATTAATACTCCATTTAAATAAAAGTTAACAAATGTTTCGCATTCATATATACATTAAAAAATATATTCGGCATTTTCTATAAAAACAAACTGAACTAAACATTTCTTTTAATCTAAATAGCACAGTATGAAAAATATAATTTTAAAAAGGAGCTTTGTCTCATATGTTTACATTTCATAAATATAGACATTTTATTCAAACAAACCAAATAATTGTTTGCATATATCACTTTTCCTCAAAAAATAAAATATGTATATGCATATGTATATACATATACATATACAACATCAATTTATAAAAATTGAGAAAAATCTGCTAACTATCTATAATGAATTTTTACATAACACTCGAGAATAGATTAATAAAAAGGAAAAGAAAACTACAAGCTCATTAAAATAACTAATTTAAATTTTTCGGTTAATAAATTCTGAATGAAGTAATATTTCTATCTATAATGTTGTGTGTGAATGCTTAGATTGATACGATAAAAACAAAAGCTACATAGTTTTGAGAGTTTTATTGTAATTTTTTTTTTCTGACAACAGAAGTTAATTTTCTTTTTGTACGGTTGTGATTAAAGGGTAGTTTTAATTAATTTAAAAAATGATGAATGGGAACTACAATATTTTGACTACACAATTTTGAATCCAAATAAGGTATATTTAAAGTTTTAGTTTCATTTTTCTTTCCATGTGTATTATAATATTTTGACACAGGCACGGAATTTTTTTATATAGAAACTTAAAATAAACTCTTTTACTTTTAATAAATAATTAATAAAATATTTTTCATTTAAATGTAAGTGTCTTTAAATTATTATTTTTTTTTATTTTTTTTTTTTTTTTTTTTTTTTTACAAAATGAATAGTAAAATCATTGAAATAGATAAGATACACATGATAAATATTTATATATTCATAAAAATGCCTTAGAATTTAAAATTAGGGATACTACATATAGATAAAGCAGCAAATACAAATTTCTTATGAAAAAACATTTTTTTTTTTTTTTTTTTTTTTATGACTTATAAAGAAAGATGTATAACTTTTTATCCAAAAACTTTGATAGCGGGTTATTATAAGACATTTTAAAAGTATCTATTCAGCATGCGTTTTTATAGTACTTTGCGAGAAGTAATTGTTTAAAAACTAAAATACTGTTAGAATTTAAGTTTTTGTTTCATTGAAAAAATGTTTTACTGACAACCTGGAAGACAGATTTTTTTCTGTAAATTTAACAGCTTATCCCTTCTTCTATTTTTTTCAGTGCAGCAATTTTATATACAAATATTTTTCCAACAGTTGCAATAGCTTTCTAAATTAAAAGACATATGATACCCTTATGAGTTTTTGTCGATGGAATTAGCATATCTGATTAAACAAAGTTATATCATCAATTAATTTTTGTTTCGTCAGTATGTATTACAGTGGAAAATTCGAACAAAAGTACGCATGAAAAGTTCAAATTAATTTTAGCAAGAGCAAAAACTGACCAGGCCAAGATTTGAATTTCGTTTTTTTTTTGCCGTAACATTCCATTGCTAACCGAGTACCAACTGAGCAGTGAGAGCGAGTCCAAAAGCTTGGAGGGGTGCCAAACTGACCGACAGGTTGGGATTTGGAAAACCTCTAGTCATTCGGCGCTCTTTTATCGCTTATTTTTTCTCAATAAAATACTATCACCCCTATTTTAACCCTACAAGGATCAATTTTTTTTTAGTGCGCGACAAAAATATATAGATTGTAATTAGTGATCAGAACGGATTTTACGGAAAAATCAACTTTTTAGCTCAACGTACCGTATGTGAAACATACATAAAAATATGATTTACTAATACGTTTACTACTGTAATATAAAAAACAACAACTTACCTCTGCAAAATATACACTTCGTTATAACACACAGTACTTTTTTTTTTTCGAGTCAAAACTGTTCAATGACTATTCTTTTTTTATTTTTGAATTCAGACAAACGACTAACGTATCATTTTCATTCAAATTTCACACTGAGTGCACTATAACAAAAACACGAACGACATCTTTAGGTAAAGATTCGTATTACTACATTGCTAAATGTCAGTAGCTTCTAACAAGATGTCAAGAGATGTCGCTACTAATAGTTTTATAGCTATAGGAGCGATTAAAGTCGGTGTTCCACATATGGACCTGGGTGCCTTGTAGGGTTAACACAGGACTCGTTGAGTCAGCACTTGCATAGAGCCTTCTATGGTCTCAAGAAATGTGGTTAAAGAATGACAGGTTGACATTTCTCTTGTGCTAACCGCAAAAATGGAAGCTTCATTTTGGTTCTGCGGATAGAGATTAAGTCTTTCAGATGAATCTTTAATTATTTCATTTTACTCTATTATTTCAAATGGAAATGAGTTACTTTAATTTTTGATGTATTTCAAATATTTTTGAAAAAAAGTCTTTATTTTAGCAAGAACTCAAAATGACCAGATATGTAATACGAATTTGGCTCGTTTGATATAATATGATAACACCTGAGCTAACCCGTCGATATAATGTGCCATTTAGATCGCAGTCGAATAGCTCAACTGGCCAAAGCGCATAGCAATAAGTTAAAAACTTTGAATAAACACCATAAACGGCAAAACACTCGCAACAATTGTTTAGGGTCGAAGCAAAACACGACGCTTCGCCAAGCGAACAAAGTAAGCGTATAAAAGAATATTATATTATATAGTACATATTATAGCGTATATTATATAGCATAGTACTTTTTAATTTTTACTTTGTCTTACCCATAAGGTAGAGAAAGTATTGTTTTTGGGTCAAATTTTCGAACGCGAGATTTTGTTATATTTACACGTTTTGAGGTCCCCTGAATACGAAAATCATGTTTTTAGCAAATGGTCTGTGTGTATGTCTGTGTGTGTGTCTGTATGTCTGTGTGTCTGTCTGTTATCAGCATATCTCAAAAACAAATTATGGCAGAAAGTTCAAACTTGGTATTCTAAATGTGTATCATATACGGATGCTACAGTAAGCTTTTCGTTAAGATCAAGCTAATGGTTTGTGTACAGGGACAATCAAGAGAATTCTAATACATTACGTCTATGGGGATAGTTACAGGAAAGTAGAGTTTAACGTCTATAGACTGCACTAAACCAAATGAAACGAATATATATATATTATAATAGAGTTAGTTAACTGGGAAAATTTTTTTGTGTATGTAGGTGCCTCGCCTCCCCCCCTTGGGGGGGGGGAAGTCCCCCCTCGAGGGGAGTAAATTTTCATGATGGGTATCTTTCAAAAGAGCTCACCAATACCTTTAAAACGAATGGTTGAACCATCGATCTGTGATAATTTAAAACAAAGTTATCGATTTTTTTTTTTTACTTTTAACGAAAAAAAAAAAAACCTTAAAAAAAAAAACGTATTTTTTTTTTTTTTTTTTTTTTTTTTAAATTTTGAGAATAAAATGGACTTTTTTTTGGATATTTGGTGTTATACTACTTCTCTAGTACCGAAATCGTCTGCATCATCTTGAAAGATAATTTTTTTAAATAATAATTTTAATAAATTATTTTTTAAAAGCAGACTTATTTTTTAATAACCGAATTAAATTCTATATAAATGTAGGTGAATTAATGAAACGGGGGGTTAAGGGGGTGGTAGCCCCCCTCACACAGAACTAATTATCATATAAAGCTCTTCAGAAGCCTAATATGAATTGTTTACATAGGTTTACATAACAGTACTCGTTATCTTACCTATTAATCTGCAACCTGTATTTATTGTATTAAATTTCAGAGCAAGAGAAAGTTGTGCGAGTGACACACCAGATTATTAATTTTTTTTTTCAACTCTTCACAAACGATAAACCTGTAGTAGACAGTAGTGTTAGAATAGAGACGGTACACGATTGCGAGTTCTAGTTACGCTTCTCTAAAAGTGTTTTTACACTTATTAAATATTCGGTTCAAAACTTTTCCCGAATTCGTCTTCAATGCTTGCAATTTCCTTTTTTGGCCTTTCCCAGTAAAAGACCTTTATCAGTTCATTTTACACTGTTTGCAATTCCTATGGCTGTAGACATTTTTTAGGACATTTCCCACCACCAATTTTCGACTGAAAGTTTTGTCAAAAAAAATAAGACTATAAATTTATAAAGCAGTTACTGTAAGTAAATGGTGGTAGAAAATACAGTAAGAAAAAAAAAAGAAAAAGAAAACTCTGTAATGAATCACATTTTAATCTGCTGACTTAATAAACAATGCTCAATAAAACTACAATGAATATCTGTTGCTTAAGAATTTTAAAATACTGTTAAAAAATGTCATTTGTGTTAAATACTATATTTTTCCAACTTCAACAGCATTTAGCGGTCAATCGATTACAGAATATTTCTATTTTAAAAAGTAGTATTCATTTAAATGTTCGCTAAATGCTCTGAACTTCCAATATTTCAATTTTTTTTTTTTTTTTTTTTTTAAATCTATGTTGAGTTTTTTTTCTTAAATTTAGGTGGAGATAAGGCAATTGACTACGTTGGGATCCTAGGCCTCTACACAAAGCATTATGTGAAGTGTCTTCTAAAGGATTTTAGTACGACATTTCGCGAGTTTAGGTGAAAACCACGAAAATCTTCAAATAGTTGGCCAACGACCGTGACCGAGTTCAAACACAGCACCTTCCGTCCACCATATTATATTTAGAATTACTAGTTATTATAGAAATATATTTAGCTTTCCGTACTCCAGTACAATAATTACTAATAAACTGATCTCCATTTTATTAAACATACTTTTAATGAATTTAAGTAAATTACATTAAGCTAAAAAACAAATTAGTTTTAACATAGGAAGACATACCATACAAATATATATTTATATTAAATATAAAAACCAGTCGTATATTGAATAAAACTGAAATATCTTTCGTACAAATAGAAATTTAGGTTTCGCTAATTTGAGAATATTAATGGGCATTTTATTTGAAATCTAGGATTTGTTACAAACTTTTCGCTCCTATGTTACATAATAAAAGAGACAAATTATCTTCAGAGTTTCTAGTTAGTCATTCGTTATCTTTAAATTTTGCGAAGTATCATTAACTATCAGCAAACAAATTCAGACTGTTTTGCTAAGCTTTGATTTCCGCTTGCGAATTATTAGTTGTCTCTATTTTCAATGTGACAGCTAACATTTCTGAAATACTTTATTTTTATCGTAGTAATTGTCTCAAATGACACAAAAGTTGAAGTGAATTATCATCGTGCAAATTGAAATTCTATTCGAAAATATTTTAGGAAATTGAAGAAGCTACAGTTTCGTGTTAATAAATCGTTAAATTTGAATATTTAAAGACAGTTATAAAATAGTTAAGAAGTCAGGTTTTTTTTTCACAATTCACGAATGATTAATTATTTTAAGTGATAAGTAATTATGGGATAATGATAAATTATTTTAAGTATATGTACATTATAAAAATGAATAATTTATTATTCCTTATATATTTTTAAAATTTAAAATTTAAAATTTAATATTAAACGGTAAAGATTTCATGAAAGGAATTTTTCGATTAACTGATTAAAAATAATAATAAAAATAATAATATTAATAACAAAATATGAAGAAATATGTATTTATTTTAAAATTAATTTGTGAATTTATAAAAAGTCCTAAATTTTATAAAAATAATTAAATCTCGATTGTTAGGTATATGCGAATTAATGCAAAACAATTTTTTAAGAATTTTGTATAATCATTTAAAGCAGTTCTGTGGCTAAATACGGAGAAGTTTTCTATGAAAAATATTGGTATCCAGGCATCGGAAGGGTTGACAGCTATACAATATGCATATGGCAGGGCACAAAACTTAAATCGAAATTTGGATATAGTTCTTCACTATCATGAATATCAAATATATGTTAGTTCTTCACTATCATGAATACCAAATCCAGTCAACGAAATTTCTGCAAAATATAGAATCCTTAAAACACATATAGTTTTATGAATTTTGCTACAATGTGTTTGCTACTAGAAATTGCGCACTTTTATTTATAGTTCACTTACAAGTCGCACAAAAGTATTTGGATTCATTGCAGAAGCAGACGAACTTAGAAGGAAACATTCAGGGGCTCTGTAATAATTTTCACATTTGTTTTATACGCTGTGATATTCAGTATTTTCAACTTGTTTAAATGCGTATTTAATCTGAACTGCGTATTTTCATTGTAATATTAATTTGTATAAATAAATCCCTCCTAACTCTTTGAGGGACAGCCATGGTAACTGCACTCATTTAACATGGAAACTAACCGAAATTTACGAACAAAATTAAAAGGAAAGAAATTAATGTCCTTTTTCGAATATTTCATATATATTTTTTAATTATTCGAAATGAATTTTTGCAGTTCGAAATCAGTAATTGTGTCCTCGTGTCGAGGACGTTTTACTGCGCGGTAAAGGGTTAAGACAGTTTGTGGGGTTTCAGCCTGGTCCTGATCAGCATAAGACCCCATCATCTAACTAATTGATAATTAACTTTAATTAAATAAGTGTTCAGCACGACACTCAGATATAACTTAAAATCAAATTTTATTACAACTTGTAATTTAAGGGCAGTACTTTTTACTAATGAGAAACTCAAATAAAGATTAACTAAATAAATCAAGAGAATATAAAGATTGGCTCTCACCTTTGGAGAATTTCTAAGGTAATGGAGCTTGTGGCTGCTCTCACAGAGATGACTCGTCACTACTAGATTCGTACTATAAAGAGATGATTACGATCCCCTCACAGTTTAACTCAACTAAACACCACTCCTAAAAATACGACACTTACCTCATAGACTATCCACAACAACCTATCTCCAAGCTTATTGCTCCATCCAACACAACACTCTTGCTAACAAAACACTTCGATATATATTCAAATTGAAACCAACCACCTCCAATCGCTCCACTTTCGAAATCTCCAAAAACCCTTCGTATTCCTTACTCCACGTAATCTGCGCGAATCTTATTATCTTTTTAGTAACCCTGTGCTTGCGTAAAATCACTCCAACTCAAATTATTGCGCCGTCGACTGTTGGCGTTGCTACCTAACTCCCAAGCATTACGTCACTGGGAGAGCTGGATCCAGACTTTATTCTGAAACTGTGGCACTGCGCCACGATTCGTTTTTCCGCCGCTTACCTGCGGTGACCTACGATTGACTTAACCTCAATCATCACAGTCCCTCCGTTAAGATGAAAACTTCAACGGAAAAAGCCCCAAAGGATTTTTGAACGGGGAAGTTTTGAAGTTTAAAACTCTTTCTAATGCACAATTCAACAAGTATTGTATGAGAGCAGCCTTAAAAAAAAAAAAAAAAAAAAAATTAATACTTCCTACGGTTTGTGGTCCAAGAAGAATATATATATATATATATATATATATTTAAATGGGGGGGGGGGTTAAGTTAAAGAGCAGAAAAAACTGCCACTTAAGATAAGAAGGTGAGTAAACTAAAGAGCCAAAAAAAAAAAAAAAAATCTTAGGTTCGATTCCTGAGCTAAAAACTCCCAGACGCCGAATAAGAGAAACAAAGAATTTAATTTAAGATAAGGGCGTACATTAACAGGGATAAGCTCCTGGAATGGAGCTAAGGGATGAGTTTATCATTAACGGTACTTACAGTGGGACAAGATACAAAACGGTTTCCTTGAAGCAGGAAAGCAATATATTAATTTAGTAGCTGATTAATATAACGTTGCCCACAATTGCGACAAGAACATAGTTATATCAAAAAGTTCAGTAGAGTTTGTTACAAAAAAGTTCATATAAAAAAAAAAAAAAAAAAAAAATGTTTCTTGTGGTAGGCATCCGGTTTAGCCAGGGTACTTCAAACTTGAAGCAAGTTCCACTGATATTAGTCCTCTGGCGAAAGGGCCTGTCATTAAAGGATTCAGAATGATTTTTCTCTGACAAGTAAAACAAAACAAAAATTTCTTTTAAAACACAAGCATAGCAATAAGTTAAAAACTTTGAATAAACACCATAAATGGCAAAAAACTCGCAACAATTGTTTAGGGTCGAAACAAAACACGACTCTTCGCCAAGCGAACAAAGTAAGCAAATAAAAGCATCTAACATTTTGAATAGAATTGTCCATTTGCTATGGTTATCTTTGGTGCTATATAGATATATTAATAAATGCTCGAAATAATTTCCATGAAGTACAATCTTGTGAATATTATAAAAACCTAACATTTTCACTGTACTAAATAATGTATATACAATGCAGAAAAAAGGTTAAAATGCAAAGCAGATAAGGAACACAACATCCTTTATATACTCAATTCTTATTCCCTTTTTTCTTGGCGTCTAACTTTTAAACCGAGATAAATAACTATGTATTAGTTGATTACTACAGAAAAGTATTATAAATGTTTCATAAGTGTTCAACTTATTTTTCTTCAATTAAGTATTACAACGATTGCTTCAATTATATTAAAAAACAAAGACAGTGCCGAGTTCTGCCATAAAGCGGCAACTACACTCAAAACCGACACACACACACTTCCGTCCCTTTTAAAAGAGTTGGTCTAAAACAGTGTGTAAAGATCATATCCGAATCGTTTTCGAACTTTTAGTTTTTTTGAAGTGGCATCGAGAGTCTGCGGAGAGATTAGAATAAAAATGGCAGAAGAGAAGTGGTGAACGAATGTTTGGAAGGAACAGGCTTCAAAAGCCAATTGGAAATGTTAATATTTAGAATGTGCATATATTTATACGTGCTAATGTGTGTATTTGTGCAGTTACTTTGTGCAGTTTCGTATTAACGTTTTAAGTTAAAAGTTTCTGCAGAGTCATCTTTTTGAAATGTGTTCCACCTTTTCTTGGATCTAGTCGGCATATTATAATCATCGGTTACACCCCAAATCCTTACTCAGTGGTTCTCGGCAGGTGTACTATAAAAGGATTTCAGTTGCATTTTTAAATGTAATTAAGCCGCCAAGTTTTGATGGGTATCAACTTAATGTTTTAAAGAAACACATAAAGGGTTTACTGTTCAATGTAGGTAAATCTGCTGACTGCACAGCATTATATATACCTGCACCAGTTGTTGTGTTGTCGATTTTTAAGTTTTACTGCGGTTTATGCTCAAAGAGATTGGGTATTAAATTGATGTTTTTACAGGTTTTTTACGAACAAAGCTCGTAAGATGTGAACACTGATTGTTGTATTGTAAATTTTCATACTTTTTAGCATGGCTAACTTCTAAGGGTGAATTCCAGACCTTCGCCAGTTGCCGATGCGTAACTATAGAGTGACGTTAAAAATTTACTCCACTCTATACTTTAGCGATTGTTTTAGTTTGAAGTTTGTGTTCCGAGTGATTTTTTTTTAAATATTATTATTATTATTATTATTGTTATTTTTTTAATTTTCTTGTACTATAATGTATTTTGAAAACTATGTTTTATTATTATATTGTGCTTTTCAATGGTTTGATTTTGTATGTTTTTGGAAGTGGATAAAAATTGTGATGCCATATCTCTTGATCACCACTAGAGTTAAATCCCAGACCGTCACCAGTTGCCCACAATGTAACTATAAGGCGATGCTAAACCCACTTAACATACATAATTACCTTTTTTATTTGAAAAAAAAAAAAAAAAAAAAAAAAAAAAAAAAAAACTCTCTCTATTATGAATCTTACAACTTCACTTGGCACTACGGTAAGACGCTATGTTGGAGAATTTTGTAAAATGCGCCAAGTAGTACTTTAAAACCGATTTTCTCCAGTAATGTTTTGATCTTAAGTACTGTGAGGGTTAAAGCACTAAGATGCTTCTTTAAGACCAAATTGAAAACATTTGAGACTGTCCGAAATTATCACATTCTTCTTATCAGAATAGCTGTTGGGCGATATGCATCATTGACGAGCCAACTACTTCATTGGAAACAAGATTAAGAAGGACAAGCTTGAATGGGTTTAATATCGCACTAGAACTATGCAGGAGGCTATTGGTAACTGTTTGGAAATTTCCCTCCCCCTCCAGAATTTTAGGATTGGTTTGAAGGCAGCTATCACAATTTGATCCGCCACTGACAGGATCGAGAGGAGGAGAAAGATACAATTCCCCCCCCCCTTTTTTTAAATTTCTATATCAGCGGTAAATTTGCTATGTATACCACCTTGAAGATGTCATTTGTACAGTCGGGGAAAAAAAACGCAGCACTCGATGTAACTCCGTTGCTAATCAATGCACAAAAATGTAATAGGTATCATTCGACGGGGAATTAAGAGTAGATTCAGAAAATGAACGGAAATTTTGAATTGGGGGTCGTCTACATATTAAAACGCGCACCAACTTTGATTTTTTCAATGGTAATGCCCCATTTTTATTTTATATTTGAATTTCTGGGATTGCGACAATGCGAAAAAGTATATTGGTTGTATATTTTGCTTATTTTTTCACAGAGTTATAAGCGTTCAAAGTTTGAAGGTGCTAATGTTAAATTCATATTTCAAACTTTTATTAATATCACCACAAAAAATAACTTGATCGATATAATTCTTTTTTTACGAGATACAGTGAAGAAACCCAAACATAATCCATCATTAATTTTGATTCTGAAAAATATTTTTATTTCTGAAAAATATTAATAAATTCATATTCATAAAAATTATGAATTATGACCTATATTAATTTTTACATAAAATGAATCCTAATGCAGAAAAATATGGGTGTGCAAATTTGCAGCTCATTCCAGTTATTAGTTTTCGAGATATAAATAAATCTTTCTTTTGGAGTGGTTTAGGGGGCCGTCTCTTATAAAGTTTTGCATGAGATAACGAATCAAATCTTAAGAAATAACAAGGAAAATTAAACAAAATATGTTTATTTTTTATTTACGGGTCAAATTATCTAACAACAACATCAAATGCAAAGAAATGAAACAAAAATGTTGATTTTTAGACATTTGTGTTAGTATCAAGAATTCTTGTTTTCTAAAGCCCCGCCTTTTATCGTTCTTCAAAACAAAACAATACAGAAACGAAAAGTGAATGTGACTTTGAGTATTCATGTTAAACCCCTTATTTTACATTGACAAAAATATACACAAGTGGTATTTACTTCATCGATTACTGGTGATAAATTTAGAATCCTTTAAACGAACACTAGACGAAACAAATTAACTAAATAGACGGGGTTTACTGTTTGAAATACTCTCAAAATAAAATATTTCAAATCAAATTTTCTGTACCACAATTATATTACAGATGGATATACATTATAACTATATTCTTTCTAATTAATATATTTCTATCCATAGTATATTTTATTGCAAAAATATGAACACTGGGTACATGCTTAAGAAATAAGTAACACACAAATTACGAAAGAAACGCCCACTCGCATTGTTACAGATTTTCAAATGATGTGAATCTACGTCAGCAGTCGCGAAAGCGTTAATTAAGAAATTATATTTTCATAGAAATTATAAAACAAATCGTACAGTTCCAAAGAGTTCAACTGACCCAAAACTGGTAAGTGCTGTGAAAATTGTTTAATATTTACTTCATGAACCCTTACAATAATTTATCCGAAAAGATTTAGTTTATGCGTTGTTGTATATATATATATATATATAGCTATATTATTTCAGTTTGTATATTATGTTACACGTACGAAAGAAAATTTAAGCTTTATTGGTGATCAGTATATCCATGATAGATACTTTTTAATTGAAAAATATTGCACTTTTATAAAAAGTATTGTCTGATCAATCGTAAGTGTGATGTATTTAAATATACCTAAAATTATCTAAAAAAGTACTAAAGTATATACATATCCAAAAAACTAAATTCCTGATAATTAAGATACCGCAAAGGTGTTAATATTTTTATTTCTTTTTATAACTCTTTTTCTCTTGAAATATTTCCGGTGTGAAACAGTATAATTTTGTCTAGTTCTTGTAGGATCTTAGTTTTATTTTTCTGTATTTAGAGATAGCCCCTTAACACATTTTTGATCATAACTCTAAGAATACTAAAGATAAAGTATACAAATAGTATACTTTTCCGCACTGCCAGACTCTCAGAAATTCGAATATGAAGTCAGAATTGGGTGTTGCTATTGGAAAAAAATCAAAGTTGGCGCTCATTTTAATATGTAGATGACCCCTAATTCAAAATTCGACGACATTTTCAGAAAGTGCATTTCATTTCCTGTTGAATGGTGCCTATTAAATTTTTCTGCGTCAATTAATAACGAAATACCATCAAGTGCTGCGTTTTTTTTTTCCCCGACTGTACATATTTGTTGGTTACTTGCAGGAAAATTGTCAAGCGTCCTGATTTCACAATGAAATTTTAAGTCTCAGCATTCTTTTCTTAAAAACAGTTCTACAGATTTTGTGCAATCTGGCCATTTTATTTACCTATTAAACATCCTTTCGTTTGTATTAGTTCTTTTCCGGTGTACAGATGAGTTTGTGATGCTTTGGTAAAATGAGTAGTGGTGCAGCCGTCAGTCTCTAAGGGCAACAAAAAGGCGATTTTCTTTATATCTGCTACATAAACCCAATTTAGATGTATCTTTGTCTGAATTAGTTAGTTAATACAGTGAAATTGAAAAATGCACTGATTATTTAGGTAACTTTTATGTCTCTGAAATGGATGTTTCAGCTTTACTTTTATTTATTTATTTATTTATTTTTTTTAAACTCGCTATATGAATTCTCTTTTAGGTGTCTTTATGACACATGTATTAGCTGGTAAGAGTCATGATTAATTAGGTAAATTTCTTTCTCTTCTGATCACACTATCTCTAAAAAAGGATCACAGTTTGTGTAATAGAGGGTAAAGAAATTCATTTATTTGTCACATATTAGATTTTTTACTTTCTCTTACCCATAAGGTAGAGAAAGTATTGCTTTTTTACTTTCTCTTACCCATAAGGTAGAGAAAGTATTGTTTTTGGGTCAAATTTTCGAACGCGAGATATTGTTACATTTACATGTTTTGAGGTGCCCTGAATACGAAAATCATGTTTTTAGCAAATGGTTTGTGTGTGCGTCTGTGTGTGTGTCTGTGTGTCTGTCTGTTATCAGCATATCTCAAAAACAAATTATGGCAGAAAGTTCAAACTTGGTATTCTAAATGTGTATTATATAGGGATGCTACAGTAAGCTTTTCGTTAAGATCAAGCAAATGGTTCGTGTACAGGGACAATCAAGAGAATTCTAATACATTACGTCTATGGGGGGAAATTGCAGGTAAGTAGAGTTTAAAGTCTATAGACTGTACTAAACCAAATGAAACGAATATATATATTTTGTAATAGAGATAGTCAACTGTAAAATTTTTTTTTGTGTATGTAGGAGCCTCGCCTCCCCCCCGGGGGGGGGAAGTCCCCCCTCGAGGGGAGTAAATTTTCATGATGGGTATCTTTCAAAAGAGCTCGAAAATGCCTTTAAAACGAATGGTTGAACCATCGATCTGCAATAATTTAAAACAAAGTTATCGATTTTTTTTTACTTTTAACGAAAAAAAAAAAATCGTAATTTTTATTTTTATTTTTTATTTTTTTTTTAATATTGAGAATAAAATGGACTTTTTTTGGATATTTAGTGTTATACTACTTCTCTAATATAGAAATCGTTTGCATTATTATAAAAGATAATTTTTTTAAATAATAGTTTTAATAAATTATTTTTTAAAAACAGAATTATTTTCTAATAACCGAATTAAATTCTATATAAATGTAGGTACATTAATGGAACGGGGGGGTTGAGGGGGGTGGTAGCCCCCTCACACAGAATTAATTATCATACAAAACTCTTCCGAAGCCTAATTTGAATTGTTTAACATAGGTTTACATAACATCGTTATCTTACCTCTTAATCTCCAACCTGTATTTTTAGTATTAAATTTCAGGGTAAGAGAAAGTCGTGTGAGTGACACACCAGATTATTTTAAATATAAATATTTCATAAATGTTCAACTTATTTTTCTTCGATTGAATAATATGAAGATTGCTTTAGTTATACTAAAAAAAAGAGACTGTGTCAAGCTCTGCCATAGAGCGACAACACCACATAAAAATAATACATGCATTGAAATTGTTCGTTCTAAACAGTGAGATTCTTGGCTGGTGCAGTAAAAGAGAATTTCAGTTGCATTTTAAAATGTTATTAAGCCGCCAAGATTTGACGAGTACCAACTAGAATTATATTGTATAGCACATACTACAGTAGAACCTCGATTATTAGAACCTCGATTAACCGAAATTCTCCGTTAACCGAAGTCGGTTTCTTCTTCACTTTTTTTTTTCACTTTCTACCATCATCCAAAATTTTCTCTTAACAAACATGCATTTTTAAAGAATTTTTTTTTTTCACATTCCTTTTGTATGCAAGCCGTCCTTTCCAAACTACGAGTGCAGATAAATATTTTGGAATTCTCTTTTTTAGAATTCCTTCTCGCAAGCTCAATTCTCGGTATGAGTGTACTCTTCCCCACTTTCAAACGTCCCTGTTCTAAACAAAAACACACCCCATTTCGAAATTTGGAAGGTCATACTGCCGAGTCCCAGAACAATCGAATGTTATTGCACCCTCTGATTGTAAGCAAGTGCAAAGAACCTAACCTCTTTTGTCATCTCAAGAACAGAGAAATTTTCATTGCAGCAGAATTTGAAAAGGGGGAGGAGCCACTTTGTGTCAAGAAAAGGAAGAAATGAAGGAAAAACCCGTTTGCTATTCTCTTTCTATCCCTACTAGGACGATCTTTTAGGTATGGTCCCTTTTGGCAGCTGAGCAGAATTCTATAGAATCCATTCAGCGCTCTTCTGTTTGTTCTCTTTTTCTGCTGTTACATTTCCGATCAGAATTTTCTAGAGTGCTATCAGTGAAGTTGGTAGTTTTGACCTGCCGGGGGATCTGATAAAGCTTACGCATTGTCTTTCTTATTTTTTTATACTCAAGTTTTCTTTTTTATCATGGCTTCCATTAAGAGAAAAAGAATTGTATTAACCATACAGGAAAAATATGATATTGTTACGCGACTAGAATCGGGAAAAGCTTTGACAAAACTTGCAAAGGAGTTTCTCGTTGGCTTGTCAATTGTCAGTGAGATGAAAAAGAATTCGGAAAAAATTAAGAAGTGTTTTGCTGAATTTGATGTTTGGAAAGACGCCAAATTCCGAAAAAAAAATGAAATTAGCTGATCATACAGATTTAGATGTGGCTTTGTACAAATGGTTTGTGCAGGAAAGATGTGAAGGAATACCCCTATCTGGGCCAATGATTCAAGAAAAAGCTTTGATTGTCAACTCGAATCTTGGTGGTTCTGATAACTTCAAAGCCAGTAGTGGCTGGCTAGAAAATTCAAAATTCGCCATGGTATAAGACAACTCAATATCGAGGGTGAAAAAATGTCTGGAAATGTCGCAGCAGTTGATTCATTAGTCGCAAAAATCGAAAAATTGATGAAAGGTGAGAATTTAACCCCAGATCAAATTTACAACTTCGACGAAACCGGACTATATTGCAAGTCTCTTCCTGAAAAAAACTTTAGCTGCGGTAACTGAAACTTCTGCTCCCGGAAGGAAAAGAATGAAAGATAGGGTCACTGTATTAGCCTGTTCCAACGCATCGGGTTCCTACAAGCTTGAACTAGCTGTTGTTGGGAAAAGTAAGAATCCGAGATGTCTTAAGAATGTAAACAAATCTGCTCTTCCTGTACACTATTTAAATCAAAGAAATGCTTGGATGGATTCCAATTTGTTTTTGAAGTGGTTTTTTTTTTTTTTTTATATATTTTTGTACCTGTAGTAAAATCTTGTCAAGAAAAAGAACATTTGACTGGAACGCTTTTGTTATTCGACAACTGTCCGGCTCATCCGGAAGATAACTCTCTAAAATCTGGAAACATCCGGTGTATATTTTTGCCCTCGAATACAACGTCTCTGCTGCAACCTATGGATCGGGGCGTCTTGAAGTCTTTAAAACGGCGTTACCGAAAGAAATTAATCAGAAAATTACTTTTTGAAGGAGAATCTGAATGTGGTGCATTTTCAATAATTGAGTTTTGGAAAACTGTCAACATCAAAGACTGCATTTATATGATCTCTGACGCGTGGGAACCTATGCCGCAATCGACACTAAGACGAAGTTAGCGAAAACTTTTGCCAAATTTTTCAACTGGCGCAGATGAAAAATGCTACAGACATTGTGAAAGATAGTGTTACTGAGTTTTCAAGACTGTTTAGCACAATGAAAGGTTTTGAAAATTGTGGGGATAAATAAATCACAGTTTGGTTGAATTGTGAAGTGGAAGATGCAGGCTTCCAGTTGCTCAATGATGAGGAATTAATAGCAGAAGTCCGAAATTATCCAAAAGAAGAAGATGATGATGATGAAGATGAGAATGATTCCGGAGTAAATAAGATCAGTAATAATGATGCTTTTGAGCGTTTCTCATAAGGCCTTGTTTGGTTGGAACTACAGGAATAGTGTGATTCCTCTCATGCTTTTAAGAAAACTTCAGGATATAGCTGCACGGCAAAGGATGGCCAATGCACACCAGATCAAGCTTCCATTTAAACCATTGTAAGTTTTTGTTTCAGAAATAAATTTATTTTCATTAATAATTTTAATTTATTTAACAGTTAAAATAATCATAATAACAGTTCAACGACGATACTATATATTAAACTAGATGATTATATTGATGGATTCTCGATTATCCGAAAATTTCGATTATCCGAAGTAGGTTTGGTCCCACTTACTTCGGATAATCGAGGTTCTACTGTATAGCATTTATTATATAGCACAGTAAAGTAAATTATATTTTTAAGAATTTTTAATTTTTTTCAATACTTCCCAAATTATAAAACTGTAGTAGAAGATAGTGTTAAAATAGAGACGGTAGACGATTAGGAGTAATCTCTTGTTACGCTTCTCCAAAAGTGTTTTTCACACTTAATAAATATTTAGTTCATAACTTTTTAAGACTTCGTCTTGGATGCTTGCTATATCCTTTTTTTTTGGTCTTTCCAAGTAACAGACTTTTATCGGTGTATTCTACACTATTTGCAGTTCCTATAGCTGCAGACATTTTTTCAGGACATTTTCCACCACCAATTTTCGACTGCAATTTTCGTTAAAAAGTATGCCTATAAATTTATAAAGTATTTATTGTAAATGAATAGTGATAGAAAGTATAGCAAAAAAGAAAAAAAAAAAAAGTACTTTGAGCTCTGCAAGCCTATAATGAACATCTGTTGCTTAATAATTTTAAAATGCTGTTTAAAAAAAAAAGTAATTTCTTTTTAATACAATTTTTTTTTCAACTTCAACTGCATTTAGCGGTCCTTTAATTGAATGCCGCTATTTTTAAACAGGCTTCTTACGGCCTGATTTTTTCCAAGGACTCTTCCACCAGTATTATCTAAATATAGATTTCTTCTTAAATGTGCACTATACATTTAAGAATAAATTTATCTTAAGATTATTCTGGTGGAAGAGTCCTTGAAAAAAGGTGTGGCCGTGGGAACCCTGTTAAATAGAAAAATTCAGCAATCGTTTGCAGTAATTTTCAATGATTTTCAAAAATATCCATGCAAGCGATTACATAATGTTTCTATGTACAAAAATGGTATTCGATTAAAGGATCGCTAAATGCCCTGGAGTAACAAAATTTTAGATTTTTTTTTTTTTTTAATTTATATCGTCTGTTTTCCTTAAATTTAGATGGGGATATTGGTGTGTGGGTTCAAGGCAACTGACTACTTTAGGATGCTAGGTCTCTACCCAAGTTAAAATTCATGCTAGTACCAGCAACAAAAATATGCTAGTTATTGCTATGTATTGCTATGTCTGCTAGATTTTCATGCTATTATATGCTTTATAATGCTAGCCAGCATCGAATGCTATATTAGATAGCTAACACGGCAAAAGCATGACATGCTATGTACAAGCATTGTATGATTATTTGTTGTTTAAGCTTCTTCCAAAGCATGGAGAGGTATGTACCTTAACAAGCTATTGTATGCTTTTTCATGCTTGCCAGCATAACATGCTATGTAGATAGCTTAGGTAGAAATAGCATGACATGCTATATCCCAGTAAGAAGTGCTAACTTGCTGCACAAGCTTCTTCTAATCATGGCAAGGTATGTACCTTAATAAGCTATTATATGCTTTTTCATGCTTGCCAGCATAACATGCTATGTAGGTAGCTTAGGAAAAAATAGCATGACATGCTATTTCCCAGTAAGAAAAGCTAACTTGCTGCACAAGCTTCTTCTAATCATGGCAAGGTATGTACCTTAATAAGCTATTATATGCTTTTTCATGCTTGCCAGCATAACATGCTATGTAGGTAGCTTAGGAAAAAATAGCATGACATGCTATTTCCCAGTAAGAAAAGCTAACTTGCTGCACAAGCTTCTTCCAGTCATGGCAAGGTATGTACCTTAATAAGCTATTATATGCTTTTTCATGCTTGCCAGCATAACATACTATGTAGGTAGCTTAGGTAGAAATAGCATGACATGCTATATCCCAGTAAGAAGTGCTAACTTGCTGCACAAGCTTCTTCCAATCATGGCAAGGTATGTACCTTAATAAGCAATTATATGCTTTTTCATGCTTGCCAGCATAACATGCTATGTAGGTAGCTTAGGTAGAAATAGCATGGCATGCTATATCCCAGTAAGAAGTGCTAACTTGCTGCACAAGCTTCTTCCAATCATGGCAAGGTATGTACCTTAATAAGCTATTATATGCTTGCTAGCATAATATGCTGTGTAGGCAGCTTAGGCAGAAATAGCATGGCATGCTATATTCCAGTAAGAAATACTAACTTGCTGCACAAGGTTCTTCCAATCATGGCAAGGTATGTACCTTAACGAGCTATTATATACTTTTCTATGCTTGCCAGCATAATGTGCTACGTAGGCAGCTTAAGTAGAAATAGCATGGCATGCTATATGCCAGTAAGAAGTGCTAATTTGCTGCACAAGCTTCTTCCAATCATGGGGAAAAAGGTACCACAGTGAGCAATCTTGTGCTTGTAAATGCTTGCTAGCATAATATGCTATGTAAGCAGCTTATGTAGAAACAAGATGATGTGGTGCTATGTGCCAGTAAGATGTGCTAATTTGCTACACAATCTTCTTCCAATCATGGCAAGGTAGGTACCACAATGAACAATTTTGTGCTTGTTAATGCTTGTCAGTATCAAATGCAATGTACCAAAGTTAAGTAGGAAGATGTATTAATTTGTTTTGTATGATTGGAACAACCCCTGTAGCTTAGATATATTGCCCAACTATACTAAAAATGATCCGTAGAGATCAATACAAAAACTTATCGATATCAATAGAATTCTATTGGTATGAGTTTATTTCTATGGATGTCCCTACCGCTATCAATAGAAGCTATTGACATCTGTAACCTATTGATTATATCCTCAACTGATATTAGTAGACCTTTACAGACATTATTAGAAATTTGATCAGTAGGCTGCCGATATAAATAGAGTTTTATTGATACGAATTGATTTCTATGGATTTCCCTACCTTTATCAATAGAAGCTATTGACATCTGCCACCTATTAATTATATCCTCAATCGATATCAATAGATCTTTACAGACATCAGTAGAAATTCGATCGGTAGGCTATTGATCCCAATTGGTATCTGCAGAAAAAATGATATTTGCAAATTTTGCTCATTTTTTTCCAAATCTCGATAAAAAAAAAAAAAATTAAAATGTTTAAAAATCTGTATTTCCCGTTTCAAAACATGTTTTAAACGCAATGACGTATTCCTCTAAAAAACATTATTTTTCATGCTCCCTCAGGGATCCCCCTTGGGGGGGGGAATCACGTTCAGTATTACAAAATTTATATCTGCGAAGTTTTGATCGAAATTTTAAAATATTCTATTTTTTTCATTGACATTTTAATATAAAAACTGATTAAAAAAATTTCAGCATTCAAAGAAAATTGGTTTTGAGGCATATGCATTAGGTTTGCAAAATTGATTAATTTTTTCCAAGTCCCAGAAAAAGAAAATGGTTCAAATATTTAAAAATATGTATCTCCCGTTTCAGTGCATACAAAATGTCATGCTAAACATCTTTTTAGAGGTTCTGAAGTATTCCTCCAAAGAACATATTTCTTTTATCCCCCCCCCCCTCCAGACGGTATTCTCTATCATCAATTGGAGGGGGAAATGACGCTAGTAACTCAAAATTTACAGTTGGCAGAAAAATTATTGAAGCACAAACTTAGATTTCTCATATATATATGTATAGTTTGGTTGCTAATTTTTATCATCAGCTTACAGCATAAAAAGAGCGTAAGGCTAAGATCATGACGCGACAAATATTGAACTCAAATGTATTACTCGAAAAAAACTATAATATTGTTTTAAATTAACATAGATCTATGGTTCAACCATTCGTTTCAAAGGTATTGACGAGTTTTTTTGAAATATATCCATACTGAATATTTATACCAAATGGGGGCTATTTCCTCTCAGGGGATGTTCTAACATGCACATACTTTTCCTCATAGTTTACAACTACAGTTATCAGTAATTCCTATTAATCTCACAATCACTTCATAAAAAGTAATTCTCATTACCTACATATTTATACGAAATTTTGTTCTGTACTACACCCTAGCACACAGTCACATATTTTCTAAAAATGGTCAAACCGTATTAAGGATGGATGGTTGGGTTTTACGTCGCACTAGTGCTGCGCAGATGGGCAATTGGCGACGATCTGGGACACACCCCTAGAGGTGGTTCGGAGACATGCCATCACAATTTTGATCCTCCACGGAAGGGATGGCTCTCCAGCTTCGGTAACCCCCAGAGGTATAATTTGTGATGGGAGCGAGGAGGATCACGTCATCTAAGAACATAATTAACCAATAGGGAGTCTCGGTTTTGATTTCGTGACACTAACTTCGATTACAGTAATTTTTTTAGTACAATTTTATTTCCCGCTTTCCACACTGTTAATTCTATACGTTGAAGCACAAATAATTGGATAATCTTGGAAATCAACGAAACTTTGAAATAAAGACCCTCATACTTCATGAGCAGAGAAAGAATCATGCACTACTAATTAGTATATAAATTCTATCTTGCCCGATTTATGTTCAGTGAAAAATGAAATTTATTTTATGAAATTTTCACAAAAATGGCAGTTATATGATTACCACAAATTGCATTGATACATTGATAGGAGAGAAAAAGAAATGATTTTCTTGTAGTTATGTAATCGGGAATAATTTCTGCATTTCTGGGAGTGGGGATTCTGAAGATTAAAATGAAATGCTTTTATTTTGTGTTCTCTCCTATCATCATAATAAAGTGTAAATGGGTTCTATAGACTTGATTATTTTAATAAAGCTGGGATAGTTTAAGGGAGGCATACTATTGTAACAATCGTAGCTATCGTAGATCACAAGTCGGATCGTACACTCCGCAGCAAAAGTATCCGAGCACTAGCAATAATTCCCGTCTTAAAAATACACATTTAATACTGCTTCGTTAAATAAATCCATGTTGAATCTCGTTCTTAGTCTGTCTAAGAACATGATACGACAAGGACAATAGTATGCCTCCCTAACTTGCATGAACATATCGCAGGCTCAGCAATTTGTCATAGAAAAAAGTGTTTCAAAGCATTTTGTTATGTATAAATCAGAGTTCTTTTTTTAATTATGCCTAGCATATAGCTATTAGTCTTTTATATCCCCGAAAAAGTCCCGAAATAGAGTTTTCAATGTCCTTGAAATTTATTTCGATTTGGGGACAAACGGTAATTTGTTAAATCAGTGTTTGAAAATATGGTCACCTTATCATAGAGCTTAAGCGCAATATACCAAAGAATATTACATTAAATCTTTAAATAAAATTGAAATTGCGACGTCATAAGAGGCTCCATTTTAAAATTAAAAATATGATTTTTTATTAATATTGGTTAATTTTTTTCGTATGAGAAAACAGGTATGGCAACGTAGCGCTTGTTTGTTTACAACACGGATCAAGAACAAGATTCAAGCAATATGCCGGCCAGTTGGTTCGGTCGGTAGGGCGCTGCCTTCCGAATCTACTGGTCCCAGGTTCGAATCCTGGTGCAGGCATGGATGTTTGTGTTGTCCTATGTCTTCAAAATATTGTGTACTTGTATAATAAAAACTTGTAAACCCTTGTGGTGTGGATTTTTCGAGATATAAACGGCCTTAGAGGCAAGCAATAAATCTCAGTACTCATCAAACCAAACCAAACCAAACCATCAAGCAATATGGATGCTGCCAGCTGCCATGTGAGGATGTTCTGATTAGGATTACTATTTTAATTATCGAGGTAAGTTCATAAATAAAACATTTGTTACATTTTAATACGTTTTCGTTTTTGTCCTTCTCCAGTACATTTAATTTTGGACATAGCTGTAGGAAAACAATTATAATTAAAATTTTTGGTATGTTTACCAAATCGTCCTTTAGCGTTATTCTGAATGCTTGTCTGAATGGATTATATTTAAGTAGCATCGAAATGTGTTCAAATGTGTATGTTTAAAATAAGTCAAAATTATTTATTTCATAATAAAAGTTCATGAAATTCATCTTTTCGCTGTACGATATTTATTGTTTGTACGGTATTCATTGCTGTACTTCATAGCTATAACAATTTATCGATTAAAAAGAAAAAACAAAAACTTAACTGTGGTATGGAAGGCATAATAAAACATTTTAAAGGATAATTTAACATAAAATCTGACAAAAAATACAGGAATTTTCACCTGGATGTCTTCAAATGTATAAAATAAAAAGATAATTTAAAATAAAACTAATATATCCTAATATACACATATTGTTACTTAATGCTTAGCAAATATCATTTGAAAAAAGAAAAAAAAAATATACAATCAAAAGAATTGATAATTCCATTACTATTTTAATATTTTCCCCTTACTCTTTAACTTTTTTTTTTTTTTTTTTTTTTTTTTTAAGAGGGGGGGGGGGAGTACAATTGGTAGTTAAATTGAAGGGTTCTGATTTTTTTTTTCTTCTTCTTTTTAATTTTTTAAACATGTTAAAAAAAAAAAAAATCATTATTTAAAAAATATTATGTGGACTGATGTTAAATAATATAAATTGGTATGAAAGTGAAAGGTAGACTAATAAAAGATCATAAATTTGAAAATATGTTCTTTTCTAAATAATGTGAGAAGTAAACGATAATTGATCTTTTCATTTATTTTATCTGTTAAATTAGATGAGATTAAATTAGGGCGTTTTATTTACAAGTCATTTAATCATTTCGAGATTACAAAGTAATGTTAGAGATAGTTTGTTTTTACTGAATCTCTCAACCTTTTCTTGAAATTATGTTCCTATATTTGTATACGAAGTGGCTAATCGGACCGTCGGTGCAATTTTGTACAGGCTATTCGGACCATCTTTACCAAGGAGAATATGTTAGCACTGATAAAAGAGTGAAATTTAGACATAATACAATGTGTCTCGTCCCCATGCAGGAAAAATTATCTTTTTACTTTTTTTTAAGTGTGGTAGAGATTATTTATTTTCACAGAAATTTTGTACTCTAAATGATGTTAAAATTCTTCATAAAAGGGCAATAACTCAAAATAATTTTTATAAAGCAAAAATGAAAATAATAAAGTTTTCGAAAATTGAATAATAAAAATAAAAAATGCAACATGAAAACAGATCTTAGTAAATGAGTATTTTTAATCTTTGAAAAAATCTTCGCAATATGTGTTATGAATATACATAAATATGAATAAATGTATAACATATGAATAAATCTGTATATTCAACTACATAGATGCAATTGGTTTTTTATTTCTTTTCCTTCTTTAAAAAAAATTAAACCATTCCAATATAATTCGATACAAACCAAACCCAATCATAAAAAACGGCAGTTTTTTGAGTGACGCAGCAAAGCTCAAACAAAGCTTAGCAGCGACACTCTATTATACAGCTAATTTAACATCAAAGGGATTTGGAAATGCCGACATTTAATATCTCAGTAAATAGGAGATATTTTAATCTGATGTTTTCAGAATAACCTTTTTTCTTCTGTCTGATGCTATCCTGAAAGTTTCACACTTCAAAATTGTATATATTTTGAGATCTGGAGTTGTAATTTAAGACTTCGAAGGAAAAATGTGTTTTGTGTGAGTTTTTTTTCTCGAAAACGGCTCGAAGAAATTTTATGAAATTGATATATGATATTAATTTATTTTGTCTGTGAAGCATGACGTCGCCCGTTTTTCCCAAAAAACTCTTGTTTCTTAAATAATTTAGCTTAAAAATCGAACTATTTTTTCCTCCGCCAATACATGTATTTGAACTGCATATTCTCAGAATTCAGAACAGGCGTCATTCGGTTTTCTGAGGCTGTGGTTGGTTGGTTTAATCTGAATGCAGTCAATAAAATAGTTAGATTTTTTTTTATTAAATGCAAAAAAGAAACTTCATTGTTTGTTTTAAATATTTATTATATATTTAAAATAAAAGAAGTATTTTTTAATTATAGATATTCTATTTTATCGTTATTCATAATAATAATAAAAAAAATTTAAAGCAAAAAAGTTTAAATCACTCATGCACACGAATTTATACTATGGTCCATGGTCTTTGGAGCGCATGCGTACTTTATCCAGATCCAAAACTCTTGGCGCTCGCTAAAGACAGGGCTAGCTAGTTTGGCTTGTTTACGTACTGTATTCCTCCGCTTGTGGCGGCTTGTTAAGAATATTATACGCGTTTTATTTTTTATTTTTTCCAAAATCAATACAATTTTTTATTGAGAAGTATTGTAGATTACATTTTTAACGGGTCTTTGATGATCAACTAGACTGAAAGATTATTGTTTCACGTATGTGTTTATTAAATATTTTGTCACATACTACGACAATTTTATTTCAGTCACCAATTATAAAATCCGACATTCGGGAGTCACACTGTATATATTTTTTTTGCACTACCCTTCTTTTTTTCAGGTAAGTGTTTGTTTATATATATCATAAAAAATAAAATTACATTAGTTTAGTGAAACTAACGGCTATATTAATCACTTTCGAAAATATCCTCATTTGACTTGCAGGTCTCTAAAACCTATCTGTACTAATTTTGAACGGTCTAAATGTGTTTCTATTTTTTCACTTATGCATTACATTTTATTTTTATTTATTTATGTTTTACATTCCTCGAGACATATAGTTTTCTTTACATTGACAAACAACTGTTTTTTCACATAATAAATATAAAATAAACCTATCTTTACTTCGTAGTCGTTCTGAGATCTTTCAGCGCTGGGCACCCGGGCCTCTTCGGAGAACGTTAACACTGTGACGGAGTCTTGGGTCTCTGGCTGCTTCCTTGTTGATCTTTCAACAGGTGGTTCCATGCCCTATTTGGGGCCACTGCGCATGGAACCACCTGTTGAAAGATCAACAAGGAAGCAGCCATAGACCCAAGACTCCGTCACAGTGTTAACGTTCTCCGAAGAGGCCCGGGTGCCCGGCGCTGAAAGATCTCAGAACGACTACGAAGTAAAGATAGGTTTATTTTATATTTATTATGTGTTAGTATAACTTCGTTTTTCTTAATTAATTTAAAAACTGTTTTTTCTTGCTTATATTTATAAATTGTATTTTAATAAGATAATTATAAATTTTTTTCACAGAAGACTAGATTTTAATAACTATTTAGTGTTGCTTTATTCAGGGGTGAAACTTTTCATTTGCTATCCCTGAATTCAGGGTTTTTGAAATTTTTGCTTTCTTTGAATTTCATGTTAAATTATTTTGTTTTTGCAGAAATTACTCATTTTTAATGTTTAATTAAAATGTAGTTGTTTCCTTAAAATGTATTAAGAACTCTTCAAATATCACTTATAATAAGTAGCCATGTAATATATCACTAATAAGTGTGCCCTATCTGCATGCAGGTATTAGTTTTCAGGGTTTTTGTGGCCATTGCTATTTGGACCATCAGTGCAATTAGTGTGGAGGCTATTCAGACTGCTTCCTTGTTGTGTTGGTCATAATAATGATTTTGCTTGTTTGATCTTGAATTTTCTCTGTAATATACTAATGCAGGGCCTAAAATTTCAACTCCGATTACACTCACCCCAAAGAAAGTTATACTCGCTGCAAAATAGGGTTGTCTTTTTTTTTTTTTTTTTTTTTTTTTTCTGTTTTACGCATTTTGGGTTTTTTTATTTTTTCTAACTATCTGAAATGCTTTTACAAATATGTCTAAAATTATATATATTAAAAGTGTATCGTATATATCATCATGTCTCATAATCATCTATAATCAAAAATTATTATAATGCATTATATTTGAGATCTGAAAAAAAAGGTTAAAATATCTATCAATGGGAAGAGTCATTAAAAAAAAAAAAAAAAAGAAGAGGAAAAAAAAAAACTTTTTCAATCAACACCCTGTGAAAATCTTATTATGCAAGATTAAGCTTCCTTATTTACCTATTTATATATTTAACTTTTTACATCAGAAATATCTTTTTCGTCCATTTTATTTTTATGATCAGATGGAATGTCGATGTGTATAACTTGTTCATTGTTGTTATTTGAAATAGCCATTTCGGAATTACATATTCGATAAAATTGTTGCTTACAAATCATAACAAGCATAAATTCTTGGTGTTTCAGCAAAAACTGGAAAATGTTAACTGTTTTTTGATCATTATTCAACAAAATAAACATAGGCAGTATCTTTAAAAGGGCTCGGGATCATTTTCATGCGCCAATATCGCATAGGCAAACTTTCGAATTTTTTTTCTCTTGGATTGTGGGCGTCTAGCAAAGAGGCTCTCTACTTGTCTATTTTCACTCTGCTTAAAGAAATCACAGCGGGAGAAACGAAACTGCCTAGAGATTAAAACTTTTATGCGTGTACTTTTATGCATTTTTCCTTTCTCAGGCTGGGACGATTGTCGGTCAATGCGCACACAGACTCAACACTCAAAGAAGAGAAAAAGGAGAGGTTAAATATGAGGTTATAAGATGGCAAGATTTTGCCATATTTAAATCTATAAAAAGAATGTTTTCTGTCACCTTATCATGTAAGAATTCTACCTATAACTAGACCAAATTTTTACTCGCCACAGTAAAAATTCCACTCACCAATGGCGAGAGGAAATTTCGTGCCCTGTACTAATGATTTTGCTGGTTTCAACTACAAATTCAAACTTTTAACATTTTGAAAGTGTATAATGCGATTGATCTACAATCCATGTTTATTTCAACATTGTTGTTAGAAAACATTACAAAATAAGTACAAAAGTCATTTTCTGAAAAATCATACATATATTTGTATAGAAAATTGGGTTTGGTTTAGAGCTGTACCGAGTACTCGTTACTCGGGTGAATTTGGACTAAGTATTCGGCCAATACCGAGTCGAGTAGTTGTAAGAATTTCATTATTTTTATATATTATTGAAAGAAATGTAACATTCATAAGAGTTGTTTATTAATAACTAAACTAAAAAATTATGAAAATATAAATATAAAGTCATTAAACTTTTGCTGCAAACAGTTTTCACAGTGAAAATGGGCGAGTATGCCACCAAACTCGGTATAGCGACAATTCATGGTATGAGCTTATCCCTTTTAGTTACAAGCAGGGTTGGCAGGTTTTTGACACATGACAGTTTTTGACGGTTTAAACCATGGTTAAAACCGTCACGTCAAAAACCTCCTTGTCAAAAATGTCAAAAACTGTCATAAACCTATATTTATAATTTAATTGTCATAAAAAAACTTAGTTTAATAAAATATAGTTTATAAAGATTTTTTGAAAAGTAAATAGATTGATGTTCTTTAAAAAACACAACATTTTTACAACATTTTGATTAATATAAAAAACAAAACATTAGGCTTTTCAAATTTTATTATGAGTTATTTCTATGTTCATTCAAAATATGCTGTGGCTGTGATACTTTTATATATTATTACGAAATTTATTTATAACTATGCTTAATATAGTATATGTTAAACTTAGTTATGTGTACTTCAAAAATATAGTTGTTTTCAATACGATATTATTTATAAGTATGTTTTAAAAGGTAAACATGTTAATGTTTTTAACATTTTGATTAATATAAAAACAAAACCTTTCTAAAAATTTATAATTTTATAAATAATTTTGGTTGAAAATCATTTTATTTGCGATACAACATTGTATATTTTAATTTTTTTAGTATTATGTATTTAACCAGTAAAATAAAAATGCATAGCCTAATATTTTGTATTTAAATATTTTATAGAAAAATATAACTTTTTTTTTTTTTTTTTTTTTTTTTTTTATGACTGCTGATATTGCAACTTTTTATGAAAAAGCAATAATTCTGAATGTTAAACAAACTTGAATTGCATCTGAAATTCTTATAATTACCGTGAGACAAGAGAAATATGAATGCTTTCTGGACATGTATAAATTGTAATACATTTAATATTTACTCGTACAGATTTTTAAAAAAATTATTAGTCTAAGCTGTAGGGCCTATCAAAGGCCAAGCGGTTCTACGCTCAAAGTTGGTAGATGTGAGGTGCCGGGTTCGATCCCAGGGCATGCTTGTCGGCCTAGCTGTTCAGAGTTTTTTGTGGTTTTCTCCGAAACTTTTATAAATATGGGCTAGAACCCTTTAGAAAGACACCCCCCCCACAGAGGACACTCCCCCTTAGGTCTAAGACACTAGAGTAGTCAATAAGCCTTACTCCCAAAATACCAAACACCAATAGTCCAAGCTATAAACGGGTACAAATATTTATACAATCAATAATAATAATAAACAGATAAAAATTTATTAATAAATGATAAGTGTAATAAATATAGATTATAAATATAATTATTTTCAAATTAATATTAATTTACTGCCCACATATATTATGTATGTTTTACTTAAAAAAAAAATTCCAGTATTCCTGTGTTTTCATGGCTTATGTGAAAATTCATAAGTAAACTTTCGCATCTGAGAAAGACTATATAATAAAGAATGAAATTATCAATTATTATGGTTTTAATAATCCACTAAGCTGGACATATCAAATATAACAATGAACCTAATTGTGTATACTATCAAAAGTTCTGAAACATTTCATGAAAACATGCTGTTTGCCATTTAACTTAATTTTGTGTTCAAAAAGCCTTTTTTTAATTTTAACATGTGCAAAATTCTTCATATATACATCAATTATTCATTCTTTCTTACAACTATTCAGTACTCGGCCGAGTAGTAAAAGGCCGAGTACTCGGTTACTCGGTCAAAGTGCTACTCGGTGCAGTACTAGTTTGGTTTGCATCGAATTATATTGGAACGGTTTATTTATTTATTTTTTTTTTTTTTTTTTTAAAGAAGGAAAAGAAATAAAAACCAAATGACATCTATGTAGTTGAATATGCAGATTTATTCTTATGTTATGCATTTATTCATATTCATAAACAAACATATTGCAAAGATTTTTTTCAAAGATTAAAAATACTCAAATTTACTAAGATCTGTTTTCATGTTACATTTTTTATTTTTATTATTCAATTTTCAAACTGTTTATTATTGCCCTTTTATGAAGAATTTTAGCATCATTTAGAGTACAAAATTTCTGTGAAAATAATTAATCTCTACCCCACTCCCTCACTCAAAAAAAAAGTAAAAAGATAATTTTTCATGCACGGGGATGAGACACATTATATTATTTCTAAGTTTTACTCTTATCAGTGCTAACTTATTCTCCTTCGAAAAGATGGTCTGAATAGCCTGTACACTAATCGCACTGACTGTCCGATTAGCCACTTCGGGGTTTTGGAAGGTTTTGTTTGGTAGTTTTATCCCTGTTTATTAATTTTTTCACATTTAATAATTTTCATATTAAATGTAATTAAAAATATTCTTAATTATCGTCTCACTACAATGATTACAGTGTTGCATTGTTAAAGTTTTCAGAAATTTTTTAACATTTTATTTTTATTTATTTATATTTTACATTCCTTGACTAATAGTTTTTTTACATTGGCAAACAACTGTTTTTTCTAGCTTATGTAGAAAGTGACGCAGCTTTGCTTGCTTATGTTGTGTTACATCCATAATTTTTTTTAGTTCATCCTAACACTTTAGCGGTAACATCCATAAAATCACAATCATCACTTTACGCCTAACTTTTGGCAAGATTAAAAAAAATCAATTTTGTCAGTTTTTTTTATTTACAAAATGCTCTTTTTTTTTTTTTTTTTTTTTTTTTTTAATAAATATATATATATATCATATTAAACAAATTCTTTCTTACTTTGTCAGTTTCAACATATATACTTAAAATAAAAAAGTCCAGCAAGTACAAAAATACATAAATGGTTTTTGCAGAAAAATTTTCCAAATTATGAAAAATTTCAAATATTAAAAAAAAAAAAAAAAATTATTACTTAGTTTGTATACAACCAAAAATTTGCCATCATCATAATTTATGAAATACTGAATTAATTTGAACCAAATTTTTGCTTTTGGAACCTGAAAATATATGAATAGTTTAAATGGATATTTTATGGTAGTTCTCATTTTGCTTGAAGATGAAATACATGGTATTTGACTTATTTTAAAAATCAGTTGACCAGCAGATAATTAAAAATTTTCTTCTACTATTTGTTCCAGGGTTGGCGAGTTTCTTCCGAGGTGGAAAAAACCAGCCGGAAGAAATAGGTTTCTTCCAAGTGGAAGAAAAGGAAGAAACTGTTTTTCTTAAAAATTTATCCTATAAATTGCAGATTTGCAAGATACAGTGGATTCATTTATCTTATAAACAACTTTAAGTAACTTTAATTATACCTATAAAAATTTAATTTCATACTATTTAATTAATAATTATGAGATTTTTACTGAAGTGATCTTTGGTATCTGATGATCACGTTCCAAAATACTCAAAGTCCATTAAAAAAAAAAAAAGATTTCAATTTAAACAGTGTAAAGTTTTATAATCTAGACAATTGTATTTCTTTAACTGGTAATAAATAATAGTTTGGATTACTTGCTTATACTTTCTGATAAAACAGCTCTTAACAAACATCCAGTTAATTAACCCTTTCGCTACCAGCGTCACATATATGTGACGATCCGATTTTCTTACCTGAGCCTGGCATCACAAATATGTGACGGGTGTTCATTATTAGTTTATGATAATTGTTTGCATCAAATCGTGTCGCACACAGACGGGTTATGTTATAAAACAATAAAATAGATACAGAATGTTATTGGTTTTAGTTAGAACGTTATAGATACATCCCACAAAAATAAATGACAATTTTATCATATTTAAATGGTAAGACGTCTGGGCAGTGGTGGCGGTTTTTCTCCTGAGGCTCTGGTAGCGAAAGGGTTAAGAGTACTAATATTCAATAATTACTGTATTACAAAATGTCATCAAAAACTTTATTTTCCTTATAGTCATATACAGTACAGTCAACTCCCGCAAATCTGCAGATTTATAATCTGCAAATCCTTCTAATCCAACTTTGTTTTTGGAATGAAAAAGAAATTTACATCTCATATTTAAAAAAAATTCACATTATTTCTTTTTAAAACAAATTTTTAGCTGAAACCTTATTTTGAAACATAACTGGGGAGAAGGGGGAATAACAGTCTTGTATTTATTATCCTGCAATTCATACAGACTAGTGCTTAAAACAAATCACTATTGCATCAACATTTAACAAAACTAATCAGTGATGAATATTATTTCCGAACTTTCAAAAATATTTTGCTTCGTATTTTTTAAATTTGTTTGTTTACATTTTATATGTGCCTATTATTTGAATATGCTTAAATTATTTACCATCATATATGAATTATGATAGATTAGTTTTATTAATATTGAAGAAATATTTTATTCAAAAATTATTAGAAATCGTCTATCCATTTTTATGTCTATTTATGAATTAATAATAACTGACTCTGTATCTGCAAAAGAAAACTGTAAACAAAAGCAATGATCTCTAATCTGCGAATTCCTGTAATCCGCCTAACCTCTGGACAAAACTTTTGAGAGTTAGAGGGAGTTGACTGTAAAACAAATGAAAAGTTTTTTAGTAGTTCAATACTGCACTTTATTTTTCAATCTTGGAGAACCTGCAGGTTAGCCATTAGTGAGAAATCTTTCAGTTAAAAATAGATTTTGTTATTTATTTTTAAAATAAATAACGCATAAAATTTTTATAAAGGACTGAAATTCAGTTTTATTGAAGAATTTTCAGTTTTTTTGTGAAAAGAAAGTAAACAAACATTTTACAATTTTTAAGTTTTAGAAAATTTTGAATGTGAGCAAATTTCTTGTAGAAATATATTAAAAATATTCATTTCACATATAATTCATGATTGTTTAGCATCATTAAGATGAAATATGCAATAATAGGTATAGTGATTTTTATAAGAATTTAAAAAATAATACTTTGTTTTCAACGCCGATATTTCTGGATCAACAAAATTCTGTTAATTTTGAGCCATGTTATTATACTATTATAAGAAAAGTTTTTTTCAAAGTTTTGTACTAATTACTTACAATGTTATTACTGTATGTATTATAACTGCAGTGAAAACTTTTTATTTTTAATTAACAAATCACAAAACAAAGACATATGTAGGTTTAAATAAGATTAATAATAGGAAAAAAGTTGCCAATGCAAATTACGAATATTCCACGAAACTTTGAGTATATATCAGCCAGGCCAGCCAAAGCTTTGACCTTACCAAGGCTTAATTCCATCTCTAATTTTTACTGTATATTTACCAAAAAATCTGCTCAACGTTTAAAGTTTTTCAAAATGTAAAAATTTTTAAGTATCTGTTTACTTTTTTTTCCCACAAAAAACTGAAAATTCATTAATAAAACTGTATTTTAATCCTTAATAATACTGTTATATGTTATGTGTTTAAAAAGTTAGTAATAAAATCTATTTTTAACTAAATGTTTTCAAACTAATGGCTAAAATCAAATTTTGGAAGGAGTTGGTTATTGGTGTTGAAAACGCCAAGTACTATTTTTTTAAATTCCTATAAAAATCCCTGTATTGTTCCATATTTGATCTTAATGATGCTAAACAATCATGAATTATACTTCAAATTAATCTATTTTGAATATTTTTATTATATTTTTACAAGAAATTTGCTCAACATTCAAAATTTTCCAAAATGTAAAAATCATAAAGTTTCCTGTTTACTTTTTGTTCACAAAAAAACTGAAAATTCATGAATAAAACTGAATTTTAATCCTTTATAAAATTTTTATATGTTTATATATATTTCAAAAATGAGTAACAAAATCTATTTTTAACTAAAAGATTTCTCACTAATGGCTAAAAATCAATTTTTGCAAGTTACCCAATATCGGCATTAAAAACAATGTATTATTTTTGAAATTCCTATGAAAATACCTGTGTTATTGCATATTTCATCTTAATGATGCTAAACTATTATGAATTATATCTCAGACAAGTCTCTTATAAATATTTTTACTATATATTTACAAAACAATTGCTCAACATTCAAAAGTTTTCAAAACGTTAAATCTGCGAAGAATTTGTTTACTTTTTTTTCACAAAAAGCTAAAAATTCATTAATAAAATTGAATTTTAATCCTTCATAATACTGCTATGTTGTATTTATTAAAAAAAACAACAAATTAATTAAAAGATTTCTTAATATTGTGTAAAACCAATTTTTGGAAGCTACCAGATACATTAGAAAAAAAGTGCTTTTTGTGAAATTCTCAATAGCAGCTATGCGATAGAAAAAAAAGAATCAACCTACCCTTCCTATGAGGTGGAAGGACTTGTTTTAATCTTTAGATCAGTTGATCATTAACCCCTAAAAAGTAATGATATCAGAACAAAAACCCTTAACGGGTTAAAAGCTTGTGACGCAGCATTTTATTTCGATACGAATTGGAAATATGGGTCTTAAAAGTAATGATATCAAATTTGAGTGATGCTTTGCTATTAATTGAAATATATTACATAGATTTTCTTATTTCATCATTTTTTTTTTTTTTCTTCTATTTACATCACAGTGTATACATAATATTTTCAATTTCAGCACGAAATATATATAGAATTTACTCCCCGATACTTTTTCATCTGCACCTCGTGAATTCAAAATATGAGTTTTAAAAGAAATGATATAATTTCTGTGACGCCTCAGTGTTACTTTAAAAGATTTATTTTTAGATTTCATTGCAATTACTTTTGTTTTGTTGAATAAAGTATATTTACACATTGAAATAATGCTTTTAATTTTCAAATATACTGTCAAATAATCGCACTTTTATTGAATTTATATTATAAATTGAAATTATCTAGTTCAATAAATTGATTTGTCTATTGCGTCACGCTATCCAAAACTGAAAGTAAAAATTTTGTAAATGTTACTTTGTATCATAGTACTAAGTGAAAATGTGTGCAAAGAGATTGTGTGATGCAAAGAAAACATTTACATAATTTTTACTTTCAGTTTTGGATAGCGTGACGCAATAGACAAATCAATTTATTGAACTAGATAATTTCAATTTATAATATAAATTCAATAAAAGTGCGATTATTTGACAGTATATTTGAAAATTAAAAGCATTATTTCAATGTGTAAATATACTTTATTCAACAAAACAAAAGTAATTGTAATGAAATCTAAAAATAAATCTTTTAAAGTAACACTGAGGCGTCACAGAAATTATATCATTTCTTTTAAAACTCATATTTTGAATTCACGAGGTGCAGATGAAAAAGTATCGGGGAGTAAATTCTATATATATTTCGTGCTGAAATTGAAAATATTATGTATACACTGTGATGTAAATAGAAGAAAAAAAAAAAAAAATGATGAAATAAGAAAATCTATGTAATATATTTCAATTAATAGCAAAGCGTCACTCAAATTTGATATCATTACTTTTAAGACCCATATTTCCAATTCGTATCGAAATAAAATGCTGCGTCACAAGCTTTTAACCCGTTAAGGGTTTTTGTTCTGATTTTCTATACAAATATATGTATGATTTTTCTGAAAATGACATTTGTACTTATTTTGTAATGTTTTCTAACAGCAATGTTGAAATATATATGAATTGTAGATCAATCGCATTATACACTTTTAAAATGCTAAAAGTTTGAATTTGTAGTTGAAACAAGCAAAATCATTAGTATATTACAGAGAAAATTGAAGATCAAACAAACAAAATCATTATTATGACCAGCGTAACAAGGAAGCGGTCTGAATAGCCCCCCCCCCCCCCACTAATCGCACCGATGGTCCGAATAGCAACGGCCTATTTGTATAAGAAAATTCTTATATTTTCATATTTGAATGCTTTGACCCCTGCATTATTAATTTTCTACTTGATATTTCGCAAATTATTTTATAAATTTACAAATGGGGTATCATTTAAAAAAAAATCTGAATTAAACTCTGGTGTATAGGTACTGTAATCTGAATTTGAAAACTCGCCCAATTCTTAGCAATTACTTTTGCAACTTATAGCGTATTGTTTCAATTTTTTTATTCAAGTGTTTAATTCATCTGAGAAAAATATTCAAAAAATTTTAAAACAATTTAAAAATACACTATTTGACAAATGCTATTTCAAAATATCTTTCTTGTAGTAGGGTAAATTTAATCTCACACGGCAAGAAGCGATAAACATTCCAAACATAGATTGTGTCATTGCATAGGATTATAATTTGTCAGGCCCCACGAACTATAATTAATTACAAATTAATTATAATTAACTATAACAAATTATAATTAATTTTCATTTTTAGAAAATTAAGTTTCAAGCTAATGTAAGAATAAAAACTTGTTGTGTAATTTAGTGAATGTTTTTCGTAATTAGCAACAACTTTTTAAATTCTCAAGAAATAGCATCCAAATCCAAGATTGTTTGCCAAGTCTTCGTTATTTTCAACAGAGACTTCACACTGGAAAGTTTTTATAAATGTTTCCCTTTTAATTGTATTTATATGTCGAAAATATATGTGACAAATTCCTTTTTAAAATATCTATGTATAAATCTGATTTAAAGATTAGTAATGTTGACACCTATGAAGATACCAATCTATATCTACAGGTTGCTCTGTAGGTGCCACTTGTTTGTCTGTTACAAGTTTACAGTTCGAGTAATCTGTATGGGTTATTGTAGTTGATATTCAAGGCTCACTACTAATAGCACTAGCAGTAACCTGAGCAATCCAGGTCCCCTAAATTGTTCATTTGGTGTAATTTTTTTGCTAATGTTTTCATATCAAACCATACTGAAAATTCTTGCATGTTTGATTTGTAGTATTATGCATAGCTCATTTTAATTATGAATATTATATATTTGTTGTTATTGTTTAGATACAGAAAAAGAGCTGGAGATATTTTAGATTTAAGTGCTGAAGGAAAGAGAAGAACGAAAATTAGAAGGATGTTTTCCAAAAGAAAGAAAGGTATGTGATTTTTTCCTGCTTTCTGCGACAAACCTCACTAGAGCTAATTTCTTTCTGTAAGATATTCAATTATAAGTAGTGTGCAAGTGCATTACTAACCAGAAATAATAATAAATAGATAAATTATTATTTAAATGATAAGTGAAATAAATATAGATTATAAATATAATTATTTTCGAATTCATATTAACTTACTGCCCACATATATTATGTTCTGCTTAAAAAAAAAAGAAAAAAGAATCCAGTTTTCCTGTATTTAAAACTTGGTTTATGTTAAAATTCCTAAGTAACTTTGGAATTTTAGAATTTCATAAATATTAATATAAATAAACATACAAAATATTAAATATGTCTACACATGCTTTGTATATATTTCTGATGTCTGAAACCAGTATATTTACTTAAATTTTTATTAATTATCATCAATAAATTGTTTTAAGATTCGTTAATTTATAAACAGCATAATACTTAGATGTTAACTTATATATGGCAGATATTATTAATTCATATTTCTAACCAGATTCAAGCACATTTATAGATTCTGAATCTTAACGATATAGGTTTTTGACAGATGAGGTTTCTGACGGTTTAAACCCTTGTCATGTCAAAAACCCAACCCTGAATTTATTTATATGCTAATGGATAAAATCTATGCCTTTTGCAAAGCTGAATTCCAAAATATTGAAAATCTTGCTGCTAATTGATGACTGTCACACTTTTGTCGAAAGTCACACATCAGAAATTATGCAATACTTTTGCAAATGAAATTAAAAGTACCAGGCTATTTCTCCAATAATTGTCCAACATTTATGTTTTTTCGCAACTAAACTATTATTTTCTTGCTAATCAATAATAATTTCACTTTGTTTTTCAAAACTGATTCTTGAAATACAGATTGCCATGCGTTCTGCAATCGGCCATAATCGACTAAATAATTTGCTGTTATTTAGCTACTAATGGATGAAAATTACATTATTTTGACAGCTGAAGTCAAAATTTTATGTTTAATATGTTATTATTTAGCCTAATTGATAAAGGTTGTAATACTTTAAAAGCTGATTTTTGTAAATTGTGATGTTTTTATAACTGACAGTGAAAATATGTAATGCTTTCTCCGATAATTAATGAAATTTAGATTTAATTGGAATTAATTGCTGATATAGGCTTTATTTCGATGCTAATTGGTGAAATTCTTGTTTTTTATTTTTATTTTTTCTGCAATTGCAATTTTCTGCAATGATTTGCAATACAGTCGAACCTTGTTAATGTGAATCTCAAGAGAGATACATTTGTTTATGTTTTCAGTAGTTCATGTTATCAGTAACTAATCTCTATATAACTAAACTAATCTTCATCTTGACAGGAAATGTAGAAACAGTTCATGTTAAGAGTAATTCACGCTAACAGTGTTCACGTTAACGAGGTTCGACTGTATATGCAATAATTTTATGGCCTTTTACTGAAATGTGGAATTTTAAAATTGTAAAAATTTATGTAATTGCAGTAAATTTACGTAATTGCAACTAATTGTTAAAATAGATGTTATTTTGCTAAAAACATGTAATTAGTTTAGCCTCTATAATCAGGGTTGAAAAACACCCAGCCCAGTGGGTTTTATCAGGGTTTTATCAGAGTTTTCAGGAATATTTTCTTCCTTCTTTTTTTTTACTTTAAGTATATCATTCATAAGATAATTTATGAAAGTAAATATTAATAATTCATTAAAATTAAACAAAATTAATTTTTAAAATTTCTAAAGTCTTTTTTAATTTAATTTTAAAATTTCTAAAGTGTTTTTATAATTAATGGTTGTTCTTTTAATATTCTAAAATTCTGTTTATTTGCCCTTTACAACAAAAAATTGGATTTTAATAATTATTTAGTGTTGCTTTATTAAATTTTTTGTAGTCGTTAGATTCTCATAAAATATTTTTAATTATTGTTCCCAGGGTTGGTCCAGATTTTTATTTTTGGGGCCCATTTTTGTGAAAAACAAATTATTTTTATGAAATTTTTATTTATTTTTGTGAAAAAAAGAATTGTTGCTTGAAACCTTTCATTTTAACAGTTACTCTATCTAATGTTTAACATCAAGTTAATAGCATTTTATAAAACAAGTATAGACACTCATTAAAAATAATACTGTAAATATGGAAAAATTTTACAAAAGTATTTTTATTATAAAACAAAATTTTGTGAAGGGCTGTTTTTATAAATCTGAATTTTGTGAAGGGACCCATTTTAACCCTCGCTTTCCCAAGATGGGGTCATTTTGATCCTATTTTGTAGTTGAAATTTAGTTAACCCCGCCTCATTCAAAAAGTGCACTAATTCGCCAAAGATAGTAAATATAATCTGTGGAATGTTGCAATTTCTAAATGATACAGAAAGGTGCGGTGCTGGTGATTTTCGCCAAACCTGCCAAGCGGCGCCTGAAAGCAATTTTTCTGCTGTAACACGTTGATCTTGGGAAAGCGAGGGTTAAGGATATAAATTTTGTGAAGGGGCCCATTTTAGAGATTTGAATTTTGTCAAGGGGCAGCAAAAGGGTCCCAATTTTTGCCGGGATCGACCCCTGGTTCCTCTACATTACCTAACAGTGTTGCACTGTTAAAGTTTTCAGAATTTTTTAAAAATTTGATTTTGATTTATATTTTACATTCCCTGAATCCCACAGTTTTATTTGTATTAATAAACAACTCTTATTTTGCTTATATATATATATATATATAAAATTATTATATTAAATATACCTTATTTAAAATCCTTAAAAAGTTTGAGCTGATATATTTCGGCATCCCTAACAAGATCATCTTCAGAGCTCGAAATGACAAACTACAGCTGGGCGGTATGTTTACTTTTCTTCTCTTCTTCATCCTTTTCTTCACTTCGCTTCGTTTGCTGAAACAGGTGCTGCCATTCTGGTGGAATTATACTATGTTCAATGTCATTAACAGAATTGTTAGATGTTAAGATTTCAAGGGTTTCTCTTTTTAGGGCAAATGGTGTGAATTATAAGGGGCTATTTTTTGATAATTAATGGAATTAGTGTTAATATTTTTAATATTGTTAGTCCTTGAACATACAGTAGAGTGTTTATTATATTTGAGGTCGGCGAGGTGTTCAGAGATACGTTTTTTAATTTTGCGTTTTGTCATTCCAATGTGTAGTTGGCATTATTTTTATCATGAAACTGAAAATTGATTTTATAAATTCCTGCGGTGTGTTTAAAATGAATTGGATCTTTTTCATTTCATATGCGTTGGTATATACAATCGGACTCGCTTAAATGAATAGCTACCGTTCCATCTATATTAATTCGATTAAGCGGAGTATTTGATTATTCGGGGAAGACTAGAAACGCAAATACATGTTTAACTAGAGTGATTTTATGTTTACATGAAAAGATAAATGATCGATACCTCTTTCTGATTTAAATATTTAACTAAGTTAAAATATTATAGTAATTTATATATGCAATTAATGCTGGAATAAATACAAAATAAATAAAGTATACTTACAATTTTTATTTTTAATCCCCCCTCCCCCCCCAAAAAAAAAAAAAAAAAAAAAAAAAAAGTATATATATATATATATATGATTGATTATTTTGACATAGACTTATTATTTCTATTTCTATTTCTAAAGCACATAAATAGATTATAACCACTTCGATGAGATACAAAATTACGACGAATAATATTTAGGATTTTGTAACTTCATCTGTTGTTGGAGAGGGATCTGCTTGTTTTTTTTTTTTTTTTTTTTTTTTTTATCACTTTAATTTAAAGATTTTATAGAAAGATTAAACTTTTTATCCCTTTCTGTTTCTCCATCTTTATCCACCATCTATGAATTCAAAAAGTCATCTGAAAACTTCAAAAATTTGTGATTTGTGTGAGATCATCTGTATTTTAATTTCTAATTTCATCATCAGTTGCTGATTTTATAAATTTGTTTTATCACCAATTTTTATCACCTCGGCAGGAATACTGTCTCATGTTTAAAGAGCCTTATTTATGTAAGGTTTTTTAAAAGAAGAACGGATTTTTCTTTTCTCTCTCTCTTTTTTTTTTTTTTTTTTTTTTTTTTTTTGAGAAAGAGAGGAAAAAATAGCTCAGAAATAGAGAAATTTTATTTAAGAAACGTCGTTCGAGTGTTTATGCGATTAAGCGAGGTGGCATTATAAAAAATATTTCTTTAAACGAGGAAATTTAACATTACTTCTATGGGGAAAAATTTGTTCTATCACTTTATATTCTTATAAGCGGGGATATTCGATTATCCGTTACCCAATTAAGTGGGAACGACTGTATTTTTGTTTGGTTTAATCAGAATATTAATGTTATGTTTTTTGGCTTCATTTTTAATTTTTACAGAGGCACCTTTACAATAGGGGATCGCGGAAGTGAAAGATTGTTTTATTTTTTGAGCGTTTGGAATATGATTAAGGGTCATTCCATGGTCACGTGTGGGACATTTACACAGGCATTTTGCAGATAGATTCTATATTAGCAAACCTAGATATTTTTTTAAAAGAAATTTGATGTGATTTTTCTGAATTGCATATAACTCTGTATTTTTTAAGACTAATATGTTTTTGAAAAGTATCAAAATACCCTATTTAAAGTCATTTAACCAAGTGTACCACGTGGGACGGAACTGAAATGACAAAGATCTACTTTTTGATATAAATGAAGAATTTCAGTTAATTAAAATAAATTATTGCATTAAAATATTTTTTTTTTTTTTTTTTTTTTTTGCAAAAAGTATGCATATGTAAGTGATGTGCATTAGGTTTGATTATGTTACTAATAATATTAATTTTGTAATCATTTTTTAAAGTTTGCAATAGACTGTCACGTGTATGACATTTGTAAAAAATTGTGTGATGTCCCACATGTGACAGTAAACAAAAAAAAAAATAATTTTTATCTTATTTTTTGTAACATTGTAGACTTTTATTAGTTAGCACTATAAAGTATTTTTTTTTTTTAATACAATTTAAGGCAGAATTTATCTTTTTTTTTTTTTTTTAATACAATTTAAGGCAGAATTTATCTTTTTTTTTTTTTTTAAGGAATTTTTTTATGCAGTGTGATTAAATGAAATCTTGTAGTACACAACTTCTTTTTCTCTTACCTTTTTATTGAAGCATAAAATGACAAAGTAATACACACACAGAGGGGGGGGGGGGGAGAGAAGAAAAAAATACTTTGAATTTTTTCATTAAATTTAAATTTATCACAATATTGACATCTGTCGGTGCAGAATTTTATCGTATGTGATGCAGTCAGTAGAAACTGGCCACTTGTACTTCCCAGATATCCCTCTTGCTTCTTGCATAACCAATATTTGAATCTCATTAGAAATTTCAGTGTATTATTTCTACTGGATATGATTTAAAATCAAACATAAGTCTCCTTTGCAAATATTCAAATTTTCAACATGACACTTTTCATTATTGAGGATTTTTTTGGTGTCATTTGCATTATATACTTGCAGTGGATTTTTGTTGATACTGTTGTATTCCTGGAACATTAGATGCTGTCTCCCAAGGCTTGTGTGTTTTAATTTCCTTCTTTATTTGTTCTTCGGCTTTAAAAAAAAAAAAAAAAAAAAAAAAAAAACCTACTTTGGTATTTTTCACAGAAATAGATGTAGTTCAGCTTTTGTTGATTGAATGATGAGTCCACTCTGTGCCATTATTTTTTACCTAACAAGACGCTTCACGCATATGATGCATTCATTTTTTTAGTACTTGGATCCAGGTTTGTATTGCTTATGTAATTTTTTCGGAATGTATTTGAGTACTCATACTTTAAGGATTTTAGTTTCAATATAAAATTTACATGTATTTTACATTTTCACTTCTCTGATGGTGTATTTTTCATAAAGACGACATTTTTAGGTCATAGGCTGAAAATTTTTGAGGAGCATATAAAATATAGGAATTTCCTCTCTAAATATAGAGAAAGCTTCTTTTAAAGTCATTGTTAAATAATGCATTTGGACAACTTTCCTTTGTCCTTCTTTCCATACACAGATGCTATCTTTCATTCCTGCGATTAACCTTAAATATGAGTAATTTCAGAACACAATCTTAATATTAAATATTTATGACTCTTATCTGATATTTATCAATTTATATTAGACAAAAAGAAGAAGAAGAAAAAAAAACTTAAGCATCCTTGAGTGTTTTATAAAAACTTCCCATTCATGATGTCATGTGTGGGACAAAAAGCAATCTCTAAAATTTCTCATTCTAGTGAAACCTACTTGAATTCAATAAATTATTCAAAGAACAGTTATTAATTTATGTGTAAAAATAAAACATTTAAGCATAATAACATTTCGTTGAGTTTTTATTGAAAAAAAAAAAAAACATCTTTTCTGGCAGCACCTGTTTCAGCAAACGAAGCAAAGTGAAGAAAAGGATGAAGAAGAAGAGGAGAAAAGTAAACATACCGCCCAGCTGTAGTTTGTCATTTCGAGCTCTGAAGATGGCCCCATTTGGGACGCTGAAATATATCAGTTCAAACTTTTTAAGGATTTTAAATAAGGTATATTTAATATAATAATTTTTGAAATCAATCTTTTTTAATTTTTAAAATGTATATTTTTTTATTCTGTTTTAATAAGATAATTATAATTTTTTTTTATGGGGGATTTTTTAGGATGTTTTTTTCTACAGAGCAGTTTTAGAAACTTCAACATTTCTAAAAATTCTTTGTTCATGTTATAATAATGTATATAATATTTGTTTTATGCTATTTATATGTTTATTGTAAGTTAGATAAAAGTGGAATTTTATATAAGGATTTTGAAAAAAACCCACCCAGTTTTTTTCAGGTCTGGCAAAATCAAGCCAAATCTGACATAATTCAATAATATTCTTTTTTTGTGTATTTGATTACTGAAATTGTCATTTTTCGCTACTGGTTTTCAAATACATAATTCTCTTCTCTCATGCGATTTTTTTTTATATTTTTATGAAGAATTGTTTTAAAACTACCAATTTTTGTGGAAAAGTCGTTTTCAAATCCGAAATTTTCTTAGAATTACTGCTGCACTGTAAAAATTGAGGCATAACATATTCGATTATCCCAGTGTTACAGAAAATATTCTTTTCTTTCTCCAATGTTAAGTACTTCGTCAATAAAGTTCTAAGTTTTCCGTGATTTTCTCCGAAACTTGCATGAATGTGAACTGAAATACCTTAGTAAATTTCCCATGGATAACATTTTTTGTAGGTCGGATTTTTCTGTGATTTTCTCCGAAATTCTTGTGAATACGGACTAAGACACCTTGGAAAATCTTCCACAGTGGACAGGCTTCTTTCAGTATTTCAGAAATTGTCATAACAAATTGTTGATTATATATAGATAAACTAAGTGATTGTAATAGACAGATAAATAATATGCCATAGAACTTTGTTTATCTAAGGTAATGTGGACCGATGAACCTCAGATAATCAAAAACTCAGGTTAAATGGACTCTATTGTAAATCGAGGGAAAACATACAGTAACGCTTAAAATGAATGGAAACACAACCAATGAAGTAAAAGAATATACCTATTACACATTTAAATGTAATCAGTTAAAAATGCAATACAATACATGCATACATGAATTATAAAAAAAAAAAAAAAGTACTGTGCTCTCAAAGTCGAAGTTCTTTATGCCATTTTTTAAGGGTCACACCTCAACTGGGATGTGGCACTTTTTAGATTACCTTGGTTAATCAGGGCTTGGATAACCGAGGCTCTGCTGTATATATATAAATTTAAAACTTTTTATGAATAAAAAAAAAAATAAATAAAACAGCATTTATGTAATTTTGTATTTGCTGGTTTTTATTGAGCTTATGTATATATGTAATAAAGTACAAAACTATGAATAAAAAACATAAAATGCAAGAACTTGTAACAATATTTTCTGGTCAAAAGAAGACACGACCTTATGCCCCCGTAACAGAAAATGTGAGATTACATCACAGTTTTTTTTTTTTTTCTTTTACAGTCTGCAGATTATTTTCAAAACAGTATTGTGCAGAGATTCCAAATGTCCCGAATTTGGTAGGAAAGATTGAAAATCGCCATCTTTCTCCATCTATAGCATAAATATCAATGTTTATTTTAAACTTGCTTTCTTAGGTTCTAGAAACTGTGAATAGATAGAATTGTTCAATATCTTTCACTGATGTAACTTTTTATGGTACTCTCCCCCCCCCCCCCCCAAACAATCAGTGATCAAATGCCTTCTGAAATCTGTGATTTCTAATTGTTTTCCCCCCACATCATAAATGTCAATGTTCTTTTTAAACTTACCTAATTAGATTCTAGAGCCTATGAAGAAGTAGAATTGTTCAATATCGCTCACTCATATAATATTTTATCCCCCCTCTCTGCTAATGATCAAATGCCCTGCAGAAGTGTTGCGATTTCTAATCTTTTTTCATCCACAGTGTAAATGTCTATAACACAGCTGCCAAGTTTTATGCCCCGGGCATAAAATTTACGGTTTTTTCACATTTTTTACGCTTTTATGCCTAGATTGCTATTTTTACTCTTTTTCTACTGATTTTCATTTTCATTTTTTTTTTTTTTTTTTTTTTTTGTTTATTTGTTTAAGTATTTGATTAAATTTAATAAAAAAAGTTAAAAATAAAAAAACTCATCTTAAAAAAAAGTATCTAAAAAGTACGATTTTTGCTGCTAATGCTTAGTAAACAAAGATCGCAATGTATTTGATCAATTGATTGATTCTGAGTTGATGCTTCTATAACTATCGTTGGTCCCCATTTATTGGTTGAAGCTCGCTCCGTTTCAACGTCATCGCTTCAGAGGCATGGTGTGTGTTTTTCCTCCTCACCAGACATGCTCGGTTCACCTCAACCCCTGCGCATCTTGCAGAAACGGAAGCATGGGAAACGTGGGTGATGTTCGTTTTATTATTATGTTTGTGCTTACAATTGTCACACACTTTTGAAAATTTTGATGATGGCTGAAAAGAAATCTTATCAACTGTTTAAAGATAGCTATAGAACTGAATTTCGATGTATAAGAGCATCTAGTCAGGGTGAAAAGTTTGCATATTGCATTTATTGTCAATCCAGTTTTACAATTTCTCATAGCGGCAAATACCATACAACCAAACACATTGGAAAGAAAAAAAATGTCTATATTATGCAAAATCAGCTAATATTAGCAAAAAGAATAAAATACATTACTGCTTCAAGGAAGATAATCAATTGTATTTACTATATTCTGAGAAAGTGTTTAAAAAAAAAAATTCTTTCAACAAATGTAGTTTTTACATTGTATTTTAATAAATGAAGCTTTTAAATTTATTTTTCCTTTTCCGTTTTTTTTTTTTTTTTTTGAGTTTGTAAATGTAATAACTAATTAAATTGAAAAATAGTTATCTGAAATATTTAAAAATAATTACTGTATCTGATACTTCTAAGCAGTTTGAAAACTATTTTTAAAATAAATCTAATGTGAAATTCAGACTAATTGCATCACTGTGTGAATATATTAAATTTGTAAGTATAGTAATTAATTATGAATGATAGCTAAACTTTACATTATATTACTTTTTATCAAATGTTAATGTATTTAAAAAGTAAATTAGTGATTTTTTTTTTTTTTTTTTTTAAATACTTTTAAAATCTTATATGCCAAAACAGAAAAAATCCCATTTGCTTCTTTTTTCTTTTTCTTTTTCTTTTTCTTTTTTTTTTTTTTTTTTTTGGGGGGGGGGGGTGCAAATTTTTTTGTTCGTGCACTGTTTTACTCCTTGGAATTTTCTCAGTTTGGCAGGTATGCAATAATCTTTTTAAACTTGCTTTATGAGATTCTAGAAAATATAAAGAAGTAGAATTGTTCAATATCTTTCACTTGTTTATTTTTATTTTTGTGTGTGTGTGTGTGTTTCCCACCCACTCCCAACAGTTGGCAATCACATGCCACCTGTAATACTTGCAATTTCTAATTTTTCTCCATCTGCAACATAATTGCAAAAATGTCTTTTTAAACTTACCTAATTAGATTCCAGAGCTCATAAAGAAGTAGAATTATTCAATATCACTTTCTCATATAATATTTTATTCCCTCTCGGAAGAAAGTTCTGATAGGTGATAATGTTTTCACGGATGTTTAATATTTCTACAATTCTTTTTCTAATTTATAAAGTAGATTATAGTCACCTAAACAAACCTCAAAATGTCGGCGAATTATAGCATATGACTCATTTATTTGTTTCAGAGGGGGGAATGGATCGATTGGCTCATCATTACTTTCATTTTCATATTTTTCTTGCGAGGAAGATGTGAAAATTTCTTTGTCATCTTCTGTCATCTCGTTTCCATCCAATTCTTTAAATTGCACGAGCTCTGCCTAAGTGAATTTCAGCTGTCTAAAATCACCTATCCCGAAGTCTTCAAAATACCAAATTTCACTGTGCTCAAAATCATTAATTACTTTTTCATCATCCCATATTTCACATTCGATATTTTCCAATTTTGCTTTTTTCAACAACAATAAACAATTTTTAACTACTTTTAGAAAAGGAAATCTTGTATTTTTCGATTAAGAACACATTTTATAATAAGGAAGACTGTTCAAACTTTATTCGAATAACCGAGGACGGTATGTGAAAAATATTTGTTTAAATGGGGAAATTTAACATTGTTCCTGTGAGACTGATTTTGGTTCTAACGAATTTTATTTGAATAAGCGGCATATTCAATTATTCATTACCCAATTACCGTATATTTCCGTGTATAAGCTGAGAATTTTTGAAAATTTTTCAGAAGCTGAATTATATTGGTCGGCTTATATACGGATCTACATTTCTAGCAAAAAACGTACTTTAGAAACAATGATTGAATACATATATTTTAAGCTTAAAAAGTATATTACAATTTAAGTTTACAAAAGGATTATAAATTTTATTAAAAACATTTTAAGTTACCTTACTAAAAAATCCTTAAAAGTTGGTTGATATATTTCGGCTTTCATCCGAAGCCATCTTCAGAACCCGATGACATAAACAAAGATCTTCGGTGGCTCATTCTTCTGACGGGCAACGAAATTATAAAAGAAGAATGAGCCACCGACGATCTTTGTTTATGTCATCGGGTTCTGAAGATGGCTTCGGATGAAAGCCGAAATATATCAATCAACTTTTAAGGATTTTTTAGTAAGGTAACTTAAAATGTTTTTAATTAAAAAGTATATTTAAAGTAAAATAGTGCTATTAAACCTTATTTTTAAATAATTATCACATATAAAACTCTTAAATTAGCAATTTTAAATTTATTTTAAAAAACGCTCGATGTAGTCACGTGTGTTTACATTTTTTTTTGACCTCCAGTAACTGAAGTCATCGGCAGAGTGCACGAACGGAGTAAATTCTCTGTCTGATTCAGAAATAGTATAAGAGAAACTTTAAAAAACAGGACTCTCGATCATATTTTTAATTTATACAATTAAATTTAAATCATCTCTATTTAAAATGTTTCTAGGCTTACACTAGCAAAAGCGGCAAAGCTTCGTTTTTTTTATAGAAGTTTTTTTTTTTTTTTTTTTTTGAAGATTTCCTTGAAGCACTGATAAAAATACTGAAAAGCAGAAATATACAAAATAATTTAGATACGTCATTAAAAAAAATCGATGCAATTGGTCTTTAAATGACTTATTTATGTAAACATCCTGCGGCGGCATTGCATCATCCACGTTAGGGTTAGGTCTCCGGCACCGGCCCGGTATTACGGTAACCATCGTTTTCAGCTGCTGGGACTTGTGTTTGTGTCTGTGTTTGCCTCCCTTCTGATAGGGTTGCCAGAGTTAAAACTACTGCCGTTGCCGAACACACTGCCAACGTTTTACGTCGTAGCTAAGCAAGGTAAGGAATTCTATTGGATAAGCACGCATTTCGCGCAATTTCATTTGACAGATTATCCTGAAGGTTGTATAGATTGGCAATATTTTCTCCATTTTGGCGATATACTCGAACTTTAAAAAGAGTATTTTTTCAATTCGGCTTATACACGGGTTTGCAATTTTGGGCAAATTAATATAGACTAAAGGTCTATCTTTCAATTAATTTTATTAAGCAGTTTCACATACAGTGGAAACGTTAATCTTTAAGTTTTTAAGGGTTTCAATAAAATAACCCGACCAGTGTTCAACTGTTATAACACATCAAATACACAAGTTTTAACAACAAAACAAATTTTATTCAGTGAAACACAAAAAAATATATATTAATAAATAAAGTATATTCAACAGATTTTCAAAGAATAACATATTTAAAGTTACCTCATTTCACAAGTGATGCACAATATGTAGCAGACTAAACTTCACTATGACAAAATCATGACACATCATCATCTTCAAAAGAACACATATATTTCACAGATGAAGAAAAAATACGCCGCGGTCGCCTCGTTGACCAGCGGGAAACGCACCATGATTATATATTTAAAACTGAAGATCACTACCACACTGATTATATTACTGAAGGTTGAAGATCACAATTTGCATATCATTAATTCTATAATCTGATCAAAGTCACTTATAATTTAATTTAATTCACTATTGGATGCTAGCAACTTTATAACTTGATTAAGTAAAAATTTTAATTTCAAAAACTTAACAAATGCGGTTTAAAAAACCGCTAAACAAAATCAACATCAATGAAACTATCAAATTAAACAACCTCATTTCAAAAAACATCGATTATCAATTTTTAAATTTTTTAGTTTTCGCGAATAACGAAAAACTTCAAACTTTATCCCTTTTAACAGGGTACAGACTTAACAACAAACTTAAACAGTTAACATTTGTAAAAATAACAATAACAATGGCAGCCATCATTTCTTTAAAAGCAATAGCCAAAAAAACATAACTAGCTCAGCTGTACCAACATCAGTACTTAGCCATCAACAGCTTAGAGCTGCTCAATCATTCACAAACAGCCACTTCATTTCTAATTGAAGACTAGCTGCCCATTGCTGACAACTGCCGATAACTGCACTTTAACACTCGCATCGCGATCTCTTTATACTGACCGCCAAGTCAAAAATCTACATATAAACAATGCATTACCATTGCCACTCAACGGTCACAGCCAAAAATACAACTTACTATAATCATTTCAATAACAGTGGCAACAGTAAAAATTAAGAAAATTAAGCAGAGCAAGTTTGGCAACGACAACAATGTAAACAAAACATCGTTAGTAATGGCGCGATGCAAGTAAAAGATGGCTGACCGAGTTTAAATAGAGAAAACTTTTAAATTCAAATTAAAGGTAAGTTAACAACTATATATATAAAATATAAGCATTTATATTCATAAAATTAACAATTTTTTATGTGCGAGGACAATTGATAGATATCAATTGCCCCCCACCGCAGCATATATAAAAAAAATAAATTTAACAAAATACCATCATGAGATTCCCCATAGTCCATAAGAAGTGTCACAAGTGATGTAATAAACTAATTACTAGATAACCATTGACAAAAAAAATTTTCAAGTGATGAAAAACAACTCCCCACTCTGCAGATATACTAAAGAAAAAGTGATATGAAAAATATACATTATATACAATATTAATTATATGATGCAATATTCAAACTATGAACAAGAGTAAATATGAGGTATATATACAAGAAATGAATATATATGCAATATATGAAAAATTATGAAAAATGAATATATATATACAATGAACAAATACGCAAGGCGCCTCACGATTTCACACATACATTCACACCATGATAACATAATAAAAAAATTATGAAAAGCATCTACAGAGCGAAGAAATTTATTCAAACACAAAAGATTTATATAAAGATCACTTTTATAAATTTTAACAAATCACTTTTTGTCAACGGCTTCGTAAACTGGTCGGCAAGATTTAATTTAGAGGAAATATATTCAATATGGAATTTGCCCTCATCAAACCAATCCCTTATAAAAAATAGTTTAATATTAACATGACGCGTGTGGAAACTCTCAATCCTGGACTTTGTAAAACGTATTGCAGCCTGATTATCAGCATATAGGGTAGGTATTTCAAAATTATTTTCTATCAGATTTAAATTAGAACATTCACATAAAATATTATAAAACCAGTCCTGCTCACGAACACAATCACACATAGAAACAAATTCTGACTCCATCGTTGATATGGTAATCCCTTTCTGTTTATTAGTACGCCAAGAAACAGCAGCACTATCCAAAAGAATTAACTGGTCACCCATAGAAACATAGTCGTCCCTATTAGCGGCGAAGTCGGCATCAGAATAAGAAATTAGTTTAACCTGTGTGCATTTAAGATGGAGCTTATATTGACTGGTGAATTTTATATATCCAAGAAGTTTAAGTAAACCCTGCCAATGTTTAATACCTGGATTTTGTTGGAACTGTGAAAAAATGTTAGTGGCATATGCAATATCGGGTCTAGTACGGTTTGAAATGAAAGAAATACAACCTAAGAGATTTCTGTAAGGTAAATGAGAAGCCTCATCGATGTCCTCTTGAATAACCGGACAATCACTTTTTGAAAATTTGATACCTTTAACAATAGGTAAGGAGGAGATAGGTACACGGTGATTTTGAAACCTCTTACTGACTTCGTCAATATATTGATTTTGGTGGATCAAAACTCCTGTATCTGTATACTCAAACTCCACACCTAACAACTTGCGTGTGATACCCAAAATTTTCAAATCAAACTTTGATTTCAACAAACTTAAAATGTCATTAGCTTGAGATTCAGTCCTGGCAAAAACAACGATGTCGTCAACATAAACCAATAAAACAGAGAAATCATAATATGAATATGCACAGTTACAATTTTCAAATTTATTAAAACCAAGTTCCAACAATACTTTATTTAATTCATAAAACCATAATCTGCCTGACTGGTGTAATCCGTACAGTGCTCTATCCAGCTTACAGACCCAGTCTTCTTTACCTTTTTCAGTAAAGCCAACTGGTTGCCTCATGTAAATTTCATCCTTTAAGGGAGCGTACAGATAGGCACACTTAACATCACACTGTACATTAAACCAACCGTAACATGAGACTAAAAGGGAGAAAAAAAATCTAACAACAGAAAAATTTATAACAGGCGAAAAGGTCTCATCATAGGATTCACCCTGGACCTGGTTGAAACCTTGCGCAACCAATCTAGCCTTGTATCTGACAATGTTGCCCGACTCGTCACGCTTTACTGTGTAGACCCAGCGGTTTCCCAACGCAGTTTTGTTCTCAGGGAGTTTCACAAGATGCCAGACTCCTCTCGTGGCCATACATTCCAATTCCTCCAGCATAGCCTCATGCCACTCTTCAGACTGTGCAGATTTTAAAGCCTGTTTATACGTTCTCGGGACCACCACATCTAGTCAACTAGTCGTGCTGGACACGGAAGGTATAACATTAGGATTAACAACTCCAGAAAAATTATTAAACTTAGAAAAATCAAAATCAGCAGGGTTAAAATCAATACTATTTGAATTACAAAAATTTTCGACATCATTAGGTGACCTGAGACAACACTTTTTACCCTCTCCATCAGGATAATAATAAATATCGACCTTTTTCCCCTTAGGACGATGTACAACCTTCCGGTACCATATGGGATTGGACATCCAGTTATGAGAAGTAGTATGGGGGGTAACTTGAGGAGCAGGAGTAGCAGGAGAGACGGCTGGGACGACAACTTCAGTCTCGCTGGGCAAGACCCCAGAGGTACCAGGCTCCGGACCAGGAAGAAGGTACCGGTCAACGGGCCGTGGTTGTTCCTCCGGGACAAGCACCAACTCAAAAGAAGAGTCGCCCATCACCGCTCCACTGCGTAAAACATCACCGCTTTCAACAAAAGATACGTTTATCGTTTCCACAACTTTCTTCTCATCTTCCAACCAGACCCTGTAACCACGAGTACGTAATGCATAGCCCACAAGGACACCACGTTTTGATTTGGAGTCTAACTTGTGCTTACGCCTGACTTTTGGAACACCCACATATGTCAAAGTACCGAATGGTCTTAAGTGTCGAACAGAGGGTTTATTTCCTGAATAGAGTTCAAATGGAGTTTTGGAGTTCCCGCCATGACAAATACGATTCCACGTATAATTAAAGTGTAAACATGCTTCAGGCCAAAAATCATCAGATAAACCACTGGACTTTAACATTGCCCGAACACAGTTCATAATTGTTTGGTTGAACCTCTCACAAACTCCATTTTCTTCTGGTGTGTAAAAGTTGGTCAATTCATGATTTATTCCATTTTCTCTACAAAAACCCTTAAAAAACTCATTATCAAATTCCTTGCCATTATCAGTTCTGATCGACTTCAACTTGGTTCCCAAAAACCTTTCGGCCCTCAAAACATGTCTCTTAAAAATATCAAAACACATAGATTTTTCCTGGATAGGGTAAACGGATGATCTACCAGAAAAATCATCTATTATTGACAGAAAAAAACGTTCACCTTTTTTACCAGGAATTTTAATAGGACCCCAAGTATCCATAAAAAGTCGATCTAAAGGTTTTTTGGAAGAAGAATGACTTAAGGGTTTGAAAGAAATACGATTTTGCTTACTCACATGACAGGGATCACAAAAAAAATTATCAACTGATTTTAAATTGGGCAGACCTTTTATAGCAGAATTACGGATAGTATTAAAAATTAAGTCAGGGCTTAGATGATCAAAACGAAGGTGCCAGGTATCAAAGTCTTTTATATTAACAGATTTTATTACAGGAAAAGCTGAAATTTCAGTATTATCATTTAGATTTTCATTAGAATTCTGCCCCCCATTCAATTTAACACTGTGCTTGTTCTTAAGTACTTTTGGAAATGTATAATAAATCCCGTCATGGAGTTTAGCAGAGAAAAGGAAATTACCATACTTGTCGACCACGTTTATTTTGCCGGCCTTACCAATAAATTTAGCACCACCCTGGTCGAATCTAGAACCACTCAAAAGATTTTTCCGCAAGTTCGGCGAGTACAAAACGTTCCAAAGTTTAATAACAGTCCCATTAAAATTCAGTTCTACTTCACCTTTACCAGTAATGGGAAAAGTGACACCATCAACAGCCACGTGTAGCTCATCACCGGAAATTTCAGAAAAATTACAAAAAAAGGATTTATCTTTACAGAAGTGATGAGAGGCCGCCGTATCATAAGCCCAGCTGCCCTCTCTATCAAAACTACTTAAATTTGCTTCAGCAATGAAATTTTGAGCTTTAGGAGTTTTATCACGTTTTGACTGTTGACTAGAGCCACCCCTCTTAGAAAAATTACTTCTGAGTGGTTTTTCTTTTTCTTTTGCAGCTAGATCATTATTTAACTTAACTTTACAATCTTTAATTACATGGCCTTTTTTCCCACACCTCCAACAAGTAAAAACAGGCCTACGTTTAAATTTTACATTTTGGGCCTCAATAGAACACTCCGTTCTACTTTTATCAAAATTTCTAAGTTGAAGGCGTGTTTCCTCGGCACACAGCTCAACAATAATATTTTTAAAGTTAAAGTCCTTATCAGGCCAACGAAGAATTTGTTGAACAACCTGATCAAATTTATCAGGTAAGTATCTCAAAACTTGAAAACATATATATTCATCTGCGATAGGTTTATTAATGGATTTTAACTGATCAGCAATTTTAGATATTCTAGCTGCAAAAATACCAATAGATTCGCCAGGTTCTAAAAAAACATGTCATAATTTCAGAAAATAATTTCATATGATGACTTCTACTATCTGGCTGGAAGTTAACCTTTAAGATTTTCCACGCCTCTGAGGGGTCAGTACATTCACTTATTAAACTTTTAAACTCACTATCAATATTCAAATATAAAATTGACATGGCAGCATTCTGCCTTCTTTTAAAGTCTTGCACTGCCTCCTCAGACACGGTTTCACTAACTTTAGGCTTAGTTTCGTCACCAGTGACGATATCATAAGCATTTTTTTCCATAAGTAAAAATTTAATGTCACACTTCCAACCAGAGTAGTTAGTGGCATTTAACTTAGTGATTTGAGGTACAATATTATAAGCCATTTTTAAATAGTTACTTAATTATCAATTATACAGAAAACAAGAAAAGAACAACTGGTCAAGTTTAAAAGATACCCTCAAAAAAACCGGCCCATAACCAAATAATATAGACTAAAGGTCTATCTTTCAATTAATTTTATTAAGCAGTTTCACATACAGTGGAAACGTTAATCTTTAAGTTTTTAAGGGTTTCAATAAAATAACCCGGCCAGTGTTCAACTGTTATAACACATCAAATACACAAGTTTTAACAACAAAACAAATTTTATTCAGTGAAACACAAAAAAATATATATTAATAAATAAAGTATATTCAACAGATTTTCAAAGAATAACATATTTAAAGTTACCTCATTTCACAAGTGATGCACAATATGTAGCAGACTAAACTTCACTATGACAAAATCATGACACATCATCATCTTCAAAAGAACACATATATTTCACAGATGAAGAAAAAATACGCCGCGGTCGCCTCGTTGACCAGCGGGAAACGCACCATGATTATATCATTTAAAACTGAAGATCACTACCACACTGATTATATTACTGAAGGTTGAAGATCACAATTTGCATATCATTAATTCTATAATCTGATCAAAGTCACTTATAATTTAATTTAATTCACTATTGGATGCTAGCAACTTTATAACTTGATTAAGTAAAAATTTTAATTTCAAAAACTTAACAAATACGGTTTAAAAAACCGCTAAACAAAATCAACATCAATGAAACTATCAAATTTAACAACCTCATTTCAAAAATCATCGATTATCAATTTTTAAATTTTTTAGTTTTCGCGAATAACGAAAAACTTCAAACTTTATCCCTTTTAACAGGGTACAGACTTAACAACAAACTTAAACAGTTAACATTTGTAAAAATAACAATAACAATGGCAGCCATCATTTCTTTAAAAGCAATAGCCAAAAAAACATAACTAGCTCAGCTGTACCAACATCAGTACTTAGCCATCAACAGCTTAGAGCTGCTCAATCATTCACAAACAGCCACTTCATTTCTAATTGAAGACTAGCTGCCCATTGCTGACAACTGCCGATAACTGCACTTTAACACTCGCATCGCGATCTCTTTATACTGACCGCCAAGTCAAAAATCTACATATAAACAATGCATTACCATTGCCACTCAACGGTCACAGCCAAAAATACAATTTACTATAATCATTTCAATAACAGTGGCAACAGTAAAAATTAAGAAAATTAAGCAGAGCAAGTTTGGCAACGACAACAATGTAAACAAAACATCGTTAGTAATGGCGCGATGCAAGTAAAAGATGGCTGACCGAGTTTAAATAGAGAAAACTTTTAAATTCAAATTAAAGGTAAGTTAACAACTATATATATAAAATATAAGCATTTATATTCATAAAATTAACAATTTTTTATGTGCGAGGACAATTGATAGATATCACAAATTTCTGCAGGGAAAAATGTACTCTCGGCTTATATACGGATCGGCTTATATTCGGAAATATACGGTAAGTGGGTATGACTGTATAGTTATGTATATACTAGCAGGCTTTGCCCGCTTCGCTGATCAGTATATTTAAATGATTTCTTTTTAATAGAATAATTGAAACTTTTCAATAAATATATTTCAATTGCCGACTATTTTCATCACAGCTTTATTATGGGACCTCCTTGGCGATATTAAATATTTTTTGAACTTCTCGAATCTGTACAACAAAACTCATTAAAACGAATATTCTCTAATACAGTCCAATAGTAAAGTTAATTCTTCGAATATTCTGGAAATAGTCGAAGGTGTTACTCATGCAGCAAAAGTTACTATTCGATGAATGTTCTGGAACAGTCTAAAAAGCAGTCACTTGTCCCACAGGAGTAAAGACAATAACATCAAATACTCCAGAGCAGAAATCTTTGCTAGCTCACAAAAAATATCCAGTCTCTTAGAGCTCAATCCCTAAAGTGCAATTACTCAGAAGAAGTCTCTGAATCGTAGTGACTACATACTCTCTCGCAGAAATCAACTCACTCCTATTTATAACTTTTGAAGATGATTCCATCGAGAATCCCATGGAAAGATTGAGATCTGTGCTCCCGTGTGTTGGAGAGCTTCGGAAATTCTAAACTACCATTTTTCACCAAATTTGGTCGCCCACTCATCAAGTTTGTCACCAAGGCTGACCCCACTGAAAGTGAATGAACTGCCCTTTTATTTTCACTTTGCCTGTAAAACTACTTTCATTGCAACAGTACAATTGATGCAGGGCAAAGAATTAATCCCTTATAACAATATGCTATGAGCACTATTTCTGCCTCATTTTAGACAACTAATGTTTTTATGGTTATATATATTTCCCATTAAATGTATTTTTATTTATTTATTTAAATATTAATTTGAATTTATCAAATATTTCTGCACGACGGCATACAAGTGGAATCACACATATGAGTTCGTTTATTTGTGTGATAAATTAGCGTAGTGATTGGTATATGAAAAATAAATAAGTGAACATTATCGTGCTACACAACTTTATTAAATTTCTCCCTTGGCGGCTTTTGAATTTTTGGCGCCATATTAGCAATGGATATATGTATATATATTTTTTAAATAATTTCTTGTATAAAAATGGGAGCCCTATTTTGCTGATACTTTTATCGGACACCTTTTCGTTAATTTATAAGAATTCTTCATATTCTGTTTATATTTTTAATTGTTTTTAGACTTAAAATAGTGCTTGCTGAAATAAATTTTCCATTTTTAAAACTGCATTTTTTTTCTATAAAATTATCCACTGAGATAAAAATAGATCATTTGTGTGGCTACTATTTCAGTTTATAATTTTTGTCTTTTTGTAATATTTTATAATTTATTTATATTTTTGATGCTTTACTTAGATTAAAATGGCTGTTGCTAAATTAAACTTCTTGGCGAAAAACATTTGGTATATTTCAACGCCAAAATTAAAAAAAATAGCCCTGTAGGATCTATAAGTAAAACTGATAAAATAAATTTATAATTCATAGAGTTTATTGTAGTAAAGAAACGCTATGCAGTCGAATGTGACATCATGGACAGTTTTTTTTTTTTTTTTTTTTTATAACAACTTGACAATAAAAATAGTAGTTAAAAAAAAATGTTTTAGAACAACATGTAATATTATCATAAAGTATATTAGCACTTCATCAATGTGCATAAAATTTTCAAATTGATAATGACGTCAACTTTTCAAAGATGCATAATTTAATATTTTATAATTTTTTATATTATAATTTTGGTTCAACAGAAGTTCACCACCTATCTTCTAAAAATCCACAGATGGTTTTAACATCAGGAACAAAACTCTGATTCATTTCAAGGTTTAAGAAAAGTTGCTAGATTATATTCATCCTGTATTTCCCTTTGATACAGTTTATTACGCCCATATCTAAAGGTTGAATTTTTCATGTAGCATTTGATGAAAATGACATTATGTAATGTTTTTAAGCTGAATGCTTGTGTTTATGGGCAACACAGTTATCAAACTAATCATTGTACAAGCTAGCAAAATGCACATGCTCTAAAGTAGTAGAAACAAGTATTTCTGAATGATGAGAGAGGAACAGACAGAAATACATATCCAATTGTGCATTTATTCAAAGAAAATACATAGGAAAAGTGAAGCTTTAGTTTTAACTTTAAAAGTTTGTTTAAACTTATTCAAATGGAAAAACTTCGCAATATCCGATACTAATGTTTTCAGTTGTTTATTGTAACCAGTCTCAGACTTTATTAAAGCATAGTAGATTCAAAGGGAGCAATAAAAGTTTGTACTAATCTATACTTTGTTACATCCAATCTTGTTTTAAGTGGACTTTTTTTTTAAATTATTTATTTATTTTGGGAGGGGGGGGACTGTTTGTTTTAAACTGTGCCAACACTGTTTAAAGAATGTTGTTTAATGACTAAAGCTTTGGATATATAGCACTTAATTTACAAACTGTAAATTTCAAATATACTTTTTCAGTCAGTTTTCCTTTTTATATACAATGGGTAATCAAATTATTAGATTTTTTTTTTTTTTTTTTTTGACATTTTTTTAAATACTAGATTCATACATATATATATATATATATATATATATATATATATATTTCTTGTTTCATTTTCATTCCAGGTCAAATGAGAGAATATCTACTGAAAAGAGGGAAAGACATATGTGGAAGTGAGGCTGAAATAAAAAATTACAATCGATATGTGTACCTGATGATAAAATTCAAGATATATGCAATATGTTTAAATGTGGGAATAGCTGAAGCTCGTAATAAATATGTTTAAAGTGTGTTTTTGACTTTTCCTTAATAAATGGAAAAAAAAAAGAAATCATAATAAATCTTTTTTAAATAATTTGCTTTGTCCTTTTCTGTCCTTACCCATTTTGGGTACTTACCTTGGTATTTATTTTTCAGTGAGTTCTATTCATATATAAAGTATCTATGATTAGTATATAGTATGATATTATGTATATATATATATAGAGTTTTAAGGTAAATTTAAGAAAAAAAATTGAAAGTTTTTACAGAATTTTTATTTATTTTTTATTTTATAAAGGCTAAAAAAAATGTATATCAATCTGAAAATAATAATGCAGTATTACATCATACATTTTTCGCAAATTATTTGATTTAAATAACAGTACTTTTTGAATAATATATTTGAAGATTTTTATAAAGTCATTTTATTTAAATTAATAAGAACTTTCTTTTTTTAAATGAGAAAGAGCTGGTAATAATCACAAAAATTAAGATGCAATACTAGGGCTGATTGATACTAATTTAAATATCTTAAAACTTATGGCAATACTTGCAACTCATTTCTAAAATAACATTCAGGAAAGAAACATTTTGGTTAAAACTTAAAATAGTATAATTATTTTTAAAAGGAATATAAATTATATTAAAAAAAAAAAAAAAAATGTTCAAAACTAACTAAATTTAAAATATTTTTTACTGTACCATTGTACAACACTTATTTTTTAAAGTTTTTTGAAAAATAATTCAAAGAATTCTTAAGGCTGCTCTCAAATAAAAACTCACAATTTTTTGAGATGATATAAAGGCTGTTTTCAATGATTGAAAAAAGAAAAAAATGTAGATATCATTTTTAAACAGTAGAAAATAGAATAATGTTTGATGTTTTTAGAAATTTTTTATTTTATTTTTTTATTTTAATTATCTTCTAGTATAGCTCCGTACCATTTTAATTTGTAAACTCTTAATAATTGAGATATTATTTTTGTAGTAATAAAGAAATATATATGCAGTGGAGAGTCAAATATCTGCACAGCTCAGGACCAGATGTGCATTTGGCGGATTTTGGAGCCCATAAAAAATCATTTTCAATTTGAATAATAAAACCAGAATATTAATCAAATTAAACATATACAAGTGAATAATAACACAATTTCACTTGTATATTAAATTATTAGGTATATAAGAATAACACTGAACATTAAATATATATATAAAGAAAACAATAAATGAAAAATGAAAAAATATTCGTCAAATTTAGACAAAATCTGTTCACATGCAGTTTGTTTTAAACTACACTTTAACATGCACACATACATCGAGATTTTTTTTTTTTTTTTTGTCTATTGTAAATAGTTATCAATTCTTATTTTGTAACTCAAATTTATTTTTCAAAGCATTTAACTCAATTCTTCCGTAAACTATGTATTTATCAGATAGCATTTAAAAAAAATAATTTATTGTTTTCCTCATTGATAATGATCATCATAATAATCATAATTTTCTATGGATTAATTTAATATATTGTTGATAATTTCTTTATCAGAAACTTGGTTCTTGCAGTTTTTCATATTTTTATTATTGTAATCATAAAATGCAAGCACAAAGTCTGCATTCAGGATCCTTTACAAAAATTCTGCTTTGCAGTTTTGTAACTTAAATTTCATTTTTTGTATCTGAAAAGCTGTGCAAATTTCAGACTTTGACGGATTTTAGATCGGCAGATTTCTGGCTCTCTCTGTCTCTCTATATATTTTCTTACTTTTTCTTTTTTTTCTTTAAGTACGTCAAAGTTGGCAATTTAGTTGATGATTTTCATCCCTTTTTTGTGATGTGAAAGTTTACAAATTAGAGTTTTGAGAAGTATTGTATTTAGAGAAAAAATTTAAACTTATTTCCCGTTTTAGGCATTTCAATGCAGAATTGCCACGCTACCTGGAAATCCTGGAACAGTCAGGGAATTTGAAAATTGACCATGAAAGTCAGGGAAAAGTCAAGGAATTTTAATATTTTAGCCAGAATCTTGAAAAGTCAGGGAATTTCATACAATGATTGCCAAAAAAAATTAAATTTTCCTCCAATGTAGAGTCATTTTTCTTGTTTTTTTCTTAGCTTTTGCCATTTTTTAAAAACAAGACTTCTTAGAAAGTCCCCGCATGGAGGGCAATCTGTCCTTAGGTCAAAGTAATATGTAACTTTTGTGTTTTCAAGTTTTACCATAATTATTTTGCCCTCAATGCAACCAATGCACAATATGTGGCTAGACTGGAATTTTCTTAGAACATGTCTGGAAAACCTGGAAAAGTCAGGGAATTTCATTCTCCTATTTGAGTGGTAACCCTGTCAATGGTAATGTCAGAAAAAGTCATACATTTTCATCAAAAATTAGTTCTGTGAATCTGTTGAAAATTTTACATTATTTACCACAACGTTATCCGTTTAAGAACAGCTTTAAAAATGCTTCTCACCATTTCCCACCAATTTCAGAATACCGTGTTAATGAGTGGGTAAGGTAAAAGTAAGATAACTAATCTTCCATTTTAAAATCCTTGTAGCATAAAATTTACTTATAGTAATATTAGCATAAAAATTGAATGGTTAACTGTTCACTAATCAAAATAAGAATTCATTTGTAGCACAACATTCTAAGAAATCACTATTAGAAGCTTTGCAGGTGCCATCTATATGAAATAAACAGAGTTAATTATTTGCATTCCATTATAAGTACCATTCCTTGCATCCCTTTTTATTTTTTGAATATATATATATATTTAGATAAAAATTGATTACTGATTTAACTTTCAAAAATACCCAGTTTTGTGGTATTCACACAGGCCTTAGGTAAATACCCTAAATTTGGCTAGTATAAATAAAATTAAAAGCAACTGCTGGTTGAAAAATAATGTTATAATAACAAAAAGTAACAGATGGTAGGAAAGTCCTGCTATAATAGCAAAAATTAAAAGCAACTGATGGTAGAAAAGTAATGCTATAGAATAGCAATAAAAAAGCATCTATTGGATGTGAATTACTGCTAGAATAGCCGAAAGTGCAAGCAAGTGGTGGTCTTGATTGCTGCTAGGCCAGCAACTTATTCAAACAACACAAATTGGATTATGTATGCTGGACAAGCAATAAAAGAAAGCCAATACACACCATGATATGCTGGTAATTCTGGTGGAACCAGCAAATATTAATGCTAGTTTTTATGCTATTTTACTTGCTGGGATACAGCATTTAATGCTAGTCCAGCAAACAAATACCAGAATGAAAAGCTGGATTATGTATGCTGGACAAGCAATAAAAGTGGGCCAAAATACACCATGACAAGCTGGTAATTCTGGTAGAACCAGCAAATATTAATGCTAGTTTTATGCTATTTTACTTGCTGGGATACAGCATCTAATGCTAGTCCAGCAAACAAATACCAGCATGAAAAGCTGGATTATGTATGCTGGACAATCAATAAAAGTGGGCCAAAACACACCATGACAAGCTGGTAATTCTGGTAGAACCAGCAAATATTAATGCTAGTTTTATGCTATTTTACTTGCTGGGATACAGCATCCAATGCTAGTCCACCAAACAAATACCAGCATGAAAAGCTGGATTATGTATGCTGGACAAGCAATAAAAGTGGGCCAAAATACACCATGACAAGCTGGTAATTCTGGTAGAACCAGCAAATATTAATGCTAGTTTTATGCTATTTTACTTGCTGGGATACAGCATCTAATGCTAGTCCAGCAAACAAATACCAGCATGAAAAGCTGGATTATGTATGCTGGACAAGCAATAAAAGTGGGCCAAAACACACCATGACAAGCTGGTAATTCTGGTAGAACCAGCAAATATTAATGCTAGTTTTATGCTATTTTACTTGCTGGGATACAGCATCCAATGCTAGTCCACCAAAGAAATACCAGCATGAAAAGCTGGATTATGTATGCTGGACAAGCAATAAAAGTGGGCCAAAACACACCATGACAAGCTGGTAATTTTAGTGGCTCTAGCAAATATTAATGCTAGTTTTATGCTATTTTACTTGCTGGGATACAGCATTTAATGCTAGTCTAGCAAAGAAAAAAAACATCTGTTGGTTGTGAATTTCTGCTAGAATAGCAAAAAGTGCAAGCAAGCAGTGGTCGTGATGGCTGCTAGACCAGCAAAATATTCAAGCTACACAAGCTGGAATATGTATGCTGGACAAGCATATAAAGTGTGCCAAAACACACCATGACTTGCTGATAGTTCTGGTGGAACTAGCAAATATTTATGGTAGTTTTATGCTATTTTACTAGCTGGGATGAAGCATGTAGTGCTTGCCTAGCAAACAAATACCAGCATGAATTTCGACTTGGGTATACAATGCATTATGCGCGTATGACTTTTCGCGAGTTTAGGAGAAAACCTCGAAAATTTTCAAACAGTTGGCCAACGACCGTAACCGGATTCAAACACAGCCTCCTCCGTCCACCATATTAAATTAAGAATGAGTATTATAGAAATATCTTATGTTTAACTTTCCGTACATCAGTATTATAATTAGTAATAAACTGATCATCATTTTACTAAACGTACTTTTAATGCATTTAAGTAAATTACATTAAGCTAAAAAAAACTAGTTTTAATATAGAAAGACATACCATACAAATATATATTTATATTAAATATAAAAACTAGTCGTACATTGATTAAAATTTGAATATCTGTCGTATAAAAAAAAATTAATTTAATTTTCACTAATTTCAGAATACAAATGGGCATTTTATTTGAAATCTAGGATTTGTTACAAACTTTTCGCTCCAATGTTACATTATAAAAGAGACACATTATCTTCTGAGTTTCTAGTAAGTCATTCGTTATCTTTAAATTTTACGAAGTATCATTAACTAACAACAAACAACTTCAATCTGTTTTGCTAAGCTTTGATTTCCGCTTGCGAATTATTAGTTGTCTCTATTTTCAATGTGACAGCTAACATTTTTGAAATACTTTATTTTTATCGTAGTAATTGCCTCAAATGACACAAAAGTTGAAGTGAATTATCATCGTGGAAACTGAAATTCTATTCGAAAATATTTTAGGAAATTGGAGCAGCTATAGTTTCGTGTTAATAAAACGTTAAATTTGAATATTTAAAGACAGTTATAATATAGTTAAGAAGACAGGATTATTTTTCAAAAACCAAATGCGAATGATCTATTTTAAATTGTAAGGAATGATGTGATAATGATAAGTTATTTTAAGTATAATACATTATAAAAAATGAATAATTTACTATTCCTTATATATTTTCAAGTTTTATTAAAATATAATATTTTATTCAACAACGGTAAAGATTGCATGAAAATAATGTTTCGAGTAACTGATTACAAACTAGTAATAATAATAACAATAATAAATAATTATAATATTAATAATAAAATATGAAGAAATATGTATTTATTTTTAAATTAATTTATCCATTAATAAAATGTCCTAAAGTTTATAAAAATATTTATATAAATCTCGATTGCTAGGTTTATGAACATTAATGCAAAACAATTTTTAAAGAATTTTGTATAATCATTTAAGTCAGTTCAGTGGCTATATACGGATAAGTTTTCAATGAAAAATAGTGGTATCCAGACATCGGAAGTTTGACAGCTGTACAATATCATGCTTGCCAACATCCTAATGAATATTCCGTAGTATTGTTTCTCCTGCCCTTTTTTCTACACCAATAAATTTTTAGAATAATATTTTCTACGTGTAATTCCGATTAAATAATAAGAGAAATATTCTAAAAAAACACTGGTGTAAAAAAAAGCGTGACTATCAATACTACGGAATATTAATTAGGATGTTGGCAAGTACGCAATATGCATATGGCTGGACACAAAACTTTGATTTAAATCAAAATTTGGATATAGTTTCTTTAGTTATGTTATTTCTTCATTAGTATGAATAGCAAACCCAGTCAACGAAATTTTTGCAACATCATTGCATTTTTCAAATGAAAGACAATACGGAACCGCTGTTTTTAACCCTTTCAGGGGCAGTGGTTGCATTGTTCAACCACAAATTTTAATTCAAAATTACAAAAACTGTCCCCGGAAATTTTTTATAAAATTTTTCTTTTATAACTTAGACGAATAACATCATTTATTTCCTGTCTTTTAATAATGTTGGTGATTTCGGGTGGCTTTTGATTTTAATTGAAGAAAATTTGCTTGCCCCTGAAAGGGTTAATGGATAGATAAGATAAAACTCTTTGCCTTTTCAATTCTTTTTTCAGAACGCTTATCTAATCCAAAATCGCACATGGCACAATATTGTCTAAAATATTGTATAGCACAGATATTGGGAAAAGTTTATTAATATTTTGGTTACCATTTTTAACATTATTCTACCTAAATCCGACTTACAGATAAATGTGCTATTCTTTTACTAATGATTTAAAAAAAATTCTTTACTTAATCGCAGAAATGTAATGATTAAATAAATAAATAAATAATAATAATAATAAAATTTGTTATTAAAAGGTAGTAGTATTCAAAATATAGAGCAGAACATATTCTTGCATACTGGACAATTTGAATATTTGTACATTAATATTCTATCAATAATGCATTGCAAAGGAATATTTTATTAGATTATAGATTTTTTACTTTTGAATATGCCTCACTGCTGAGAGAATGCCTTTATAAGAATTTAAAGGTTTTTTTCATATATTTTCTGACATTTTTCACTGAAATTTTATGCTGAAATTTTAATTTCAGTTGTAGTTTTGCATGTATGTACAGTCGAGGGAAAAAAAGCAACACCCGCTGTTATTTCGTTATGAGTTGACGTAGAAAAGTATAATAGGACAACAGGAAATTAAACAGGGAAATTAAACAACAGGAAATTAAATGTTTTTTTTTTTTTTTTTTTTTTAATGACGTGAAATCTTGAATTAGAGGTCATCGGCATATTGAAATGAGCACGAACTTTGATTTTTTGAATAGCAACACCCAATTTTGACTTCATAATTGACTTCCAGAGTATCTGGCACGGCGGAAAAGTATGCATTTTGTATAGTTTATCTTTTGTTTTCTTTGAGTTATAACCTTAATTAAGTGGTTATCTGCAAATCTAAAAAAAAAAAAAAAAAAAGATCAGACAAGAACGGAACAAAATTTTGTTTCACACAGAAAATTTTTTAAGGAAAAAATAAATAAATAAATAAATACCGTAATTTCTGGTAGATACCCCGCAGGTTATATAATCCAGTTTTGCACCAGAAATTTCAATTGATAAATAAATTTATATTTGTACGAGCTCTTCCTTCGAAAAAGTATAGATTTCTCTGTTAAATAAAATTTCTGGTGGAGAAATGACACATCTTACCTGCGGGTTATCTACCAGAAATTACGGTAAATAAAAAGACAAATGGTAATACATTTGGATATTTGGAACATAATGATCAGCACCCTAGCTATCCCTGATTTCGGTATTTTATTAAGTGCGAAAGTTCTACCCGTTCTTGGATATGCAAATTTGTCATGGAATTGATGTCACACATGACATTATAATGGCGCAAATCGTCGGCCAACCAAACGTATGGATGCCTCACATATAAATGCGTCGTGTCTCACAAAGTTAATGATAATCATCTAGAAAAAATACGTCAGAGGGTGAAAGCGAAAACAAGCATATAAGATTGTTTATTATACGAATTCGATAAAAAGAGTACGGTAGCTGCAGCATGTCGCATTGTTTGTCAAGTTTATGGGGAGGATGCAATAGACGAAAGCACATGTCGTCGATGATTTCGTAAATATAGGGAAGGAGACAGAAGCTGCCAAGATCAGGCAAGGGGTTGACGGCCATCACACGTTGGAAACGACGATATTGACCAAGCCATAAGGAACAACCCGAACCCAACCCTGCAAGGAGACCAACAACGTACACCAGGCAACGGTCGAGAGACGGTTGGTTAAGTTGGGTTTTACGAGAAAGTTGGATCGTTGGATTCCACATACCCTGACAGCTAATCAATGGGATGACCGAATCGCCACCTGTGCTTCCTTGCTTTCCCGGTACAAAAATGACCCATTATTGACACGAATTGTGACAGGAGATGGAGTGGGTTATGTACCATAACGTAAAGCGTCGTAGGACTGCGTGTCGACCTTCTGATCCTCCTGCATCGACTTCAAAAGCTGAAGAAGATGTTATCCCAAGAAGATGTTATTGAGAGTGTGGTGGGTTGTGCAGGGAATTATTCACTGGGCGGTCCTGTCACTCAACCAAACCATCAATGCTGCCTTCTACTGTCTACAGTTAGACAGGCTGCCTTCAAATTTGGTAGCAAAGCGCACAGGTCTTATCAATCGTCGCGGTGTTATCCTTCATTACGATAACGCCAGGCCATATGATGCTGTCATCACTCACCAAATGTTGCTGGGATTTCGTTGAGAGGTTTTACCCCACGCTCTCTATTCTCTTGACTTGGCCCCAACTGACTATCGCCTATTTCGTGCATTGAACAATTCCTTCAGTCAGAAAATCTTTGGTAATCTTGGTGCTCTGAAAACTGCCATCCAAGACTTTTTTGATTCGAAACCGCCCGAATTTTGCCGCCGTGGGATTCATCTCCTACCAGAAAGATGGTAAGAGGTCATAGATAACAATGGGGATCATGCACAATAATAGGTACTGCTCATTTTTCGTTCAATAGCTCTTATTTATGGGTAATAAAAAACGTGTAAACGAACTCGCCCAATACTTAAGTGCAATATCACTTAATAATGTAAAATGTAAATATATATCTGAATACATTAAATTTTTAAATATAATACACTTCAAATTGATCAAACAATGTTCGATATTTGAAAAATGTGCGATATTTTTCAATAAAAAAGTGCCTATCATAGCAACATGGTCCCCAATAAAACTTAAATTTTCTTTCACATTAATAAAAGATATTTATTGTATGTTGTTGACGTGACATAATGTACGAACTTCAATAATATAAATACACATAACTGTACATAAATGTTTAACAAAATTCATATTAATTAACGGTATTGTATGGTGATGAATTAAATCTTTTTAAGCAAATAAAAAATTTCAATACAACAACAACGCATGAACTACATCTTTTCAGATAAATTACTGTAAGGTATCATAAAGTACGCATTAAACATTTTCAATCGTACTTACCAGTTTTTGGATAGTTAAACTGTTTGAAACTGTACGATTTGTTTTTAAAATTTCTATAAAAATATAGTTTCTTAATTGAAATATATTTCTAAAAGTATTTTTTTTTTTAAAGAATAAAGTGTCCTTAAAACAATAATTCTACCCCCTCCCCCCCCACTCCCCAAAAGAGGGGGAATTTAATGAACTAAATGATTAACCCTTTAACTATGATGGTAGTTAAGAAATGATAGGATAAGTCTCCCTTCCATTAAAATGGTTTTCAATAGACAATTCGTTTTTTTAATTGACAATTTTTACGTCATCTCTTTTTCTATCTTAAATAGTAAGCCCTACGTATTTAGTTGATTTTCCGTTCTAGTGTTTATTTAAAGGATTTAAAATTTATCGCTTGTAATAAATGAGGTAAATTCCACTTGCACATATTTTTGCCAACGTAAATTAAGGAGCTTAACACGAATATTCAAAGTCCCATTTGCTTTTCTTTTTCCATATTGTGTTGTATTAGAAGAACGCTGAAAAGTGGGTCTTGTTTTCTTAAGAATTCTCCTTTGCTATCACTAATGTTCGGGGTGGACAGCGTTTCTATATTTTTCGATCGTTTTATTATACTGTTACCGCAATTTTTAGAAAGAAAATTTTCTTGAATTTTTTAGTGCTATTGCAGCATTAAAACCTTTAGAGAAATTTTTGAAAATTGTGGTGGGAGTAAAATAAAACGATCGAAAAAATGTAGGAACGTTGCGATCTTTGGTAATGTGTTAAAATCATATTTTTTCTTTCTTTCTTTCTTTCTGTTGAAAAACAACTGAATAAATATGATCATCAATCTGTCATTTTCTCGCCCATTCAAACATCAAAACCGTAATCAGATAAATGCTGCATAAATCATCTAATAAATTATCATGTAAATAGTACAAATCAAATTTTCTTCTAAAAATACTAAATCACACCTCATTTGTTTATTCAAGGCTACCTAATAAAGAATTACAGAACTCATATCGAAAGAAAGAAACTGTTGACACTAATGTGACTTTAAATTTATTTTATAGACTATATTTCAAATCATAAACAATTATTGTCTGACTATTCTATTAAATTACATACAAATGTTTTTCCAGTTCGATTTAGATAATGTTAACTTTATTTCTTATTCTTTTTTTTTTTTTTTTTATCTTTTAAGTATGTGTGTGCAATATCGATCTAAAGTTCAGTTGCAATGTAAAATTCAGTCGATTAACACGCGCATTATTATAACTTTATAATAAATAAATAAATAAATAAGAAATAAGTAAACTATTTCGCGTTGTCATGACTCCAGGAATTCAAATACAAAATAAATATAGGGCATTACAATTAAAAAAATTCAAAGTTGGGGTGCGTTGTAATATATATATATTAATTTCATTTTCTAAAAGTACTCACAATTCCCTGCCAAATGATACCTATTATTTTTTTTTCTTCGATTAGCAACAAAGTTACGTAGAGTGTTATTTATTTGTATTTATTTTTCACGACTGTACATTAAAAAAATATCCCTGTTTTATACTTTTGTAAAACAGTATTTTATAGAAACATCAGATTTGTTCTTGGCAGGCAGTAAGCATGCATTCACATAACATAATTTGCAAAAAGATGTTTATTTCAGGTAAGTTGCCTAAAATTAAATCTCTACATATAATACGAGAAGATGTATTTTTATGCGGGTGTGTGTGTTCGCCGCTTCGTCGGCAAACAGCTGATCGCAGAGCTACAAAATTTTGCATGGGGATCTATTTTGACTTCCGGTGATCTATCTGGAACCCCGATTTTCAAATTTTCGATCATTTTTTTAAATTAATTTAAAATACATAAATTTCTGAAACGATTGACTCTGGATATAGAAACGTAAATGTAACACGCCGTTCGGTGACCCATTAGCTTAGTTGGGTAGGACTACATGCTAATAACACGAAAGGCGTGGTTCGATCCTCCAAGGGCTAAAGTGATACTTTTTGCAGATAATTAGTAGAAAAAGTGTCAACTGATAAATGAAAACCTTTCAGTATCTTCACAGTATCCTAAACCATATGGATGACGAGGAAGTGACAAAAAACA